>SJYA01000449.1:572446-830010 GCA_006410615.1 Neotragus moschatus | reverse complement strand
GGAATGGCAAACCACTTCAGTATTCTTGCCTTGAGAACCCCATGAACAGTATGAAAAGGCAGAAAGATAGGACACTGAAAGATGAGCTCCCCGGGTCAGTAGGTGCCCAATATGCTACTGGAGATCAGTGAGAAATAACTCCAGAAAGAATGAAGAGACAGAGCCAAAGCAAAAACAACACCCAGTTGTGGATGTGACTGGTGATGGAAGTAAAGTTCAATACTGTAAAGAGCAAAATTGCATAGGAACCTGGACTGTTAGGTCCACGAATCAAGGCAAATTGGAAGTGATCAAACAGAAGAGGGCAAGAGTGAACGTAACATTCTAGGACTCAGTGAACTAAAATGGACTGGAATGGGTGAATTTAACTCAGATGATCATTACATCTACTACTGTGGGCAAGAATCCCTTAAAGAAATGGAGTAGCCATCATAGTCAATAAAAGAGTCTGGAATGCAGTACTTGGATGCAATTTCAAAAACAACAGAATGATCTTTGTTCATTTCCAAGGCAAACCATTCAATATCACAGTAATCCAAGTCTATGCCCTGACCAGTAAGGCAGAAGAAGCTGAAGTTCAATGGTTGTATGAAGACCTACAAGATCATGTAGAACTAACACCCCCAAAAGATGTCTTTTCATTATAAGGGACTGGAATGCAAAAGTAGGAAGTCAAGAAATACCTGAATAACAGGCATTTTGGGCCGTGGAGTACAGAATGAAGCAGGACAAAGGCCAACAGAGTTTTGTCAAGAGAATGCACTGCAAACACTCACTGCCAATGCTGTGCAAACACTGCAAACATGCTCTTCCAACAACACAAGAGAAGATTCTACACATGGACATCACCAGATGGTCAATACCAAAGTCAGATTCATTATTTTCTTTGTAGCCAAAGATAGAGAAGCTCTGTAGCAAAAACAAGACTGGGAGCTGACTGTGGCTCAGATCATGAACTCCTTATTGAAAAATCCAGACTTAAATTGAAGAAAGTAAGGAAAGCCATTAGACCATTCAGATATGACCTAAATCAAATCCCTAATGACTATTCAGTGAAAGTGAGAAATAGATTCAAGGGCCTAGATCTGACAGACAGAGTGCCTGAAGAACTGTGGACGCATGTTAATGACATTGTACAGGAGGCAGTGATCAAGACCATCCCCAAGAAAAAGAAATGCAAAAAGACAAAATGGTTGTCTGAGGAGGCCTTACAAACAGCTATGAAAAGAAGAGAAGTGAAAGGAAAGGGAGAAAAGGAAAGATATACCCATTTGGATGCAGAGTTCCAAAGAATAGCAAGGAGAGATAAGAAAGCCTTCCTCAGCAATCAATGCAAAGAAATAAAGGAAAACAATAGAATGGGAAAGATTAGAGATCTCTTCAAGAAAATTAGATATGCCAAAGGAACTTTTCATGCAAAGATAGGCACAGTAAAAGACAGAAATGGTATGGACCTAACAGAAGCAGAAGATATGAAAAGAGGTGGCAAGAATATACAGAATGACTATACAAAAAAGACCTTCACAGCCCAGGTAATCACGATGGTGTGATCGCCCACCTAGGGTCAGACATCCTGGAACGTGAAGTCAAGTCTTAGGAAGCACCACTACAAACAAAACTAGTGGAGGTAATGGAATTCCAGTTGAGCTATTTCAAATCCTAAAAGATGATGCTGTCTGTGAAAGTGCTGCAGTCAATATGCCAGCAAATTTGGAAAACTCAGCAGTGGCCATAGGACTGGGAAAGGTCATTTTTCATTCTAGTCCCAAAGAAAGGCAATGCCAAAGAATGCTCCAACTACTGCACAGTTGTTCTCATCTCACTTAGTTAATATAGGGAACCAAATAGTTAAATATTATAATGCTACCGTATTCTTGTAAGATAGAAAAATAATATTAAGAAATTCGTTCATTAAATATCTTTTAAGTGCTATTTATTTTTTAAGTACTATGCTAAGTTCTAAAGACACAGTGGTGAGGGGCATAGACATTGTTTTTGGAGTTGGCCTATTAGGTTATATTCAGTTTTTAAACAGGAAAAATTAAGAAGGAACCAATTTAAGGAATATTGACTTTGATTTCAACTAATACATAATCCCTGGTGCATGCATGCTTACTAAATCACTTCAGTTGTGTCCTACTCTTCTCAACTCCATGGACCGTAGCCTGCCAGGCTCCTCTGTCCATGGAATTCTCCAGGCAAGAATACTAGAATGGGTTTACATGTCCTCCTCCAGGGGATCTTCCTGACCCAGGAATCAAACCCGCATCTCTTACATCTCCTGCATTGTCAGGCATGTTCTTTTCCACTAATGCCACCTGGAAAGCCCCGTAATCCCTGGACTCATATCTCAAATGGGATTTACCATCATCCTGTAACCAATTTACTTCTCTTATTTTCAGTCAGTAATTGAGAATTTTTCCTTAGACTGTGCATGAGAACTCTATGGATGTGAAGGCATTCTAGGTATTTCAACCATTATGAAGAACTTTAACTGATGTTTAGGTCAGTTATAACTCTGGGATCACATAGTACAATATTAAAAGAAAAAATTTCCTTTTCTTTTCTCTGAAGAAAGCAACATTGACCAAAGCCAGTTAGTTCTCCCAGGAGAAAGACAATTCACCATTTTTGTCCTAAAGAGCTCTGCCTCATCCTTAGCCCTATGAGTAAAGTTTGGCATGACGGTGGGATTATGTTTCTTGTGTTACTACAGATTTTGCTCCCACTGGGGCAACATGCCCCATCCTTTGGAATGATGAGAATGACATACACATCAAAATTGCGGCTTAATCACTTTGTTTCGTGCCTGTGGGCCATGTCTTAAACCAAAGGATAGTTGGGAATAGCCACCAAAGTGATTTTTCTCCCCTTTATGTGTTCTCTCTTCCTTTCATTCTCTCTTCTTCTTTTTTTTTTTTCATCATCTTTGTTACTCTCATTTCTTTCTCTTTTTCTTCTTTACTTTCTCTTCACCTCTGATGCCCAGAAACTTAGTTTGTTGGAGTTTTGCTGTTGTGTGAGGTTTAATCATGTCCCCAGGAAGAGGGATGATTATTAAATCACTGGAAATTTAATGATGGGTATTTATTCCCCAGCCTTAGTCATTTTGGTGTCTGAGGTTTGGCATACTAGTCACTGGAAACCAAAGTGGATAAATGTCATCAAGCTGCACGTGACTTTCCAGTGATTTACGTCTGTTTGTTGTACTCCAGATGGGCAATTGCCTGATGCCCTGCTCTGGCATTTATTTGCAAGCCTCTTATGATCAAAATAACAAAGACTTTAAGTTCAGCTCTCCACAGTGGTAAAATACAGGTGTCAGCTTCTTCAATACGAAGTCAGTTTCTGAAACTGTGTTCTGTTGTCACATTTTATTTTGGGGGAGCTTAAGTCAAGATCCCTTGAGCTTATTTTTTTAATATTAAAAGCTGCCCTTCCCTCTGATTTAAGAATTCTGATTCATAGGAAAAAAGTTGGATTTTATATTTTTTAATGAATTAATGTTAATCTTCTAACATACGTATTTGCTTACTTATTATGTTTACATTTGTTGTCTATTTCCTCCCACTAATATTTAAATGCCTCAAGGACGGGAATCTTTACCTCTTTGGTTCATTAATGTATCCCATGTGTTTGAAACAGTGCCTGCATGTATTAGGTGCCCTGTTAATATTTGTTGAATAAATGCTGAATGAATGAATACTACTAAGTCCTTAGTGGAAGACTTGCCTGGAATCACCATTCTCATAGATGGGAGAGACTGGTGTTAAATTTGCCACTTTTTCTTCATATAAACTTAACAAGTTAATTAACCTTTCTAAGTATGTAATTCTTAACCTTATAGTGGGGATTTTTGAAGATTAAAATGGATTAAATACATAAGATAGCGCATGAAAATTTGTTCAACACAGTACCTGGTGTATATGATTTGTGCTCAAGAAATTGTAAATGTTATGGTATTGCTCTTCCATTTAATGTTGTACAGTTGTGAGAAATATATTACTGTGCTCATGAAAGAAAGTTTTTTTATGATATTTATTTTTATAATATTGATATTTGATGATATTTGTTTTGAAGCTCCACTGGAATGTAAATTTAATAAAGATAGAAATATCACTTGTTTTTGTCCCTTGATGTATCTTGACAATTAGATGGTGCTGGGAATATAATAGGTACTCAATAAAAATGTGTTGAATGAATTATTGAATGTTTAAGATAGGAATTAGCTTCACAGGTCTAACCTTCTGAGTCCCTGGGGTAACTAATTGAATTAATGGCAGAGATGTCAAAATCCTATTCTAAAATGCCTCAGCTTTTTCATTGTTTGGAATGAAAGACAAGAGAGGAGTGTTCTGAGAACTAAAAGTGAAGGGGAGGAGGAGCTGGAAATTATTTAGATATTCAGGCCATGCAGAATTACTTTAGGCAATTCAAAATTAAATGGACTTTTAATTTTCTTACTATTCCGTTTGACTTTCTGAAACACTTGGATCTACAGTACTTAATTTCAATTCATATTTATAGCTCTGTCTGAAACAGCATTTTATTTCATTTTTAGCATCTTTTAAATAACTGTCTTGGTGGTAGGCATGTCTGTTTAGCAGAAAAGATACTGCAGCCTCATGAGTAAATTTACCTTTCTGGTTCCTGCTGCAACCCTGTGCTCAGGAAATGCTGCAATCCGAAGGGCATACTGAAATGTCGATCTTCTATGAAGTGAAAACAAAACGAATTCTTGAGCCTGTTCCCCATCCTGCTAACTCAAGTTGTTCTGCTAAGTGACTAATTTCTGGTACTATATTTTCAAGTGAATAAGGGGGGGCGGTCTTCAATGTTCTACTTGTAATTGAATATTTAACAATTGGCATTTAAATATTTAATAATTGCATTTTGTTAAAACAACATTTTATAGGATTGTGAACTAAATTTCTTAGAAGAATCTATATCAGGCAATTCACATCTACATCATTTTGACATTTTCATGTTTTTTTTTAATGTCCAAGTTTTGGTTTTGTTGTTTTGTATTCTAACTA
The DNA here is from genome assembly GCA_006410615.1 of Neotragus moschatus. Lineage (NCBI taxonomy): Eukaryota > Metazoa > Chordata > Mammalia > Artiodactyla > Bovidae > Neotragus > Neotragus moschatus. Next base: position 824,974 of record SJYA01000449.1, on the reverse strand, counting down.
GTATAATTTTTTCCTATTAAAGTTTAGCAATCATAAGTATTTCTATTGTGATCCTTAAAGTATTTTAAATGCATGCTCTTGTTTCATTTTTATTTTTTTATATATTATGTTAGAGGATAAAACATTATTTATTGAATTTTGCAACTGCTGAAATAAAGCCTGAAACTTTTCCAAAAATAAAGATTCTAAATAATTTAGGTTTTAAAATATGTTCATAACTGCAACTCAACACAATACGAGTTGCACATAACTTTAAGAATACCACGTCCATACCACATGGATACAGTTAAATAATAGAGATTTATATAGTTTGGGGGTAACCAATATTTTAACAAAAATTTTTGAAAATCCAACTTCTTTTGTAATTGTAGGAAGAATAGTTTCACCAACACCCCAACTGTTAATTCAGTTCAAACTAACTCCTAAAAAACTGAGCCACCAAATATTTTCCAACACTTATATGTTGAGTTTTTTTCCTCCCAAATATATTTGCTTTTAATAAGTACAGGAAAGCTTGAAGTATCTCTTAGAAATTTTGAGTATATGGAACTGGAGCAGACACAGAAGTATAGAAATAACAGAATTACACTACAGAGATATGACAGCGCATGTAGTTTTGGGGAATATTACTCCTAGGGTCAGATACAGTGTGATTATAGCCTGTGATTCCACCAAATCCTTAGTCACTGTCCAGAAGGGCAGTTGTCCTGAAGTCAGCTTCCTTATCTTCTGCACTGACAGAAAAAGCAGACATAGTCTAGTGACAAGGAAAACAGATTTGTACTTATAAAGTTTGAAAGTTGTTTTTTAGGAGAACATATCAGCTTTTCTGCCCACCCCTACCCCCCTACCCCTTTGCTCTATAAATAGCTCCTGGCAGGCAGAAACAACCCTGATTGCACCAAGATGAAGGAGAACAAGCAGCAGGCTGTAGTGCAGAATCAATGGCACAGTGCCAAGAGCTTCATCAAATGAATAATAGCTTCCACTTGACAATCAGTAAAGTGCCTCTTCTCCTACGGATTTAGTTTTTAATGATGATTAGAGAGGATGGGCCCCTAAAATTTCTCTGGTAGAAATGACCTCCTATTAATTTCTATTCCTTGAAATGCTGAATTTCAAAGCTATTTTACAGCTGCAAAACTAAAGGCACTGACATAAAGGAACTATTATCTTTGTAATTGTAGCAACAAGTACTAAATTTGTCATTGATTAACAAAGACTTTTTAACTTCATGATCCTTTGTTGGTTAAGTCCCTTATTTGGACCTTGCTGGTTTACTTGCTTTGAAAGTCAAATGTTACATTTTAGATCCAACAGCTATCAGAATAATGTCCTTTGTTTTAATATAATGAACACTTCCTTATAACATCTTACATTGATTATTATGCAATAAAGGTGAAGGTCATGTCAGAGCTTATTAATTCTATATAGGTTTTGTTTTCGTCGTGGGTAATAAAATATTCTAATCAGATATGCTTAAAATATATGCATAGAAACATTAGGCAAAGAACTTTTTCGGAATTTTAACATTTTCTAACATATTTTCATCTGTGTTTGTGTATATACAAAGTAGATTTTCCAAGGGGAATTAAATGTAGAAGAAATGTTATTAAAGAGCAGAAATGTTTCTATTAATATTAGGTGATAAAACTATAAGCTTACTTTGTCAAATTAGTTTGCTTCATTAGTTATGAAGCAATGTCATAGGTATTGGAATAACCTGTGTATATCTTAGTCATTTAAATGTGGCATTCTATTTTATAAATAAAAGTTTTGAACATAAAAATTCAAGAGAAGACAATGGCACTTTCTGTATAATGTTATTAGTAGTTTTTTTTTAAAGGCATAATGAAATGCTTACTTCAAAGGTTTTTAAATTTAGGCTGATTTTGAAAAGCCACAGAGTTCATACTCTTGAATTTCATGTATTGTCATATGTAGAATTTCATAAAACTTGCAGAAATGTTTAAAGTGGCTGAAAAGCTTAGAAGGAAATATTTATTAAGAATTTAAAAATGTTGCCACACCTCTAATTCAGGAGGCTGCTTGGTGATGTTCTTTGATGTTCTTCTTCAGTGTTTCCCAGATAAATGAGAATGACTGAATTTGTTGTTTAATTCATTCAGTTAAAAGGATTCCTTCAGAATTAAGATGTCCTTTCCTTTATGAAATATTGTTAGGGAATTTTACTTTTAAATGTCTTTAATTAACAAAAAAAAATTGACAATCATTTGTAGGTTTTATCTTCACTTTAAAGAGTATCCTGTGAAATCCAAAATTTATGCATCTACTAACCTAAGAGAATTTGGAAATGAGTGAGCAGAGCTTTGCCTTTTATTAGAAAAGCTGACATAAAAAGTCTGTTATAGCCACAGGTCAACCAATTGCATGAGGAAGAAATATGAAAAAAAGAAATTAGCATGCTATGAAACCGAAAAGAACAAGAGTCATCAGATACTCCCATAATTAGGTCATACATTTCAAAAACAAAAAAATCAATCAGGAATTAAATAGAACAAAGCTTTTAAGAATAGCAGAATGTCAGGGCTCCAGGAGGAAGTCTGAACACATTACTTCCCTTTGATACCTTTGTTACTTTTTAGAGAACCTGTAGAACACACCCTCATTTTGTCAGGAGAGTGTGAAACTCTCTTGATTCATTCTCACAGCAACAAATACTTGAAACCTCCACCAATGTTACAGCTCGATTTCAGCTCAGAGCTTTATTTGGTAAACAAAGGATAGTACACCCCCAAGGTGTGAGGACGGGAGACCCTGAAGGAGTGGCCTCAATGCATCTTGGCTCCCTCTTTTATACTTTTTGTCTCTGGCTCTACTCCTCCAGCCCGCTGTATGCAAATTAGAGATAGTACCCATCATAGATCAGGAAGGGGGTGGTGTTTGTTTCACACCTCAATTTCCCACTCTGGGGTCCTCAGATTTTTCCTTTGTTCCCCTTTTGCAAGTTTTTCCCCTTTCTTTGACTTTTAGCTGCCACCATTTTGGACTCCTTTTTCATTCTGACTACCCAACAATTTGAATGTAGAAATGTCCAAACAATTTCAACACTAGGGAACAATACTTTTGCTACTATATCACTTATTTCCCAGCGTAGGAATGAAATAATTTTGTACTTTCTTAAAATATGGCTGTCCTCATGTAGTGGGCCTACCAAGCTAAAACTTATTTTTTTGAGGAGGTAGTGTTTCCTTTGAAGTATGACTTGATTCCTGGTATTCGTCTTCCAGGGATGAGGGAGGTTTCTTTGAGAGGAACCTAGGAAAGTTTAAAGAATTAAGGGCAAAAAAACCCAAACCAAAACAAAAAAGTCTAAAAGGCAAGTTTGTGGTGAGGTGAGGGGAGTATAATGGGCTGATGTGTGGCATGGTTGAATCGTAGGCTTCCTAAGAATAAGTCTGCTATCCTAGGACCATGGTCTTTTTTCTGTCAGATGGACGGTTTCTATTCCTTGTGCAGTTTGTGTTTATTTTTCCATTTTCTTTACTATTTAACAAATCCCATTGGAAATTTCTGGCTTGGTTCTGTTGCACTAAGTAGCGTAAACAGAATTGCTTAAACCTGCAGAGTAGAGAAGGGCAAAGTATACCCCAGAGGCCAGTGTGCTGTGGCTCTATGATCCCCAGTGGGAGACCGTCAAGCTCAGACTCAGAGGAACAGTCATATTACTTGGTCAGCTTCTTTTTCCCACCAGGAAAGTTTCCCTTCTAGTACTGATCCTGGAAGGATTTTGGCACAGATAGCTACATAACTGGTAGGGCCCATGAGAAGGCAATGGCAACCCACTCCAGTACTCTTGCCTGGAAAGTCCCATGGATGGAGGAGTCTGGTGGGCTGCAGTCCATGGGGTCACAAAGAGTCGGACATGACTGAGCGACTTCACTTTCACTTTTCTCTGTCATGAACTGGAGAAGGAAATGGCAGCCCACTCCAGTGTTCCTGCCTGGAGAATCCCAGGGACAGGGGAGCCTGGTGGGCTGCCATCTATGGGGTCGCACAGAGTCGGACACGACTGAAGTGATTNAAAAAAATCAATCAGGAATTAAATAGAACAAAGCTTTTAAGAATAGCAGAATGTCAGGGCTCCAGGAGGAAGTCTGAACACATTACTTCCCTTTGATACCTTTGTTACTTTTTAGAGAACCTGTAGAACACACCCTCATTTTGTCAGGAGAGTGTGAAACTCTCTTGATTCATTCTCACAGCAACAAATACTTGAAACCTCCACCAATGTTACAGCTCGATTTCAGCTCAGAGCTTTATTTGGTAAACAAAGGATAGTACACCCCCAAGGTGTGAGGACGGGAGACCCTGAAGGAGTGGCCTCAATGCATCTTGGCTCCCTCTTTTATACTTTTTGTCTCTGGCTCTACTCCTCCAGCCCGCTGTATGCAAATTAGAGATAGTACCCATCATAGATCAGGAAGGGGGTGGTGTTTGTTTCACACCTCAATTTCCCACTCTGGGGTCCTCAGATTTTTCCTTTGTTCCCCTTTTGCAAGTTTTTCCCCTTTCTTTGACTTTTAGCTGCCACCATTTTGGACTCCTTTTTCATTCTGACTACCCAACAATTTGAATGTAGAAATGTCCAAACAATTTCAACACTAGGGAACAATACTTTTGCTACTATATCACTTATTTCCCAGCGTAGGAATGAAATAATTTTGTACTTTCTTAAAATATGGCTGTCCTCATGTAGTGGGCCTACCAAGCTACAACTTATTTTTTTGAGGAGGTAGTGTTTCCTTTGAAGTATGACTTGATTCCTGGTATTCGTCTTCCAGGGATGAGGGAGGTTTCTTTGAGAGGAACCTAGGAAAGTTTAAAGAATTAAGGGCAAAAAAACCCAAACCAAAACAAAAAAGTCTAAAAGGCAAGTTTGTGGTGAGGTGAGGGGAGTATAATGGGCTGATGTGTGGCATGGTTGAATCGTAGGCTTCCTAAGAATAAGTCTGCTATCCTAGGACCATGGTCTTTTTTCTGTCAGATGGACGGTTTCTATTCCTTGTGCAGTTTGTGTTTATTTTTCCATTTTCTTTACTATTTAACAAATCCCATTGGAAATTTCTGGCTTGGTTCTGTTGCACTAAGTAGCGTAAACAGAATTGCTTAAACCTGCAGAGTAGAGAAGGGCAAAGTATACCCCAGAGGCCAGTGTGCTGTGGCTCTATGATCCCCAGTGGGAGACCGTCAAGCTCAGACTCAGAGGAACAGTCATATTACTTGGTCAGCTTCTTTTTCCCACCAGGAAAGTTTCCCTTCTAGTACTGATCCTGGAAGGATTTTGGCACAGATAGCTACATAACTGGTAGGGCCCATGAGAAGGCAATGGCAACCCACTCCAGTACTCTTGCCTGGAAAGTCCCATGGATGGAGGAGTCGGGTGGGCTGCAGTCCATGGGGTCACAAAGAGTCGGACATGACTGAGCGACTTCACTTTCACTTTTCTCTGTCATGAACTGGAGAAGGAAATGGCAGCCCACTCCAGTGTTCCTGCCTGGAGAATCCCAGGGACAGGGGAGCCTGGTGGGCTGCCATCTATGGGGTCGCACAGAGTCGGACACGACTGAAGTGATTTAGCAGCAGCAGCAGGCCACAATGAAAGTATGGGGCCCCAGCTGGAGTTAGGGAAGTCAATCTCCTTTTCATATAGAGCTGCTCCTGCCCACTTTACTGTAGGTGGGGTCCTGAGCCAGGCCTCACTTGATACCTGGGTGCGATTCAGAGAAAGATCCCGTGGAGTCATCCATTGAGTGCACTGCCACACTATGTGTAGAGTGGTGCATGGCTGACCTGGACCCTGTCGGGGGACAGGGAGAGCAGTTGGAGGAGGGAGATGTGTCCTCGTCCAGCCAATTCAAACTGTACCTCAGAGAGAAAGTGGCAGCAGTGATAGACCAGAGCTTGAAGAACTTTGTGATGGTCACTCTAGGGCATTAAACCCCCATCATAGACCATTAAACCCCCAGCAGGACTTTTCTGAACATGAGACCCCTAAGGACTGTACTAGCTGTAAAGCTGTGAAGCAGACCCTGAATGTAAGATACATTTTATTAAGGAAGATACTTTATAGCTATTCTGTGGTGTTTAGCCTCTTTCCCCTAAATTGTTTTTGTTGCTATCATTGCTTACAATTTTATACACTTGCTCTAGTAAAGTGAAAACATCAGTGCTTGTTCACCTAAAGCAAAGGTTAGTTTTAGGTTTTCTTTTATCTAGATGAGTGATAGAGCACTTGGCCATTTTCACTGTTGTTGTTTAGTTGCTAAGTCACGTCTGACTCTGCATTCCCATGGACTGCAGCAGGCCAGGCTTCCCTGTCCCTCATCATCTCTTGGAGTTTGCCCAAGATCATGTCCATTGAATCAGTGATGCTATCCAACCATCTTTGCTGTAGGAGAACACAGACCCCTGTGGTTCTCTAGCGCAGAGGGCTTGGAGGGTGCTCTGTTAGTAAGCCAAACTTACTTTTCATACTAAGCAATTGTTAAAGTGAGATGCAAGTAACAAGACCAGGTCTGTTTTTGAAAACACAACTGTGGATTCATTTCTGATAGGAAATACAGTGATGCTGAACATGGAGACAGTCAGCCAATTTTGACTTGTAGCCATTGAGAACTTTACAGAGAAACAGAGTTAGCTGACTAAGAAGGAGATAGAACATGAAAGGATCCTGATAAATTTTGGGGTGTTTCCGTGATGAAAAGACAGAGCTCCACACTCAGTTCTTTCATTTTCTTAACCCTAAAGACATAGGAGTCTACAATGAATAGGAAAGGTGTATGTATTACTAGTCTTTTTTTTTTCTTTTTTCACCTTTCTTCTGGTTCTTTTTATTCTCATCCCAATTTGATTGCCATTTCTTTTTTGGCTTGTTCTTGAGTCAAGTTAAGTTCACTAGGATCAAGATTTATGTTCCTCTGCCTAGGTGATGTAGGAAGATAATACTAGGAACTGATATTAGAATAACACACATTTTCAGAGGTGATATGCATAACCCTTAAACTTCCTTCTTCTCTATCCCCCATATTCCTACTAACCTTATCCTCTAGTCAGCTTCCTAGATTACTAACCTGTGAAAACTAATTTTCATAGGATTCACAGCATTGCCTATTATATTAGAAAAATACCTCAAGGAGTATGCAAAAGAAGCAATTATATATATATATGTGTGTGTGTGTGTGTGTGTGTGTGTGTATATAAAATAAAGAAAGGTATATTTAATTTTGTAGCAATTTATTTGCATAAATTTTATTATTGCTTTTCTTGGACTTAGAGTACAGAAGACTATTAGTTATGTTTAGTGCATGGAACACTGTTAAAATTAGTCTGTGCAATGACCCTTCCTGTTTGTTTATTTATTTTCCCTTTTATGCTTAATCCTCAACCATTTTAGTGTGGGGTCCTTTTGTGTGTTTTTATAAAGTATATACCTATTTTACTATTTATTATGCATGTGCACGTGCTCAGTTGCTCAGTCATGTCTGACTCTCTGACTGTAGCCTGTCAGACTCCTATGTCCATGAGATTTCCTAGACACAAATACTGGAGTGGGTGGCTACTTCATACTCCAGAGGATCTTCTAACCCAGAGATCAGCCTGTATATCTTGTGTCTCCTGCCCTGGCATGCAGATTCTTTAGAAGCCCCTCTATTTATTATAAATGTATATTATTTTCATGTGAATGTATTTTTATTTATATAATCTACTGCTATAAATCTCATTCTATTTTTTGCTTATTTTATTCAGCACTATATTTGTAATAGTTATGTGTCATATGTATTAGAAATCCTTTTTTTCTAATGGCTAAATAATACTTCACAGTGAACTTACCTGTTCCTTCAATGATAGAGCTCTACAGTGTCTCCATTTCCTTACTATCAGAAACAGTCCTGTAATAAACAGTCTTTTATTTGTCACCTTTTGAATGTGCATGAGGATTTCTTAGGCTGTCCACTCAGAAGCAGGATTGCTGGATCTAAGTGTCTGTGTATACCTAATTTAACTAGACTTTACCAGATTATTTTCCAGAATGTTTTCTGTAACATACCAAAACTGCAAGAATATTCCTGTATTCTTATGTTACATCCCTATATCCTTGATCCCTGGCATTACTCGGTATTGGCCAATTTGATGGTTGTAAGTGATATAGCATCGTTTTATTTTTTATTTCTCTAATCTGAGTGAACTCCAGGAGTTGGTGATGGACAGGGAGGCCTGGCGTGCTGCGATTCGTGGGGTTGCAAAGAGTCAGACATGACTGAGCGACTGAACTGAACTGAACTGAACTGAATAAGCTTTTTAGTCTTTTGGATTTTCTCTTATGTAAATTGCATGTTAATAGATTTTGATCATTTCTGATTTCCATTTTTTGTTTATTTGTTTGCTTTAGTTTTTTCCTCTCCTATATTAAATATTATGCCTTTTGCATTTTAGACACTGCTAATATATTCTCCCAACTTGTCATCTGTCCACTAATTTTGTCAATGGTGTTTCTATTATTTAGGAGGTAACTTTGGCATTTATAATAGAGCCCCATATTAACAGTGGCTCAAGAAAGAGATTTATTTACCTCTCAAGCAACAATGTGGAAAGAGGTAATTCTTCTGTCTTCTCATTTCACCATTTTTAGGGTATTGCCATTTTTAACTTGAAGCAAGGTGACTCTCACCAGCCACAGAGAAAGGGAAAAGAGGGAGGAAAGGGTGGGGAGTCCCTCTGTTTTAAGGGCATGAAGTTTGGAAGTTTGCTCACATTTCATTGGCTAGAAAGTAGTCACAGGGTCATGTCTAGCTATAAGGAGTGCTGGGCAGTATAATCTTTTACCCAGGTAGTCATGATCCCANTGACTCTCACCAGCCACAGAGAAAGGGAAAAGAGGGAGGAAAGGGTGGGGAGTCCCTCTGTTTTAAGGGCATGAAGTTTGGAAGTTTGCTCACATTTCATTGGCTAGAAAGTAGTCACAGGGTCATGTCTAGCTATAAGGAGTGCTGGGCAGTATAATCTTTTACCCAGGTAGTCATGATCCCACCTAAAATTTGGGGATTCTGTCAGATTTAGAGATAAGGGAATTTGAACTTGAGGGACGTCAACAGTCTCTGTCACAGTGTCCTTCATTGAACAGAAATCCTTAATTTTTACATTCTCAAATTAATACTTTTGTCTTATTTATGCTTTTGAAGCTTTGTTTAAGGAAGCTTTCACTACCACTGGATGACTATCTTTTAAAACATTTTAGGTATACCTTGTTAATTTAATGTTAACCTGTCTGGAATTCACCTGCAATTTTTGTAAGAGAGAGGAATGCAACTGTATTTTCCTTATGTGCTAGTTGCTCAGTCATGTTCAATTCTTTACAGCCCCTTGGACTGTAGCCTGCCAGGCTCCTCTGTTATGGAATCTTCCAGGCAAGAATACTGGAATCATTGCCACTTCCTACTCCAGGGGATCTTCCCAACCCAGGGATCAAACCCTCTAGGAGGTGTAACTTTGGCATATGGCTGTGGAGAGGTCAGCAGTTAACTATGTTTCTGCAATAGAAGCGCTGAGTTACACATTTTTATGACTACCACAATTTGTAGCAACCAACTTTATCATACATAATATTCTCATATTTGCATGTGTCTGTTTTGTGTTCTCTGTTGTAGTCTGTTGATCTGTTTGTCTCATACTGTATCATCTTTTTTACTTCCTCTTCTGAAGTTGTTTAAACAATCTTGTATTTATTTAAGGAAGCTAATTTTAGAGTTATACCTTTAAAAAAACTCTTTGGAATTTCAACTAAAATTGCATTTAATGTATAAATTAATATGAAGAAAAACTGGATCTTTAAACTTTCATCATCTCTTCAAGCATATAGAATATCTACTACTCATGGTTTTCAATAGAGTTTAAAATTTATCTTTATAAAAATTTCAGTACTTGTTAATTCATAGAAATTTTATGCTATGCTGTGTTTAGTTGCTCAGTCATGTCTGACTTTTTGCAACCCTATGGACTGTAGCCCACCAGGCACCTCTGTCCATGGGGATTCTCCAGGCAAGAATACTGGAGCGGGTTGCCCTGCCCTCCTCCAGGGGATCTTCCCAATACAGAGATCGAACCCAGGTCTCCCGCATTGCAAGTGGATTCTTTACCATCTGAAACAATATTGACTAGTGAGAGATTTCAGTAAGATTACCAGATTCAAATTCAATACAAAATCAATAGCATCTTTCTATGTCAGCAAAATCAACAGCATTTGACTTTGCTATAACTATAAAGAAATTTTGTAGAGAAATTTTATAGTTATGGCAAAATCAAGTGCTATTGATTTTGCTGATATAGAGAAATGCTATTTTATAGGGAAAATTTATAATTATAGCAAAATCAAAAGCTATTAGTATTCGTATGCTATTGATTTTGGATCCGGCAACCTTACTGAAATCTCTCACTAGTCAATATGGTTTATATATTGATTTTTGTTTTTACTATGTAGAAGATCTTTAAATAATGAAAATTTTGTCTTTTCTCTTTTAATATCTTACTGTACTTTGTTAAACAGTAGCAGAGAGAATGGGTATCTTGGTCTTGTTCCTAAACTTAAAGAGAATGTATTGAAAGTTGAGGATTGGTGAATATAATCTTTACTTGGTTAAGTAAGGTTTTGCTAATTCATAGTTTAATAAAAGGTTTTATTGTAAGGTGTTAAACTTTATCTCTTTTCTATATTTATTTAAAATCTTAGATTTTGTTTAGCCTGCTAATGTAGTGTATATCATTGATAAAATTTTCTCGTGTTAAATATCATTATATTCCCAGAGTAAATTCTACCTGATAATTCTGTAGCTAAAAATATATCTAAAGCTGGATTCATGTAGCTAATAATTTATTTTAAATTTTGCACCCATACTTATGAGTGAAATGATATATAATTTTCTTTTCTTGTATTATCCTTATACAGTTTTTGAATAATATGTACTGGTCAGTCATCTTTCCCTTTCTACTAAGAAGATTATCAGATCTTTTAAAGTTTGATAGAACTCAACTAATAAAACAATATGGAACTGAGACTTATTTGGAATGTCTTTGCTTACCACTTAAGTTTTTTAAATGTCAATTTGTCTATTCATATTTTCTATTTTGTCTTATATATAGGTTTGCATTTTACATTTTTCCAGAAATTTGTCCATTCCATTGAGGTTTTAAAATTTAGTTGAATATAATTTTTCATAATACAATTATATGATTGTTAAAAATTTATGCTGTGTTTATAGTTATATCTCCTTTTTATACTATATATTATTTATTTTCAATTNTATTCATATTTTCTATTTTGTCTTATATATAGGTTTGCATTTTACATTTTTCCAGAAATTTGTCCATTCCATTGAGGTTTTAAAATTTAGTTGAATATAATTTTTCATAATACAATTATATGATTGTTAAAAATTTATGCTGTGTTTATAGTTATATCTCCTTTTTATACTATATATTATTTATTTTCAATTAGTATTTCCCAAGCCTTATCTGACTTATTGATCTTTTAAAATAGTGAGCATTTGAGTTATGGTAGGGGAGCAACCCCATGTCCAAGGAGCAGCAGCTGCGTGGGTGCAAGAAGGCCAAGAGGAGCTACTCCACGTTCAAGGTCAGGAGGGACGGCCATATACCACTCACTCACGGTAAGGAGCAGCAGCTGCCTGGGTGCAAGAAGGCCAAGAGGAGCTACTCCACGTTCAAGGTCAGGAGGGGCGGCCATATACCACTCACTCACGGTAAAAAGCGGCTGCGCTTTGCTGGAGCAGCCGTGAAGAGATACCCCACGTCCAAGGTAAGAGAAACTCTGGTAAGATGGTAGGNATAAGGAGCAGCAGCTGCCTGGGTGCAAGAAGGCCAAGAGGAGCTACTCCACGTTCAAGGTCAGGAGGGGCGGCCATATACCACTCACTCACGGTAAAAAGCGGCTGCGCTTTGCTGGAGCAGCCGTGAAGAGATACCCCACGTCCAAGGTAAGAGAAACTCTGGTAAGATGGTAGGTGTTGCAAGAGGGCATCAGAGGGCAGACACACTGAAACCATAATCAAAGAAAACTAGCCAATCTGATCACATGGACCACAGCCTGTCTAACTCAATGAAACTAAGCCATGCAAGACGGACGGGTCATGGTGGAGAGGTCTGACAGAATGTGGTCCACTGGAGAAGGGAATGGAAAACCACCTCAGTTTTCTTTCCCTGAGAATCCCATGAACAGTATGAAAAGGCAAAATGATAGGATACTGAAAGAGGAACTCNCCCTACCTCCTGAACCTCCCCCCACCCCCAACCCAATCCCACCCTTCTAGGTGGTCACAGAGCACCAGATGAGCTCAACTTCTCATTAGCTATATGTTTTACATGTGGTAATGTATGTTTCAAAGCTACTCTCTTAATTTGTCCCACCCTCTCATTCCCTCCCTGTGTCCAAAGTCTCTTCATATGCCTGCATCTCTATTTCTGCTCCTCAAATAGGTTCATCAGTATTTTTCTGGATTCCATATATATACATGTTAAATTCAAACTTGTTTTTCTCTTTCTGACTTACTTCACTCTGTGTAACAGGCCAATCAGAATGACCATCACCAAAAAATCTACAAGCAATAAATACTAGAGAGGGTATGGAGAAAAAGGAACCCTCTTGTACTGTTAGTGGGAAGGTAAATTGATATAGCCTCTGTGGAGAACAGTATGAAGATTCCTTAAAAAAATAAATAAACTGGTAATGAAACTACCATGTGACCCAGCAATCCCACTTACTGGGCATATACCCTGAGAAAACCATAATTCAAAAAGACACACATACTACTCATGGCAACACTATTTACAATAACTAGGACATGGAAGCAACCTAGATGTCCATGGACAAATGACACAGAAATTATGGCACATATGCACAATGGAATATTACTCAGCCATAAAAAGGAACACATTTGAGTCACTTCTAGAAAGGTGAATGAACCTAGAGACTGTTAAACAGTATGAACCTAGAGACTGTTAAAAAGTATACGTCTTAATACTCAGTAATATGATAATAAAATAGAACATATAACAATGGGTCTAGACTGGTGTCTTCCATGTATACGTGCGTGCAGCAAATAAGTGTCTGGTATGGAAAATATAGATAGAGGTAGGGCTTATTCAACAAATATTCTAAAAATTCTTAGTGTTTTGGATTAGGGGATGACATGGGGTGTGGGAATGATAGCAGCAGTGGATGCTTTGTTTATAGTTTAATAAAATTTTGAAAAATCTCTAGATTGAATAGAAACCTCAATAGAGAGATTGAATAGAAATAATGGGCTTCATTTTGGCAAACCTCTATTTAATTAAATGGCATTTTCTTTGGTTGTGTCTTGACTTTGTTATAGTAATCTAACTTTAAAAAANGGAATGATAGCAGCAGTGGATGCTTTGTTTATAGTTTAATAAAATTTTGAAAAATCTCTAGATTGAATAGAAACCTCAATAGAGAGATTGAATAGAAATAATGGGCTTCATTTTGGCAAATCTCTATTTAATTAAATGGCATTTTCTTTGGTTGTGTCTTGACTTTGTTATAGTAATCTAACTTTAAAAAAAGTTGGACATATAATTTTTCAAAAAATATACAATTGCTAGTTCAGTATGAATTAGTGATTTTCAACCTTACTATCACAAAGGGAAATATGCAACTAGAGTTATAGAGATAATTTTGAGAAACTGCTTGGAATCAACAAGTTTCATTATTCTCTTTCCTGTTCATTGATTTCTTTTATGTTTGAGTGAGCTAAACTGTCTGATTTTGTTTTAGACACTCCTGAGTGAAATACATGCTGAGCTGTGGACTGCTTTTACTTACGAACATAATTTCTTCCTTCCTTAGCCTCATAGTTTTCTAGGTTTTTTCTTTTTTTATACTCATTGCTATAGTGTTTCTTTCTCTTTTCAATATACTGCATCTTATTAAATTTAACTCAATATCCTGCATCTTTCACTCAAATTTAATTCACATTCATTTTATAGCAAAGACAAAGAGACTCTTATCCATTAAAAAATACATTTTTTTTCTTTTTTATTTCTTCATGTGAATGCCATATTTAATTCCATCACATTTGGCTAAAGTGTTAAGAAGTTGTTACTTAGACTGTGTCATTCCTTTTTGACTATCAAATGTGTAGTTATTTTTTTAATTTACCCTGGCACTTCAGGCACTTTGTGTATTACTCCAGCTGTGGCCACTGTACCTCTCCTCAGCCTGAGTCAGGGTGCCTCGGTTAGCCACTTCTTTTGCTCCCTCTCACCCGGGTAGGGAAGAGACCCCTAACAGTGGCGCACACACAGAAGTGGGGTCAAAACCAAAACTGAACTCCAGGGGCAGTGAGACTAAGAGGAACAGAAATTTCTGGGCAGCTGTGCAAGTCATGGATTATATCCCTGTGATCTGCTTAGTAACTACTACACCTGTAGAACATTGGAATAGAGGAGCATTTCTACAAAAGAGACTGGTCTAGCTTTAGCAGCAGTGGACTTGGGGTAAAGTACATGTGGGACTTGGGCAGGATCAGAGCCTGAGTTGCCCCCAGAGTGCCCACAGACCTACCTAGAGGTATTGGAGGTTCACCTGGAGAGGTGGAGGTTGGCTGTGGCTCACTGTGGGGACAAGGACACTGATAGCAGAGGCCCCAGGAAAATATTCTTCTTATTACTATTCTTTTTTATCTATTTCATTCAGTTGTTGTGATTGTTTTATTATTTATTACTTTTTAAATATTTAAAAATTTTTCTGTTTTTCTTTTATTTTGCTTTGTGGGGTTTTTTTGGTTTGTTTTTGCTCTGTGATTTTTTGTTTGTTTGTTTTTGTCTGTTCTAGCTTTGCTTTTTTAGTTTGCTTTCCATTCTTGTTTTACAATTTTTTTGTTTTTGTTAGTTCAGTTTTGATTGATTGTTTTTATTTTTAAATTCTTTGTTCACTTGTTTTTTTCTATTTTGTCTGGTCTTTTTAGTTTGTTTCTGTTGGTTTGCTTTTGTTTTCATCATTTAATTGTCTTGGGATTAGTTTGTTGGCTTGTTTTCTTTTTTCTCTTTTTGTGTTGTTTGTTTCTGTTTTTGCTATTTGTCCTATGTTTTCTTTGCATGTGTGTGTGTTTTCTTTCCTTTTTCTTTTTGCTCTGGCCCTGTGGCACAACTTGCAGGCTCTGGGTTACCTGGCCAGGGGTTGGGCCTGGACTTCTGGAGTGGGAACATCAAGTTCAGGATGCTGGACCACCAGAGAGTTCCTGGGTCCAGGGAATATTAATTGCTGTATACTCCCCCAGAGATGTCTGTCTCAATGCCAAGATCTGGCTTCATCTAAATGCCTGTGGGATGGTGCTGGACATCTCACACTGAACAACCAGCAAGACAGGAACATAGCCCCACCCACCAGCGGACAGATTGCCTAAAGTCATACTAAACTCACAGACACCCCAAAACACGTGACCTGATGTAGCCCTGTCCAGCAGAGGGAAGAGTCCAACCTCCACCCACCATAACACAGGCACCAGTCCCCCACACCAAGAAGCCTACACAAGCCCCTAGACCCACCTTACTCACAAAGGGGAAGACCACACAAGCAAGAGGAACTGTGATCCTGCAGCCTGTGGAAAGGAGACCACAAAGATAGTAAATTAGACAAAACGAGATGACAGAGAAATATGCTGCAGACTAAGGAGTAAGGCAAAAAACCAGTAAGTCCAAATATAAGAAGAAGAAATAGGCAATCTACCTGAAAAAGAATTCAGAGTGATGATAGTAGAGATGATCCAACATCTCAAAAATAAAGTGGAGGCATAGATTGAAATGATACAAGAAATGTTTAACAAGGACCTAGAAGAAATAAGGAACAAACAATCAGTGATAAACAACACAATAACTGAAATGGAAAATACATTAGAAGGAATAAATAGCAGAATAACTGAAGGAGAAGAACAGAGAAGTTAGATGGAAGACAGAGTGGTGGAAATAACTGCCACAGAGCAGAATAAAGAAAAAAGAATGAAAATAAATGAGAAGAGTCTCAGAGATCTCTGGGACAATATTCAGTTCAGTTCAGTCGCTCAGTCCTCAGTTATGTCCAACTCTTTGTGACCCCATGAATTGCAGAATGCCAGGCCTCCCTGTCCATCACCATCTCCCGGAGTTCACCCAGACTCAAGTTCATCGAGTCCGTGATGCCATCCAGCCATCTCATCCTCTGTTGTCCCCTTCTCCTCCTGCCCCCAGTCCTTCCCAGCATCAGAGTCTTTTCCAATAAGTCAACTCTTCGCATGAGGTGGCCAAAGTACTGGAGTTTCAGCTTTAGCATCATTCCTTCCAAAGAAATCCCAGGGCTGATTTCCTTCAGAATGAATGGGTTGGATCTCCTTGCAGTCCAAGGGACTCTCAAGAGTCTTCTCCAACACCACAGTTCAGAAGCATCAATTCTTCAGTGCTCAGCCTTCTTCACAGTGCAGCTCTCACATCCATACATGACCACTGGAAAAACCATACGCTTGACTAGACGGACTTTAGTCAGCACAGTAATGTCTCTGCTTTTGAGTATGCTATCTAGGTTGGTCATAACTTTTCTTCCAAGGAATAAGCATCTTTTAATTTCATTAAATACCCCAATATTTGAATTATAGGGGTCCCAAGTGAAGAAAAGAAAGTTAAAAGGTCTGAGAAAATATTTGAAGAGATTATAATAAAAGTTTTCCCAACATGGAAAGGAAGTGGTTACAGAAGTCTGGAAGGCACAGAAAGTCTCATACAGGACAAACCCAAGAAGAAACATGGTGACATGCAAATTAGCAAAATCATTAAACAAAATTTAAATTAATTAAACCAACAAAAATTAAATACAAAGAAAAAATATTAAAAGCAGCTAGGGAAAGGTGACAAATAACATACCAGAGAATCCCTGTAATGTTATCAGCTAATTTTCCAGCAGACTCTACAGCCCAGGAGGAGTGGTAGAATATATTGAAAGTAATGAAAAGGGAAATCTAACAACTGAGGTTACTCTACCCACCAAGGATCTCATTCAGATTTGATGGGGAAATCAAAAGCTTTATAGACAAGCAAAGGCAAAGAGAATTCAACACTACCGAACCAGCTTTACAACAAATGCTAACGGAACTTCTCTAGGCAAGAAACACAAGAGAAGAAAATGATACCAAAAAAAAAAAAAAAAGCCAGAACAATTAAGAAAATGGTAATAGAAGCATACATATCGATAATTACTTTCAGTGTAAGTAGATTAAATGCTCTAATCAAAAGGTACAGATTGGCTGAATGGATACAAAAACAAGACTCAAATATATACTGTCTACAAGAGACCCACTTCAGGCCTAGGGACATATACAGACTGAAAGTGAAGGGATGGAAAAGATATCCCATGTAAATGGAAATCAAAAGAAAGTCAGTGTAATAGTACTCATATCAGACAAAATAGACTTTAAAATAAAGACTATTATAAGAGACAAGAAAGAACAACACTACATAATGATCAAGGGATCAATCCAAGAAGAAGATATGACAATTGTAAATATTTATGCACCCAGTATAGAAACTCCCCAATACGTAAAGCAAATGCTTATAGCCATTAAAGGGGAAATCAACAGTAGCACAATAATAGTGAGGGACATTAACACTCCACTTACACCAATAGATAGACCATCCAAACAGAAAATTAGTAAGTAATCCAAACCTTAAATGATACATTAGGCCAGATAGACTTAGTGGTTATTTATAAGACATGTCATCTGGAAGCAGCAGAATATGCTTTCTTCTCAAGTGCACACGGAGCATTCTCCAGTATAGATCACATCTTGGGTCACAAATCAAGCCTTGCTAATTTTAAGGAAATTGAAATTATATGAAGCATTTTTCCAACCACAATGCTGAGTTTAGAAACCAATTACAGGAAAAAAAAGACTGTAAAAAAACACAAGCATATGGAGACTAAACAATTTGTCCATCGATAGAGGAATGAATAAATAAGATGTGGTACATATATACAGTGGAATATTACTCAGCTATAAAAGGGATGCCACTGTGTCATTTGTGGACATGTGGATGGACATAGAGACTGTCATACAGCATGAAGTAAGTCAGAAAGAGAACAAGTTTATCATATATTAATTTGTATGCTTGAAATCTAGAAAAATAGTATAGATAATCTTACTTGCAAAGCAGAAATAGAGACACAGATGTAGAGAGCAGATGTACGGATACTAAAGAGGAAAGTGGGCACTGGGATGAACTGGGAGATTGGGACTGACATATATACACTACTCTATATAAAACAGATAACTAATGAGAATCTACTGTTTAGCACAGGGGACTCTACTTGGTGCTCTATGGTGACCTAAATGGGAAAGAAATCCCCAAAAGAGGTATATTTGTATGAATAGGGCTGATTGACTTTGTTGTACAGCAGATACTGACACAGCAGTATGAAGCAACTATATTCCAGTTTTCTTTTTAAAAAAAAAAAGGAAGAAAAAGCTAGAATACAGTGAAAGCTGGAAAACTATGTCTATGGGGAAGAAGGTGTAATGCACACATATAAGCCAATGATGTGCACTATATCTGCTGCTCATTTAAAACTTTGGCATTGCCTACATCACCTATATGTCCTATACATCTGTATAAAATCATATTGAGCCTGTATGTAATATTTTGCACTGATCTTGCCAAAGTCCTGATTTGAATTCTTTCCAGAAATGTTCAAGTTTGAGTTTATTGTTTCAAGTTAATGAATATGCCTTTAACTCGAGGCAAAGACAAGGGTTGAAAACAGATTATGTGGCCTTAAACCACACAACTGTTTCCCTTGTGAAATTTTTTGCTGTTTGAGTTTAGTTTGTATAAATAATCAAAACACTCTGTAGGAATTATAAGCTTCTAAAGTGTTTTATCCCCACAGAGCAGTTTAGTTCATGTGTGGCAGTCCAGAACTTGGAAAGTGGTTGACTTAATTTATTGTAAGCATTAAAAATCAAAATTAGCATTAAAAGTCAACCCCTTGTGACTTCCCCCCCTCACTAAGTTGAACTTACATAAAACAATCTAATACACTATAGATTTCATCAGCTTTTGGTGAACTTTTTTTGATTGTATAATGGTACAAAATGGTTTGGAATCAAATTTGAATTGCTTCTACTTAACTCTGAAAATTTTTGAAACAGAGATCTGTACACTTTTATTGATAAACATTTTGATTGCAATTTTATTTTAGAGAACAGTTCTTAATTTCCATGTTTGTGTAATTGTTAGCTTCCAGGAAGATCTTATCAGTCATCTTAATCAGGGCTAAACACAGATTTTAAAGTTTTTGCTTTTAGTTTTATATTGAGAAGTGAATGTGTTCTTTGTCTTTTTCAATATAAACTTAGTATGTAAGAAACTTGTATATTATGTGAGCATTTACATGTGCTTTGTATATGCATAGAATAATTTAAACTTAAGTTAGCATAGAACAGTGGAAACTTAAAAAGGATGTTTCCTAATAACCTTAGTTTATTCAAGAGATCATTACTTCAAAAGCAAAACAAAACAAACAAGTAAAAAAACTGATTTTATTTCCTACAGTTTTAAAACACATCAGATCCTCTATAGTAAATAAATTGTGTTGTTAGTTAATAAATCGTAAAACAGAAGTGACATATAACTTTCTACAAATGAAATTTACACATCCATATGTGTTTTCGTATTCTTCTTTGTACATTGCTTTTTCCCCAGAAAAATAAATAAAAAGACCATCTTTTCTAAAATAAATTATGTGTGGGGGAGAAATAAGATTGATAACTACAAAGTCAATGAAATATAATTTGAGATGAAAGTGTCTTTGTTTAATATTGATCACTTTTGAGAAACAACTGGCTATTTTAAGGTAACAACTCTAATTATTTTTGGAATATTTTGTTTATGAAATCTACAACCATTTCTATTTTCCTCTTAGTACAGCAGTTTGCTGAACTATAATTTACTGCAATTTGTGTGAATGAAGACTGTAGATTATATTCTACTATTAATATTCTCAAATACAAATTTATATAAACAAATCCAAAGGTGGCATATGTCCAAATTCAATGACTGATGCTTAAGAAAACAATCATTAATTATAGTCTTAAGAGGTAGTATGTGTTCCAGCCATTCAAAAATAAAACAGCCTTCCAACAGTAATCTAGGGTTTGTACCAAATGAAAGTATCTTGCTGAAATGTCTGTGGGACCTCTTGAGGCTTGAGTTCATTAGGATATACACACAAAACTATTTGGGCTTCCCCACTGGCTCAGCAGTAACGAATCTGCCTGCAGTGCAGGAGATTCAGGAGATGAGGGTTTGATCTTTTGGTTGGGAAGATCCCCTGAAGGAGGAAATGGCAACCCACTCCAGTATTCTTGCCTGGAAAATTCCACAGACAGAGCAGCCTGGTGGCCTACAGTCCATAGCGTCGCAAAGAGTTGGACACAACTGAAGTGATTGAACACGCATGCAGAGCTATTTATTGTTCAGAGGACCAACTAGGACAGTGTGAAACCAAAGCAGTCACTAATGGTGTAGCCCCTTGAACCCACCTGCCCTCCTCAACAATTCAGACTCTGTATTTGCTAATAGGTTGGGGGGGATAAATGTTCATAGATACATACATTAAATTATGTAACTAAGTACAATATGGAGTTAGAGGAAAGAAGAGACACTTGGTTTTAACGTTTGTTTAAAGGATACAGAAAGGTCATCTCAGTCTCGAGACTGACTCCTGTATCTATTATCTGGATCACCTGACAATCTTATCATAAAAATTCACCCTACAGGCTAAAACATAATCTCCAGAAATAAGAATACCTTATAGAGGTTTTCATTCACATGTCAATAATATTTTATATATTTTCCCCAGTACTTTATAATTTACAAAGTTCTTTATGATAATTCTGTTGGCCATTGTCCTTTTTCAGAAATTCTTATGAGGCTTATTTACGCAATGGGGCTTATTTATCCAAGAAAAATATATATAACACTCTGCAAGTACTCTCTCTGTGAGTGGCCTCAATGATATATGTATGAAATTCTGCAAAGCAGATATTTTCTATGTTAGAATTATTTCATTATTGTCATTAATAAGTACTCTCTTAGAACTGGAGGATCTGAAGCAGATCCTGGTTTAGACTCTATTTCTTACTAGTTCTGCTACACTGAGCAATTTCCTCATCTGGAAGATAAGGCTTTCCAGGTGGTGCGGTGGCACAGCATCTGCCTACAACGCAGGAAACCTGGGTTTGATCCCTGGATTGGAAAGATCCCCTGGAGGAGGGAATGTCAACCCATTCCAGTATTCTTGCCTGGAGAATTCCATGGACAAAGGAGCTAGGAGGGCTAGAGTCCACAGGATTGTAAAGAGTCAGACATGACTGACCAACTGAGCATGTGTGCACAAGATAGTGATAGTATCTACCTTGTGGATTGTTGTAAGAATGACATAAATACATGTCAAGATCTTAGAACAGTTCTTTGTCAGAGTAAGCTTTCAGTGAATGTTTTAGTTATTATTACAATTTACAGAAAGTTATAATCAGGGCATGCCACAAAAAGTGTAGATGTAATTGAAAGGACTGCCCAAAAGTTTTAACTTATAGTAACTATTAATATTTTTATTAATGTGTGCATTTTAATTTTATAGTTAATGAATAACACTTTGGTGAAACTGCTTTTTCTGTCTCATCCTTGAGTAAGTAAAAGACAACTCTTTTGTCTTAAAGACTACAGAATCCCAAGAGAAATATTTATGTAGTAAGCTATTGGAAAGACCAGATATCAGGAGATGTAGGAAATAAAACAAAGGCAAGAGTTGAGAGGACAGTTAGAAAAGGGACCTTTGGTCTAACAGAAGGTTCTGGGAAACTCAGACATGAGAAGAAAAATTATCATATTCTTTTGTTTATTTGTTAGGAACAATTAATTTATTTCTCATCAATATTGTATGAAGATAATAGAAGCTATTTAAAATCAGCTAAGAGAGAATAATGCAACTGCCTGGTGCTTATTTATCTGAATTTTTTTTTTCTTTCTCTTCCTAGTTGTTTCTGTTTCTTGAACCTTCCGTGCTTTCTCTCACTCTTTGGGTACATACTGTGCCCATCTTGCAAAAAAACTCCAAAACAGACTCATCCTTTGCCAGGTTAGCTTCTCCCATCTCTCAAGTATTTGTGTAAATGTCTTATCTTTGGGATACTTGATGTTATCCCTAGATCAGGTTAAATTCCATGTTATATGCTCTCAAAGAACCTTCTGAACCTTTCTTTTGTCACACTGTATTGTGACAAAGTCTTATTGTATGGTATTGTACCTCTCTAATGCTGTCTTCTCTTCGAGACTGTGAACTCCATGAGTACAGCCTTCATCTCTGGGGTTCTGGAAAATGTACTCTATCTTGATTTGGATAAACCATAAAAAATTCATTTAGCTGTACATCTAAGATCAGTGCACTTTACTCTGTGCAGATTATGCCTCAGTAAATAAGAATGGAAATATTAGGCACTTATCTGGTTATTTAATGGAGAAGACAATGGCAATCCACTCCAGTACTCTTGCCTGGAAAGTCCCATGGATGGAGGAGCCTGGTGGGCTGCAATCCATGGGGTCACTAAGAGTCGGACACGACTGAGCAACTTCCCTTTAACTTTTCACTTTCATGCACTGGAGAAGGAAATGGCAACCCACTCCAGTGTTCTTGCCTGGAGAATCCCAGGAACAGTGGAGTCTGGTGGGCTGCCATTTTGGGGGTCGCACAGAGTCGGACATGACTGAAGCGACTTAGCAGCAGCAGCAGGTGGTTATTTAATCTGCACAATACCAAACCTTGAGGTTAAGTTGAACAGTGAATTAGTAGAAAAGTTCTCCTTTTACTTAGAGTTGAAAAATGCATTACTATAATTTTCATCTGTTGACCATATATCTCTTCTCTGAGTCAAAGTTAAATTATACAATCTCTCTTTTTACATTATGCCTTTTAAAATATTTGATGAGAGCATTCATGTTCCAGGCTAATCTCAACAATTTCTCTTCCAACAGTTTAATTTTCTAATCATCATGGTCTTTCTTCAGCCTATGTTCTCTAGTTTATTAATGTGCTTTAAAATATGGTACCTAGAACTGAACACAGCATTCCTAGTATTATCTGACCAATGCAACATACAGCTTGCCATCACTTCCCTTGAAATGCATATTTTGCTACTACTAAACAGATTAAAAGACTTTCATTAATTCTATTCAGCATTTATCTCTTTGCATATTAAGACTCCTTTTCAGCTCCATTTAAAAATTACCATTAAACTAGATTCCTTCCATTTGTATTTGCATAATTCATTTTTTAAACCTGATGCAGGCCACTACATCCTGTTGGCTTTAGGCAATAATAGGTTCCAACTTATTCCTTCCCAAATTACATTTTCTCTTCATTTCATAAGTTTGTTATAAAGATTAAATATGATTATGCCTATAAAATGTGTTTTATAAAATGCATACTATATGCAAATTTAAAGAAAAATAATTGAAGATAATTTTAAAACTTAAGTCTTTCATTATTTCATTTTGTTTATTAAGAAGATTAAATGTAAAAAGTGCAGGGACAGAGTCCTGTAGCATAAATGCCTTTCAATTTGACATCCATTAAGACTTTTTGTCTGTACTTGTTTAATCATTATTAAGAGAAATGTAGCCTAATGCCATATGAAAAATAAAAATATATTATAAAGCATATAGAAACAAGACCAAGTTGAATAGTTTGTGTGTTTTGCTGTCATTTCTTAACATATAATTAACTCCTTAAGCAGTAATCCTATATAGTCTTAATTACTACAGCTTTATAAGACATTTTCTTATCTGGTAGATCTTTGCTGTTCTTGGCCCTGTGATTTCCATACACTATTAGATAGCTATTCTAGTCCTGCACATGTGTGTGTATACATGCGGGCATGTACATCCATACCAATCTATTTAGGATTTTGACTGGGATTGGTTTGAGTCTATAGATCAATTGAGAGAGAATTGACATCTTTAAAATAATTTCCCCAGTCTATTATCAGTGTTTCTTTACATCTATTTAGATTCTCTGTGTCTTTCAGTGAAGTCTATAATTTTTCTATAACTGTATTTCATGTTTTCCTGTGTATGCTGTATTTTTGTACTGTTTTAAGATATATATATGTTAAAATATACTTTTCTAACTTTTGGCTAGTACATAGAAATCCAATTGGATTTTGTTTATAGATTTTGTACCTACTAACTTTGAAAACTATAATCAATTACAGCACTTTAAGATGTCTAGTTAGCTTACAAGGCCATGCCATCTGTGCATAATGACAGTTCTGTTTCTTCTTTTCCAATCCTTTTAACTTATTTATTTCTGTATCCTCCTACTCTAACCCATCTACTTACTCTCCCTCCTCCAGACTATCACTCTCCTGAATCTTGTTTTAAATCACTTCTTTAATATTTAAAAATATTGTTTCATCATTTGTGTATTCTTTTAAAAGAACATTTAAATTGCTTTTAACTTTATAAGAAAAATACTGTATTGTATATAGTATTCTTGGACTTATCAGTATTGTATGACTGCACATTACTGTGTAAATAAAACATAAGTGAACACCTCCTTGATCTTGGTGTAGGAATGATTTTCAGTAAGACTATGGAAAAGTGATATCTCTTTTCATGAAAGAAACTTTAAAGTAAAAATATGTATTACAGAAAGTAGGGACTTGAACAGATATTTGTATACCAATGTTCATAGCAGCATCATTCAAACTAAACAAAAGATTGAAATACATCACTATTAACTGATGAATGGATAAATGTGGTATATTACTGTACAGCGTGAATGAACCTTGAAAACATTGTGATACATGAAATAAGGCAGGCATAAAAAGAAAAATATATGATTCCAGTCATATGAGTTATCTAGAATTAGGAAATTCATAGAGAAAAAAGGAGAAGAGTGGTTAGGAAGTAAAGGAGAGGAGGGAATGGGGAGTTACTGTTTAATGGGACATAATTTCAGTTTGGAATAATGAAAAAGTTTTAGAGATGAATAGTAGTGGTACGCAACAGTGTAAATGTATTTAATGCCACTTAATTGTATATTTTAAAATGGCTTTAAAATTTTTTTGGTCACCAGTTCCTGTACAATTTATCCATAGTTCCTCAGGCACTCTGTCTACCAGATCTAATCCCTTGAATTTATTCATCACCTCCACTGTACAATCATAAGGGATTCAATTTAGGTCATACATGAACGGTCTAACAGTTTTCCCTACTTTCTTCAATTTAAGCCTGAATTTTGCAATAAGGAGCTCATGATCTGAGCCACAGTCAGCTCCAGGTCTTGTTTTCACTGACTGTGTAGCACTTCTCCATCTTCGGTTGCAAAGAATATAATCCATCTGATTTTGGTATTGACGTCTGGTAATGTCCACGTGTAGAGTCATCTTTTGTGTTGTTGGAAAAAGGTGTTTGCTAGCTAGGACCAGTGCGTTTTCTTGGCAAAACTCTGTTAGCCTTTGCCCTGCTTCATTTTGTACTCCAAGGCAAACTTATTTGTTTTTCTGTGTATTTCAATTTCCTACTTTTGCATACCAGTCCCCTGTGATGAAAATAAAATCTTTCTTTTTTTTGGTGTTAATTTAGAAAGTCTTGTAGGGACTTTTAAAAATATTTTTATTATGTAAAATACATGATTATTTATTTTTTATTTTTTTTCAAAATTTATTTATTTTTAATTGAAGGATAATTGTTTTACAATATTGTGTTGGTTTCTGCCATGCATCACCATAAATCAGCTGTAAGTGTACACATGTTTCCTTCCTCTTGAACCCCTTTCCACTTCCCATAGCATCCCACCTCTCTAGGCTGTCACTAGAGATAGAGCACTGGATTTGAGCTGTCTATGTCATACAATAAATTCCCGCTGCTGTCTATTTTACATATGATAATGAACTGTTCAGCTTCTTTGGCATTAGTGGTTGGGGCATAGACTTGGATTACTGTGATGTGGAATGATTTGCCTTGAAAATAAACTGAGATCATTCTGTCATTTTTGAGATTGTACCCAAGTACTGCATTTTGGACTCTTTTGTTGACTTATGAGGGTTTTAGGTTATACATACTTTACAGTAGTATAAAAATTATGTTTCAAATTGGGATATGGTATTTATAGCAACTATAACTTTCAAGGCATTAACATCAAGTATATAAAAGAACTTATAAGAATATAAAAAAACTATAAGAAAAGGATAAACAAAAGAAAAATTAGCAAAACCTGTGAACAGGAACAATTATGGCTGACACACACATGCAGAGATATTAATCCTCAGTTGTGGTAGGGAAATACAATTCAAACCACAGTGAAGTGTCATTTCATATTCACATGTCACATTCACTTGTAAATATTAAAAAGTCCAACAACCCAAATGTTGAAGGAAATGTAGACTTTATCTCTTAATCATTGCTGCAATATAAAGAATATAACAACTTCAGTTGTTCACAAACCCAACTCTTTAACAAGTCTATCTTTAAATATTTACCCAAGAAAACTCTTAAATTTTAGTGCAGAGAAATGTATAATAAAGTTTGTAGCAACTTTATAATAAAAACTGGAAAAGTCCAAATGCTTTCTGAAAGACAATAGTATATATATATATTCTAATAAAATAGATATTAGATACTAGATAATAGATATTCTAACAGAATAGATAATATATATATTTGA
Organism: Neotragus moschatus; assembly: GCA_006410615.1. Taxonomy (NCBI): domain Eukaryota; kingdom Metazoa; phylum Chordata; class Mammalia; order Artiodactyla; family Bovidae; genus Neotragus; species Neotragus moschatus. The sequence goes on along the minus strand of SJYA01000449.1, from coordinate 798,171 downwards.
TATATTCAGTGACTATCATTTGGGAGTCAAATCAAACAAATTATAGTGACCCTAAAGTACAGATTCCCAGGTGGCACAGTGGTAAAGAATCCAGCTGCTTACACAGGGAGATGCAAAAGATGTAGGTTTAATTCCTGGGTTGGGAAGAGCCCCTGGAATAGGCTATGGCAACCCAATCCAATATTCTTGCCTGGAGAATCTCATTGGCAGAGGAACCTGGCGGGCTACAGTCCATGGGGTCACAAAGAGTCAGACATGATTGAGCACACATACATGAGTTTTTAGTACTTCATCTTATTTAATATTTAAATAATTAATAATTAAATATATGCATTTAATATGTGTATTTAAGGCTATAAATTTCCTAAGTGAAATTTTAGCTGTATCTCACACATCTCATACTTTTGTTACTGCTTAATTCAAAACATGTTTATAATTCTTTCTTTTAATAATGAATTATTTAAACATCTATATCTTCATTTCCAAACAGTTTTTTATACTTTAAAAAGCCGATTTTTAGCCTAATTGCAAATAACATTGTCTATATGGTTCTGTTCCTTTGAAATGTGCTATGATGTGGCTTATATCCCATTAAATGATCAATTTTCTCAAATGTTTGAAAAGAATATATATTTTGCAGGTCTTTTATGTGGCATTTTTACCTTTTATTGTTTAATGGAGTGTGCTTGATCTTTTGTTCAGATGACTGACTATACAGTCTCAAAAATCTATTGCTGCTACTGATGAATAACATACTGCTATTGATCTTTTTACAAACATAAATATGTTTGCATATGTATGTATAATTTGAATTTTGAAAACTTTAGCTCAGCTCTCAACTTTGGAAAAAGTATCCCAGTTGGTACTATGTTGAGGTGATATTGTGTAGAAATTAATAGCCATATTGATCTGCTGCTGCTGCTAAGTTGCTTCAGTCGTGTCTGACTCTGTGCAACCCCATAGACAGCAGCCCACCAGGCTCCTCTGTCCCTGGGATTCTCCAGACAAGAATACCGGAGTGGGTTGCCATTTCTTTCTCCAATGCATGCATGCATGCTAAGTCGCCTCAGTCGTGTCCGACTCTGTGCAATCCTATGGACAGCAGCCTACCAGGCTCCTCCATCCACAGGATTCTCCAGGCAAGAATTCTCGAGTGGGCTGCATTTAAGCAAAGAAAACCCAAGAGAAAAGTAAAATTCTGTTTCTATTGCAGTATCTGCCACTGTTTTTTAATCAGTTTCTCTATCATCATCTGGAAAGAAAACAGTCCAGGATAATGTCATTAAAAACAGCACTGACAAAGCACCATTACTATTGTGTATCTAAAGCAGGTACATGCTATTTTACATTCACAGAGGTATGATACTGTGCTGTCTTTCATCTGTAATACTAGAGAATGCAATTCAAAAGGCATTATTTGACATTTGATTCTACTTTTCTAGCAGAAATCTCAAAGGATGGTATGACATAGCTCTGTGAAAGAAATACACCATCTTAGATAAGATTTCCTTTCATTATTAGTGGCACAGTTCTAGGTACCCCCTGCTCTTTGTGAAATTCAGGTAAAAACTATTAAAAACAAACAAAAACAATTACTGAGTTTGGACACTGATTTAATTTTTCAAGATTGCCTTAGTCTTCTCTGTCTTGGCTTTAGCAACATTGGCTTTGATATACGGAGACAATATTTTACAACTTTTTGAGGTTTATATCTTTTTCAAAATTCTGTAATTCTATACAAGGCCACATATTAATGAAATGTGAGAACAGAATAAATAAAATTTTTGAAAATGCACAACTGTGTAGGAAGTTATGAGGTCCTACAACAAAACAAGGAACAGACCAAGTAATAAAAAATTGTAGTACTCAGGGACTAGTGTACCCACCATAACCATAGGAGAGTTGTGTAAGGAAGCCTCAGTATAACATGGAGTATCAGACCTAGTAAGTAACCAGTCCATATTGATGGACTACACAGAAACTTAACTATACAAAAACAAATGTGTAGCCATCATTTACAGAGTCATAATAATTAACTAAAAATTGTAATACAAATATATGTGGAGGATAGAGAAGGGCTGATGTATTAGCTGCCGAAACAAAAAATCAATGGCAAAGATCTGAATGTGATAAACCAAGAAATCATAGCATTACTTTAGGGTGAAGGAAGAGAGTCTGATTAGATAAGCAAGAATCCTCCCTTTGCCAGTATCCATGTGTCCTCCATTATGGTCTAGCTAGTATTGTTTTCTGAAGATTTATCAGTAGGTCTGGATTTGCTCCCCTGAGGCAATGCTTTATATCAATTATATAACTCCCAGGACACAAAGTGTCTCAGTCTCTTCTCTGTTACGTTTTTCACTCTCCAGCTTGATATTCATGTTGATTTCTTCTTCCCTCTCAGAATAATTTTTTGGTATCTTTCCTGGAAAATTCACAGTATCCTGTAAGAATGCTTCTATCTATATGTAACAGGAAGCGATTTATAGTCACTTAAGCAAATAAGCATTTATTTTCCCCACATTGTAAGATATCTGGAAATAAGCAATAGCTTGCTGTGGTTTCAAGGTTCTGCCGTATCTGTGATGCTCTTGACCTCTTTCTCATGCTGTTAAGATGGCTTCCCAGTTTTAGACTCGTGTGCAAGCTCCAGATACTGTATCCCTTTTCAAGACACATAGAGAAGAGTAGTATTCTCTTTTTCTTTTAACAGAGAAGAGAGACTTTCCTAGAATTTATCCCATTCCAACAGACTTTTAGTTTCATCTTAAATGGATAAAGTTATGTCACATGGCCACTACTAACTGCAGGGGAAACTAGAAAGCAGCTAGAAGGCAGCAAGGTCTAGGAATGGATTTGAGATCAACTATTCAATCTTGGAACACTTGAGTTTTTTTTTTAAGTAAAAAGATAGAGGAAAAGACATATTGGAATGGCAAAGATATCCCTTATCTTTAACCCCTTTTCATCATCTCCCAAGTTAGGAAACCAGTTTGCACTGGCAGTGCATATAATTGACAAGTCTCTTAGACTAAAACAGTTGGATATCACAGTTCTGATATCATTCCTCATTTCAAGTGCCACTAGGTCACATGCTGCTGCTGCTGCAAAGTCACTTCAGTAGTGTCTGACTCTGTGCGACCCCATCGACGGCAGTCCACCAGGCTCCCCCGTCCCTGGGATTCTCCAGGCAAGAACACTGGAGTGGGTTGCCATTTCCTTCTCCAATGCATGAAAGTGAAAAGTGAAAGTAAAGTCGCTCAGTCGTGTCCCACTCCTAACGACCCCTAATTACTTTTACAGGAAGCAATTCCCCTTTCCTCTGAATTTTCATATTTCCTTATATATATTTCTTATGGTACATGTCTCCTTTAACCTTGCATTTAAAAAATAATCTTTATATCTATCTGATTAAAATTAATATTCACAGAATTTTTTACCTTTTTGAAAATTCAGGATGCNGGCTCCCCCGTCCCTGGGATTCTCCAGGCAAGAACACTGGAGTGGGTTGCCATTTCCTTCTCCAATGCATGAAAGTGCAAAGTGAAAGTAAAGTCGCTCAGTCGTGTCCGACTCTTAGCGACCCCATGGACTGCAGCCCACCAGGCTCCTCCATCCATGGGATTTGCCAGGCAAGAGTACTGGAGTGGGTTGCCACTGCCTTAACACCACTAAGAAAATACAAATCAGAAACACAATGTGATATAGGACTTCCCTGGTCCAGTGGTTAAAAATCCACCTTGCAATGCAGGGAGCACAGGTTCTATCCCTGGTCAGGGCACTAAAATCCTACATGGCTCGGAGTAACTAAGCCTGTGCACCACTACTCGGCTCGGAGTAACTAAGCCTGTGCACCACTACTCGGCTCGGAGTAACTAAGCCTGTGCACCACTACTCGGCTCGGAGTAACTAAGCCTGTGCACCACTACTCGAGAGTCCACTTGCTACAACGAAAGATCCCATGTGACTAAGAACCAATGCAGCCAAATAAATTTTGTTGTTGTTCAGTCGCTCAGTTGTGTCGCACTCTTTGCAACCCCATGGACTGTAGCACGCCAGGCTACCCTGTCCTTCACTATCTCCCGGAATTTGCTCAAATTCATGTCCCTTGAGATGATGATGCCATGCAAACATCTCATCTTCTGTTGCCCCTTCTCCTCCTGCCCTCAGTCTATCCTAGCATCAGACTCTTTTCCAAAGAGTCAGTTCTTTGCATCAGATAGCCAAAATATTGGCACTTCAGCATCAGTCCTTCCAATGAATATCAGGGCTGATTTCCTTTAGGACTGACTGGTTTGATCTCNCTCATCTTCTGTTGCCCCTTCTCCTCCTGCCCTCAGTCTATCCTAGCATCAGACTCTTTTCCAAAGAGTCAGTTCTTTGCATCAGATAGCCAAAATATTGGCACTTCAGCATCAGTCCTTCCAATGAATATCAGGGCTGATTTCCTTTAGGACTGACTGGTTTGATCTCCCTGCAGTTCAAGGGACTCTCAAGAGTCTTCTCCAGCACCACAGTTCAAAAGCATCAATTCTTCAGTGCTCAGCCTTCTTTATGGTCCAACTTTCCTATCCATACATGACTACTGGAGAAACCGTAGCTTTGACTATGTGGACCTTTGTTGACAAAGTAATGTCTGCTCTTTAATACACTGTCTAGGTTGTCATAGCTTTTCTTCCAAGGAGCAAGTGTCTTTTAACCTCAAATAAATCAAAAAAAAAAAAAATACAATGTGATACCATTTCACACTCACAAGGATGGCTAAAATCAAAAAGAACAGACAATAACAAGCATTGAGGAGGATGTAGAAAAACTGGAATCCTCATACACTACTGCTAAGACTGTAAAAATGGCTCAGTCACTTTGGCAAACTTAGTCATTTCCTCAAAAGTTTTAACATGGATTTACCAAATGACCTAGCAATCCTTCCCCTAGTTATATACCCAAGAGAAATGAAAACATTTGCACACATTACTATTTGTGTGGAAATGCTCAGAGCTGCATCATTCATAATAGCCAAAACATAGAAACAATCCAAACGCCCATTAACTGATAAACAGATGTGGTGCAGTCATTCGATGGAACATTACTCAATAAATAAAAAGCAGTTAAGCTCTGATACATGTTACAAAATGGATGAACCTTTAAACAAAAGAAATGAAGTCTGTCGCAAAAGATCACATGTAGTATACTTCTGCTGCTGCTATGATATGAAATGTTCACAACAGGCAAAATCTACTGAGATAAAAAATTCGATTACTGGTTGCCAGAGCTGGGAGAGGGGAGAATGGAGACTGACTACTGGTGGGTACTTTTGGGGTAATAAAAATGTTCTAAAATTAGACAGTAATGTTTATGCAACTTTGTGAATATACTAAAAACTGACTGAACTGTACACTTTAAAGACACTGAGTTTAATTGTACATGACTTATAGTATGTCAACCTCAATAAAGCTGTTATTAAAAAATATTGTTTTAGCCATATTAAAATAACCAAAATGGAAGCTAAGATGCAGTGATTACTATATGCCAGACAATGTACTAATATATATTATATGCTTTATGTTATTTTAGCATCATAGCAGCCTCTGAAGCATTTTATCAGTTGCTGCTGCTGAACAAACTATCCCCAAACTCAGTGGTTTAAAACAATAACTATTATCACTCAGAAATCTACAGCTACAAGCTGGTTACTTCCTTTGCTCTGGACCAGATCTGGCTATCTTTGAAGTACTTCCTCATGCATCTGAGTTAGTCTCGACTAGGATGACTGATTCTACTGTACACTGTTTCTTAGCTTCTTTGTAGAGTGGCCTGGACTTGTCACAGCAGTAGCAAAGGTCTAAGAGAACTAAAACACTTAAGATCCCTTCAAATCTGGCTCAGACCAGTAAAGACTGTTGCATTCTATTGCAGACCATGACAGGCCAACTTGACCAGGGTTCAATCCCTGGGTTGGGGCGATCCCCTGAAGTAGGAAATGACACCCTACTCCTGTATTCTTGCCTGGAAAATTCCATGGGCAGAAGAGCCTGCCAGGCTACAGTTGATAGGACTGCAAAGAGTCGGACTCGACTGAGTGCACATGGACAGTTATGTAAGTTACAGGTATGGTGTCCTGTGTTTCTATAGTCCATGGGGCCACAAACAGTCGGACACGACTGAGCAGCCGAGCACATGCATACAGTCCAGGTTGGGTTCAAATGGTAGGAAGGAGACTTCGCCACTTTATGGGAGGATCTGTAAAATTAGACCACGGGTCACAAAGAGTTGGACACAACTGAATGACTTTCATTTTCACTTTTGCTGTAAAATTGCAATTTTCTAACAAGTGGAAACCACTGTACTGTTAAAAAAATGGAGAAGCTTGGATCTAAACATGGTTATTGGAATTGAGAGTAAATATTCCTCATCACTATACCATTTTTCTTCCTAGGTAGCCTCAACACTTTATTTGTGCAGCTATTTGTTGATTTTGACCTTAGTTAAGAATAACTGGACCTCCCTGGTGGCTCAGATGGCAAAGTGTCTGTCTACAATGCGGAAGACCTGGGTTCAATCCCTGGGTCGGGAAGATTCCCTGGAGAAGGAAATGGCAACCCACTCCAGTACTCTTGCCTAGAAAATCCCATGGATGGAGAAGCCTGGTGTCCATGGGGTCACAAAGAGTCGGACACGACTGAGTGACTTCACTTTCACTTTGTAAGAATAACTGAATTGTTAAAATTCAATTGTTTTGAAACTTTTTTGTCAATATTATCGATATTAATAAAAGTTTTTGAAACTTCACAATTAAAAAAACTTAGTTATAAAGTTAATCAATGAGAACTAAAAGATGTTTTGTTGTTTAGTCACTAAGTCATGTCTGACTCTTTTGTAACCCTGGACAGTAGTAAGGCTCCTCTGTCCATGGGATTTCCCAGGCAAGAACACTGGAGTGGGTTACCCTTTCCTTCTCCAGGGGATCTTCCTGACCCAGGGATTGAACCTGTGTCTCCTGCTTGGCAGACAGATTCTTTACCACTAAGCCACCTGGGAAGCCCAAAATTGTTTTGATAAAATTCCAAACCAGAAATTATTGAATAGGGTTGCAGTTTTCATATCAGTTTCAGCATCAGATGAAATTTGACTTTATTTTTTTATGCATAATATTAGAAATCTTGAGTCACACAGGTAATTGCAAGGGATAAACATTTGTAATAGCTTTTTAATTTTCATTTTTAAAAACTTTGGGCCAAAAGAACAGCAAAGATAGTAGAGTTTCCTACACACTTCATCCAACTTCATCCATCTTAATGTTANTTTTTTTATGCATAATATTAGAAATCTTGAGTCACACAGGTAATTGCAAGGGATAAACATTTGTAATAGCTTTTTAATTTTCATTTTTAAAAACTTTGGGCCAAAAGAACAGCAAAGATAGTAGAGTTTCCTACACACTTCATCCAACTTCATCCATCTTAATGTTAACATCTTACATGCCCATAGCACAATTATCAAAATTAAGAAATTAATAGTTACAATACTATTAACTAAACCATGGACTTTATTTGGATTTTGCAAACTTTTTTGATAATGTACTCTTTCTGTTATAGGTTCCAATTCAGGATCCTCGATATGCAGATCTGAATGTTTTTCTGAAATCTATCACCAACATATTACCTATCCTTTAAAAATTGTGTGAAAAGTATAAATTTGAAAAATATATCCTCAGCTATTTCATTCAAGTAACAATTTAATACGATAGAGTTTTTTACTGAGTTTTGTAGCATAGCCTAGATCACCGGTTTCCAATGTTGGCTGCACATTAGAATCACCTGAGTATAATTAAAACTCTGCTATCCAGACTGTATCTCAGCCCAATCAAACCACAATGTCTATTAGTGAGATTCAGACATAGGTATTTCACAGGTATTAGAGTTACCTCAGGAGAAGGCAATGACACCCCACTCCAGTACTCTTGCCTGGAAAATTCCATGGACGGAGGAGCCTGGTAGGCTGCAGTCCATGGGGTTGCTGAGAGTTGGACATGACTCAGTGACTTCACTTTCACTTTTCACTTTCATGCACTGGAGAAGGAAATGGCAACTCACTCCAGTGTTCTTGCGTGCAGAGTCCCAGGGACGGGGGAGCCTGGTGGGCTGCCGTCTATGGGGTCACACGGAGTCGGATATGACTGAAGTGACTTAGCAGCAGCAGAGTTACCTCATTGATTCCAATGTGCAGCTAAGAGTGAGAACCACTGCATAGATGTCAATGGTTAAGGGAAAGTCAACCCATTTAAGAACCCATTTAAGGTAGTCTCTGGGTATGGTTATGTAACCAATTCAGCAGTTAGTACATATTTCTCCAAAAAGCCATGAGATTATCAAATGTCTTATATTAATGAAGATATTATGTATATAAAATGGCATTATTTTGGTTTACCATTCTTGGAATTCTGACAAAAGAAGATACATTAATCTGCCATAACTTTTTCTCTATTGAAACTAGACTGATTTCCCAATGATCAGGAATTCTTTTTCATTCATTTATTTATTATTTTTTTGCCATGTCATGTAGCATGTGGAATCTTAGTTCCCTGACCAGGGATAGGGATTCAATCCATGACCCCTGCATTAAGAATGTGGAGTCCTAACCTCTGCACCACTGGGGAAGTCCTAGGAATCCTTTTTTCTAAACCAGCAACTTTGCCCCCTATGAAACATCTGGCAATGTCTGGTAGGAGTTTGGTTGTCACAACTTGGGGGAGAGGTGCTCCTGGCATCTAGTGAATAGAGAAGGCCAGGGTTGTTGTTAAACATTCTGCAATGCACACGAGAGGCTCCCACAACAAAGAATTATTCAGCCCCAAATTCAGCAGTGCCAAGGTTGAGCAACAGTGTTTTAAATCTTGAGTCCTATAGGAAAAATTTGGTTCTTGGAGATTATTCATTGCAACATTGTTTCTAATATTGCAAGAATGGAAAGAGCCTAATTCAGCATATCCATACAACGGAATACTATGCAGCTGGTTAGAAACAAAACAATCCCAAAAGTTCTCTCCATATTAATAAGGAAAAATCTCTAAGTGAAAAACAAAACAAAAACAAAATGCAGAACAGTGTATCCAGCAAGCTATCATTTATGTAAAAAAGGGGAAAATCTATCCAATTTGTTTGTAAAAAGGTAAATATTTGGAAGGATATACAAAAATTGATAATGCTGTTTGCCTTCAGGGGAAGGAAATGGTTTCTTGTGGGGGCAGGAAGAGAGGGAGTAGTGTCTTTTATATTTTGACCTCTGAGCCATGTTGCTATCACCCAAGGAGAAAGTAAATTAAAAAAAATTAAATCAACAAACCCCTAATGAATCCTTTAAAGCTAACAAATAGCTTTTCTGTATGAATTATATTTCTCTGTTTAGAAAAATCCTGCTGCATCCAATTGTGTTAGACTGAGGTTAAAGAAAATAAACAGTGGGGCCCCATTCCAACAACACATCTAAATCTACCCTGGCAAGGTTTGGTAAACCCTCAGGTTTCTCACAAGGGTACTTTTCATGTAACATTATTCACAGGAAAAATAACATTGTTTCAGGCTTGTAAAAACATTTTTTTTTTCTTTACTCTGTGAGCCCAAGTTTCCTATCTGTAAAACAAGGGCAAGGACTGTAGTAGTGTTTTCCAGACATTTTTCCTTCCTTTGGTAATATAACATTTACCAAGCTAAGAGCAATTTAAAATACCAACATATAAAAAATATACAAGGGCTGTACTGGGAAAAAAAGAAATAAGGAACATCTGCTTTGATGTTCACTTTCTTCCAGCTACTGAAGTACAGAGGAAAACATCTAGGGTTCAAAAAACAAAACAAAACAAACTAGAGCAACCACAATAGCAACAGCTAACATTTACTAAACATTTTCTGTAGATCCGGCACTGGTCTCAGTGCTTTATGTAAATTAACTCTGTATATTTTCAAAACAATTCTATGACATAAATATTATTATCTCCAACTTACAAAGATAAAGTGGCAAGTATGGCAGTATAGTTAAAAACATGGACTCAAGAATAACTTCTTAAAAACAAAGAATCTAACTTCTAGGATTTGAAATGGGACTCTCCTACTTAATAGTTGTGTGACCTTAAGCAAGTTACTTAAACTTTGTGTTGCCTGTTTCCTCATTTCTAAAATGGAGAAAATGGTAGTATTTACATATAGGATTCTTAAAAGGATTAAATTACTTTAAAAAAATGGGTCATTACTATGACCAACTAGTTTCTACCCAAGTTTGCAAGCTACCAAGTAAAAGAGTTAGGCTTTGACCCAGGCAGTGGGGAGTGTACATTTCTACTTTGCTAAAAGGCAATTACCTGAAACATGAGTTTAAAATCATGGCTCAGTTCAGTTCAGTTCAGTTGCTCAGTCGTGTCCGACTCTTTCCCAAACAAAAATTGCAGAGTTCTTCCCTTGGTAAATAGAAAATTACTTATGGACTATTATATATATGTATACATACATATATATATTTTACTAATCATTTAAGAGTTTGAAGCTCTATATTTTTATAGTATTTACCATAACTTGTCAAGTGTAAAGTTAACCCCAATGATGGTCCAGTAGGTTGTATCTTTAAATGTTTGAAACTTTATTTTAAAAGTGTACATCAGGATTTCCCTGGTGGTTCAGTGGTTGAGAATCTGCCTTGGGATGTGGGGAACTTGGATTCAATCCCTGGTCAGGGAACTAAGATCCCACACATCTTGGGGTAGCCTGTGAGCCAAAACTAGAGAGCCGATGTGCCACAACTAAGACCAGACGAAGCCAAATAAATAAATATTTTTTAAAAAGTGTACACTGAAGCGCTTTTCTTGCTAATCTGCATTCCACCATTCCCTGCTGCAACATTCCGGCAAGGAAGCATTATGAGATAAATGTTTAATTACTTCTATTCTAGCAGGGAAATCTGAGCTCAGCTTAGCTAAGACTGCTGCTGTACAGCAATAGCATAAAGCCCAACTGTCTATTTACAGCTTGAGGACTGATTCCAGAAGCAGAGCAGTAGGGAAACACTGGAAATCTAGGTGGTTTTGCTGAGGGCCTCTCACTGTGCTTAAAGAAAAGTTTCAGTTAAATCTTACCCTCTTTTAAATTAAAGTACAAAACCATCATCTGAGGCAAAGTACTCTGGAAGTAGTTGTGATTTGGCCCCATTGCTGTGTTTCCTATTGCTGCTGTAACAAATTACCACAAACCTGGTAATAATAATAAAACAACATAAATTTGTCATCTAGAGTTCTGTGGTTTAGAAGTCCAAAATCAAAGTGTCAGCAGGACTGTGTTCTTTCTGGGTGCTCTAGCAGAGAATCTGTTTTCTTGGCTTCCCTAGGTTTTAGAGGTTGCCCTTCATCTTCAAAGCCTGCCTGCAGCAGCTGGTCAGGTCTATGCCCTCCTGCATCACTCTGACGCTGACTCTTTGGTCTTCCTCTTCCATCTTTCAAGAACTCTTGTAATTGCAACGGGGTTACCAGATAATTCAAGGTAATCTCCCTATTTTCAGGTTAGCTGATTAGTATCCTTAATTTTCTTTTGCCATGGAACATAATACATTTACTGGTTCCAGGGATTACAACACAGACATCTTTGGAGGAACCATTATTCTGTTTTCCATACTTTCTCTGGTTTAAATAATTCAAGGTTCATTCATTCAATAAGGTCATTTTATTGAGCACTTAAGATATTTTAGTCTCTGGTAGGCACNAATGAATCCTTTCTCTTATGCAACAGTGTATTTTTCCATTGATCCCGGGTTTCACTCTTCAGGTAGAGATGTACTTTTTCTTCTTAATCCTTGATAGATCAGAGTTAAGGAAAAAAGTTCTGTGAAAGATATGAGATTGCACCTGAATCCTAAAGGATAGATTGAACTAAAGAGTGGGACATTAGAATAAAATAATATAGACCACTATTAGCTGAAATGTGTTAATTTTATTTTGTCTTAATTGAACTGTCTCATAAGACAAGGTTAGATTTAAATAGAGAAAAGAGCCAAAAGAGAACAGGGCTGTGAGAGTCAAACAGTTAAAGAGAATGAAACAAAAAAAACCAAAATCTAATCTGCTTAAAGGGACTCAGGATACAATATTCATTTGTTCAAGATTCAAGAATACATACTCATTTATTCCCATTCTAACAGTATGTCTCAGGGCTGGAGATGCTACATAGGACAGTTCAGTTAGTAACTAGGCACCATGCTGTCCAGTACCCACATGCTTGTTGTACAGTCTTTCTTAATAGAGGTGCTTGAACTTGATCTGGCCTGAGAAATGTGATCTCTGTGAACCAAGGCACAATTCAAGGATCCCTTAGGAGCATAAGCTTAGTAGATAGAACATGCTGTGAGGGAAAACTGTGAATTTGTTATATGAAGAACTGAATGTAAAAATTAACTCTGTCAGTTAGCGGCACTGGTGGCACTGGGCAAGTGCTTTAAGCTTTCCAGGTCTTATTTTCCTTATCTGCAAAAAGGGAGCCATAATACCTGTATTACAGAATTGGAGTAAGAATTAAAGGGAGGCGTCCATTCATGCTGCTGTAACAGGATACTACAAGCTAGGCAGCTTATAAACAGCAGAGGTTTCTCACAGATCCGGAGGATGGAAATGTAAGATTTGAGTGCTAGAATGATCAGGTGAGAACCCTCTTCCGGTTACAGAATTCCCACTGTACTCTCAAGTTGGGGGAAGGGACCAGGGGACTCTTTTGGATCTCTTTTACAAGGTCGCTGAATCCCATTCATGAGGGCACAGCCTCCCACAGGCTGTACCTTCTAATGCCATCACTTTGAGGTTAAGTTGTCAACATAGGAATTGTGGGGAGACTCAGACATTCAAGCTATAGCAGAAAGTATGTGACAGTATTTGTTATGATTAGTATAAAGGGAACTTATATAGGTTTTCTTGATCTTACCCTCTATTGGCCAGAAGATGTCTTTTAACCTAATGGAGATGTTTTCCTTTTGATCAGATTTCCAGAGCGCAGTGACTGAGGCTTAGAATACCTGTCATTTTCAAGCATCAGGCAGGTGCTGCTGGTGTTCTCTAGGCTCTGTGCTCTGTACTGCCTTGTAACTTTCATTAAGAAGTTTCAAGCAGCATTCGTGAAGGAACAGATTCCTGCCTGTACCTGTGGCTGTTTCATTTTATTTTGTGTTTTAAAGGTCAAGCCCAACACATCTGGACTACGGTGGGATGTTTAGAGACATATCACTTTATGAAAGTCTTGACAGCAGGATTTGGAGCACATGTTGGATGTACGGTCACTTTTTACTTCCATCTGGTAAACAGAAGCCTAGCTGGGACTCACAAGGGAGAATGATTTATACATTTTAGTGGAGACCCCATTTATAACATTTATAAAACAAGATCAAGTTAGTAGGTTATTTTATTTATTTAAATGCTTTTACTCTGCTTCATTCCACAAAAGATTTAAGAGAGGTTAGATCGGAGGGTTGATTGAGAACTAGTCTATTACTTAGAAAGGCATCAACATTGTAAGGAAAATTGAGTTATATTTTTGAAGTAGAATTTATTTGAGAGAATATATGCTATAGTGGCTATATTCATAGGCTATATTTATAGGGGAAAAGTACATGAAGAATTTGCATATAATTCAAGATAGTAAGGACTATTCATTTGCTTTAGTATCTTTGACATATAAATAAATGTTATGTGTATATGTGTGAATATATACACATGTATATACATATATGATTCTTCTTGAATTACCTGAATTTTATGATTATTCTGTTTACTGTGCTCAGCATGAGCAGTTCAGTGACAGGAAATTAGCAGGAAAAAAAATGTATCAGGCAATTTTGTCAGGGATATTCCATTAGTATACAGCTGAATAATGAGGACTGTCAGTCAATAAAATGTTTGACCAGAACTTCTCATTTCTTTACTGTCATGTCTTTTTTAAGCAGATGAATTTTGATGAATCAGTACATTCTGTTTTATGTATATGAAACCAGTCTGATGTCATATCTGGTTTTGTGTGTATATATATACCCTTTTTCCTGAGTGGATTACTTCATCTGCCCTTATTCATGTAAGCCAGGAATCCTTTTTCACTTAGCTCTGTGGATATTTTATCATTTCCAGGACAAGTTTTAATCAACGAAGAGTAAATTTGGGGCAGGGGGGAATTGATTAAGGCCAGGTATTTTTTACTTTTCATTTTTTAAAAAGAAACAATTTGGAATACATTGACAAAATGGTCATTTATTACATATTTTTCAGGAAATAAAGCATAGTTGAAATTAATTATCTTAACATTTGGAGTCTATATGACATGTTAATTTCTATCTATAATTATATTTCTTAATTCTACTTTCATTATTTCCCTTCCACTTATCAACTGTGGTATAAAAGCTGTGATTAAAAAAATTAGAATAAATAAATTTAAATTCTATTTTGACAGAATTCCAATATCATCCTTAAAATAATTGGATTATTCTTGACTGTTTAGTCATTTTTCTTTTCACCAGATATTAATGAGCTTCTACAATATAGCAGGCTCTTTGATAAGGCAGAAGATTTATCAGAGAACAAAATAGACCCAATCCTTGCCCTTATGGTCTTTATGGTTTAGAGAAATAAACAAGAAAAAACTAACAACAAAAAAAATACAGGTATTTAGGAACTGAAGTAAGTGCAATGAAGGAAAAACACAGGGTTCCATGATTGAAAATTAAAGGGACACCTAGCTTAGACTGAGAGAAAAGGAAAAAACTTCTCTGGAAATTTCAGCTAACCTGGTAAAATCCTGAAGGATGAGCTGACGTTATCTGAGGAATGGGAGATAATATGTTTGAAGTATACTGATGGAGGGAGAGAGTGGCGGAAATGATAGGTAGATTCGGGTGGATTATACAGGCACCTGAGGCCTTGTTACAATTTTAAAATTTGATCTTAAGTGCATTGGAAGTCACTGAAAGGCTTTAAAGAGATCCAAAATAAGCTTAGTATTTTCAATAGATACTCTGACTTCTGGTTGTGTGGAGAATAGATGGCAAAAGAACAAAAATGAAGATGGATGGGCTTTTCAGTAGGGGGTATCCTTCAGGAGGTTACTACAAAGGATAGGTGACAGATGATGGTGATTTGGACCAGGTTAGTGGCAGGCAGGGGAGACAAAATAAAGTGGACATGTATAATTAAGATAGTATAAACTGGCCATGGAGAGGACCTGGGAGACTATGAATGAGTTATTAAGAATGCTTACATTTTCCATCATGAGGAATCAGGTGGATGGAGGCACCAGGATGTACAGAGATGGAGAAGAATGAAACAGGAGCAGCTTTAACAAAACTGAGGATTGAAAACCCAGAGTTAGGAATCTGTGTTCTAGAGGAGTTGAAAGGAAAAACACAGTGAAAGACAGACATTTGGAGTAGCAAAGAAATAATATTGAAAATGACAGAACCCTTAGTGAAAGTTCAACAGGGATAGATGTTGAGTCTTCCTGATTTAGGAGAACAATGGACCTGGGCGCTTGGTAAGAACTTCAGGAGAAGACACAAAAAGTCTTGGTTATAGACAACTTGTTTGCCTTTGGACAAATCACTTAACTTATTGACCTCTATCACTCATCTATTAAATAAAAATCTTTTTATTCTAGCATTCTATTAATATTATACTATGCAGTGGGAAACAGCTGGAGTTTTGGAATCACAAAGATGAAGTTCAATACTCCAGTTCTCTAATTTCCACATCCACAAAATGGGGCTAATATTAATGAGATAACTTACATGTTGGAAGTGCCTTTCTTCCTTTTAATGCTAATCAGTAGTTCTTACATATTCCATTTGGGAATTAGTCATATACTTTTTTAAACAATCTTTTCTAAAAGCTGAGAAACAAATTTGTAGTAGAATACCAGACTGACATATTTTTATGTTATTTTATTTTTGTCATGTGATCTTACTTCTCTGAGCCTCTATTTTATCCTTTGTGGAATAAACATAGTAATATGTAGCTTATTAAGTTGTTATAAGGCTTGCACAAAATAATGTATGCTAAAGGCCTAGCCAAGTACCTGGAACATAGTAGGCTCTTGAAAGACTTGAGATTTAATCCTCTCTCTAGATTCCATTCTAAGGCAAAAGGAGGTAAGAAATATTTAGGCCAGAACGAATTTCTGCAGTTACTGGATAACTGGTCATGTGATATTTATTTCTATACTCCGTAGTTATTGAATTTTTTGGCAGAGTCAGTAAGCCTCTTGTCAATTCTTTATTGTGACCAGAGGGATTCTGACTTGCCCACTGATGAGACAAAGCTGCTGCAGGAGCCGTGAAAGAGCTTCCCTAGGCCTAATTGGCAGCTATGGAAGCTTTATGATATATGTTGTTTAATGCCAATGAAAGTACAGTTTGTATTTTAATGGCAATAATGACCTTCAAAATAGGTTAAAACAATCCTGGAGTGCTGTGTAAAAGCAAACGGCACACATGCCCTTTGCTTTTAAAAATGCAGGAAGCCTGATTCTGGAGCCATTATAATCAGTGAGCTACTCAGTCCTCTCTCAGACTGCCCTTTTCAGTCGCATCCAATTTCATACTTCTTAGACCTCAGGCCATCTTAAATGAATTGCCGAAAAGAAGACAAAATGTGCCTCATGTAATATGCCTAGGATACTGAAGGCAGGTTAAATGAGATCTCTAGCACCTTTGTGTTTCAAGCTCTGGTTTAGCTCACATGTAGGTGTCATTCTGTCTGGCAAGGCCAAGAGCATCTTGAAATTTTTGCCAAAGTGCTTTCTTCACCCAGTCCAGGGATTGGGAGGTCAAAAAATACAAGTTTAACATTTCATCATTGTAGGCTCTGGATATTGCTGTAAAGCCCTAACTCCTAGCTCTCCTTCTAATCTCTCTCTGCCACGAGTCTCTCTTTCCTTCAGTTCTGACTCCCCTTGGATTAAGCTTCCTAAAATAGCCTTTGGAGTCTCGCCTCATCTTAAAACTTGTCACTATCTATTAAACAAAGTGTAAACTCTGTACAGTGGCAAAATCTGACCCTAAGCTACCTGCCTAGATTTTTCTATTATACTCTTTCATAAACCTGACATGCCAGGCATATGTAATTTCTTGGGATCTTGCCAAAGCCCAGCGTTACTGCCAGAAGCAAGACACATGTCCCATTTGATTTTGAGATCCAGGTACTTTTTCCTCATTTCTTCTTCCCTTGCAGGTGGGAATCCTTATATTCTATGATAAAAAAATTTTGTTTTCATACATCTTCAGGATAGCTTGTACTCATGAATTCCTTCCTCTGACCTGCCCTTTTAAAAGCAAAAGCCAATCATTGTTATAAGTAAGATCTTCTTATTTTCTCACCCAACATGTATTGCTCCCTGCACTAATGCTCTTGGAGGTGATTATCAACTTTCCAGAAAGTAAATTAACGAGGAGAATGCAGGGAAGGGAAAAGTACACAAACACACACACTCACTCACTTATCTAGATATCCACTAAATATCTCATTTACTCTTCAAGACAAACCCTAGGAAGTGTGTTTCAGTAAAATACTTTAGAGATAAAGAACCTGAGGACAGAGATAAAGAACCTGAGGACATTAAGTGACTTATCCAAACATCTACATTATTTTGTGGCTCAGCTGGTAAATAATCCACCTGCAATGAGGGAGACCCAGGTTTGATCCCTAGGTTGGAAGATCCCCTGGAGAAGGGAAAGGCTACCTACTCCAGTATTCTGGCCTAGAGAATTCCATGGACTGTACAGTCCATGGTGTCACAAAGAGTCAGACACGACTCAGTGACTTTCACTTTCAACTTTTCATACATTATTTAAGGATGAAACCAGAATCTAAAAGCTGGTCTAATCTGACTTTGTAGTATAGGCTTCCATTCAAGAGCATTGATAGCCTCTAGGCATGAATGATATAAAAAGGTCTNACAGTCCATGGTGTCACAAAGAGTCAGACACGACTCAGTGACTTTCACTTTCAACTTTTCATACATTATTTAAGGATGAAACCAGAATCTAAAAGCTGGTCTAATCTGACTTTGTAGTATAGGCTTCCATTCAAGAGCATTGATAGCCTCTAGGCATGAATGATATAAAAAGGTCTCTATAGGTTTCACTTGAAATCCTATAGGGAATCAAAATGTGATTCCAATATTCTGGTTTCTGGAAGCTGAAAATTAAAATTTTTACTTTACTGCAAAGGGGGAAAGATGGGAACTAATATTACCAGGTAGTGTTACTGATTCTAGCTTGTGAAAGTGAACACATTAAAATATTGAGAGACTGACAGCTCACTGTATATGTTCTAAGGTTGGACCAGAGTGACTGTGGGACTTTAGAGAGCAATGCAACTCTTGAGTACTGTCAGTGGGTTAGTACATACTGAGGTAATTCAAGTGCAAAGTCAAGTGGAGTAGCAGGCCAAGAAAGCCCAAATGCCAGTTATAATTTAGGGATGTTGGATTAACTTTAGGAAGCTTGGTCTAATAGCTTCAAGGCAAGCATAGACCAAGTCAGGAACATAGGGGCAAAGCTGGTCAGAAAGTCTATATTCAATTAAGGAAAAAAATCAGCAATTATATACCAAGATATAAAGTAGCAAGTGGTTGGAAGATACTTCTAGAATTGTCAGTAAAAAATAAAAAGGTGATGGAATAAAAGTTGGGCCAGCTATATGTTTATTTTATCAACAATATCTATGGATGATTGTTCCTTTTAATTTTAAAATAAAATATAAAGTTTCCCTACACCCCTGGCCTTAATGAGATTAGATGATATTCCAGTTTCCAGTTCAGTTGTGTCTGACTCTTTGCAACTCCATGAACCACAGCACGCCAGGCCTCCCTGTCCACCTCCAACTCCTGGAGTTATCCAAACTCATGTCCATTGAGTCGGTGATGTGATTCAACCATCTCATCCTCTGTCATCCCCTTCTCCTCCTGCCCTCAATCTTTCCCAGCATCAGGATCTTCTCAAATGAGTCAGCTCTTTGTATCAGGTAGCCAAAGTATTGGAGTTTCAGCGTCAACATCAGTCCATCCAATGAACACCCAGGACTGATCTCCTTTAAGGATGGAATTGTTGGATCTCCTTGCAGTTCAAGGGACTCTCAAGAGTCTTCTCCAACACCACAGTTCAAAAGCATCAATTCTTTGGCGCTCAGCCTTCTTCACAGTCCAACTCTCACATCCATACATGACTACTGGAAAAACCATAGCCTTGACTAGATGAACCTCTGTTGACAAAGTAATGTCTCTGCTTTTTAATATGCTGTCCAGGTTGGTCATAACTTTCCTGCCAAGGAGCAAGCATCTTAATTTCATGGCTGCAGGCACCATCTGCAGTGATTTTTGAGCCCCTCAAAATAAAGTCAGCCACTGTTTCCCCATCTATTTGCCATGAAGTGATGGGACCAGATGCCATGATCTTTGTTTTCTGAATGTTGAGCTTTAAGCCAACATTTTCACTCTCCTCTTTCACTTTCATCAAGAGGCTCTTTAGTTCTTTTTCACTTTCTGCCATAAGGGTAGTGTCATCTGCATATCTGAGGTTATTGATATTTCTCCCAGCAATCTTGATTCCAGCTTGTGTTTCTTCCAGTCCAACGTTTCTCATGATGTACTCTGCATAGAATCTAAATAAGCAGGGTGACAATATACGGCCTTGATGTACTCCTTCTCCTAGTTGGAACCAGTCTGTTGTTCCATGTCCAGTTCTAACTGTTGCTTCTGACCTTTGTACAGGTTTCTCAAGATATTATGATATTATAAATGATATAAAGATATAAATGATATTATGATGATATAACAGAGTGAGAGAGCTTTGGAGTCAGAGAGAGCTAATTCAGATCTTAGTTTGTGCACACTGCCTGTTTATGTAAATAGACATGTTTTGTGTTCATTTGCATATTATTTTATCTATGACTGCTTTCAAGCTACAATAGTGTGTTGAGTAGTTACAACAGAGCCTATATAGTCTCCAAAATCTAAACTATTTACTGCCTGGCCCTTTATAGGAAAATTTTACTAATCTCTGGCTTAATAGAGCAGTCATTTATTCTTGTTCAGGTTGGCTGGAGTTGTTCTCTTCCACAGGACTTTAGGACATAGCCTAAATAGACAGTCAGGTAAGGCAAAGACTTCAAGGTGATGAAAATTCAAGGAGCAAACTTCTTCAAGACCAGGTTCAAATAGGCCTACTGTTACTTCTTCCCATATACCATTGGAAAAGGAAGTCAAGTGGCCAAGCATAAAGTGAGGGGTCAGGGAAGTACATTTATCCATGGTGAAGCAAGAATATGGATGTAGGGAGGGATAGAGAATTGAAGTCAATTATTCAATCTACTATAAAGTAATTGGCTGTGTGATTATCTGGGGACAATAACATATCAGGTAAAATAAACAGCCAGTATATACACTCTAAGGTGAGAGCATCTCTGGTATATCCCTGCTATATATGAGAAATATAGATACTAGTCAATCCTAAAGGAAATCAATCCTGAATATTGATTGGAAAGACTGATGCTAAAGTTGAAACTCCAATACTTTGGCCACCTGATGCAAAGACCTGCCTCATTAGAAAAGACCCTGATTCTGGGAACGATTGAAGGCAAGAGGAGAAGGGGATGACAGAGGATGAGATGGTTGGATCGCATGACTGACTCAATGGACATGAGTTTGAGCAAGTTACAGGAGATGGTGAAGGACATCTTGGGAAGGGAAGCCTGGCATGCTACAGTCCATGGACTCACAAAGAGTCAGTTGCTCAGACGACTAAGCAACTGAACAACAAAATATCTGAAAAATGGTCTACAATACAGTGAGCGAGGGGGAAAGTAGTTAGAGCTAAGAGTGGAGACATATGGGGACCAGGAGTGGGGAGAGGGTAGCCATTTGAGTGAGATGGGAAGTCAATACAAAGTTATAAGAAGATGACTGATTCATTTTGACATATTTTAAATGAATTACTGTGACTCTTGTGTTGAGAATAGACTTGAAGAGAAAAGGATGTAATCAGAACAGTTAGGGAGATGTTTTAATTAGTACATGTGAGAGATAGTGGTGGTGGGTGGCATCTGTGGAGGTGGTGAGAAAGGTTAAATTTTGTATATATTTTGATGCCAGAACAAAGAAGATTTTCTGACAGATTGGATGAGGAGTATAAGAAAAACAGAGGGGTCACAAATAACCTCAGCATCATTGATCTGAATCGTGAAAGTGATGTAGTTATTAGCAAATAAAATGGAAAAGACTGACGGTTGAGTAGTTTTGAAAAGAGGAAGCTTGGTGAGGGATATTTTGAGTTTGTGGTATCCACTGGACAGTAAAGTGGACATATCAAATATGCAAAAGGATACACAAGACTGAAATTCAGCAGAACATTTGAGAAACATTTGTTAATGATATTTAAAGTAGTAAGACTGGATTCATTCACTAAATGAGTTAGTGTAGATGAAGAAGGCAATGGCAACTCACTCCAGTGCTCTTGCCTGGAAAATCCCATGGGCGGAGGAGCCTGGTGGGCTGCAGTCCATGGGGCTGCTACGAGTCTAACATGACTGAGCGACTTCATGTTCACTTTTCACTTTTATGCACTGGAGAAGGCAATGGCAACCCACTCCAGTGTTCTTGCCTGGAGAATCCCAAGGACAGAGGAGCCTGGTGGGCTGCCATCTCTGGGGTCGCACAGAGTCGGACATGACTGAAGCGACTTAGCAGCAACAGCAGCAGCAGATGGAGAATAGGGCTAAAGACTGAGTGTTAGGACTCCAATGTTAAGAGGTCTAGGACCAGAGGAAGAACAAGGAAATAAGATTGAGATGGAGCAACCAATGAGATAGGGTGAAAACCATGGGTGATTATATAGGCATTTTATGGAAAAGGCAGAAATCAAACCTAAGTTGCCTCAGCTGCCTCATTTTCAGACAAGGCAGTTTGGATTTCTCTTCAGCACCACCACTATCTTTTCAGCTGTGCCCTGGCTGTACCGTCAGTACAAGCTGAAGTTGAACCTTTGACTTAAGAGTTACAGGGAATTTTAGTAATACGCTGTCACAGGTACTTAATTCCAAGAGCCAGGGGTTGGTATGGGTTGAAGAGATAGATTAATTTGATTGTTAGCTTTTCCTGATGGATCTTAATTTCAAAGTTCATTGCTTTTGTTTTTCTGATGGCTATGTCAAAAATATGCCTTACTGTAAATCTTACATAAACACGAATCTCCTACAGCTTAATTATTTCATCTCACAACTTGAATTTTCAAAATAATTTCAAAACTTCGTAGACTAATATAAAGGAAACTTAGAAATCTGGGTGCTGATCTTCTCTTTTCCATCCTCTTTCATCCCTACTCCCCACCTTCTCCTTGTTCTAGCCATGCTGACCTACTGTAATGTCAGTTTCCTGAGTGAGACGTGCTCTCTTGCCTTCCTGCCTTCATGTGTGACCTGTCCTTAGATTACTTTTTCTCGACCCATATCTGGTTGCTCCTTGTTTATTTTGAGGTCTCTGTTTAAATGTTTCTTCAGTCTTTCTTGATTCTCAGAATCTGCTATGGAACTGCAAGATTCCCACATCTTAGCTCTAATTACTAGTATCAACTTCCCATATACTTGTCAACTTATCTCTCTAGATCAGAGGTTGGCAACTGTTTTTTGTTGTTGTTGTTTTGTTTTGTCTTGTTTCTTTTTTCTGTAAGGGACAGGTAGTAAATATTTTAGACTCTATGGGCCAAACATTCTCTGTCACAACTACTTGATTCTTTCATTGTAATAGTCATAGCAAACCAGTCATGGCCAATACATAATCAAATGATTGTGTTTTAATAAAACTATGAAAAAATAGGTAGTGGATTGGATTTGGCCCATGAGGGTAGGAAATATACTTTTGTGGTTTGTTATGTCCCTAGCACCTAGCACCGTCTCTAAAACACAATAAGAACTGTACAGACGTTGTTTAAAAAATAAAGGGCAATGTGGGAAACCTGGCCAAGAAAATGGTGTCACTGTGAACATACAAGAGTTGTGCAACTTATTTTATGTGTATTCTTTCAAAGCAGTGCTCCATCCTTAAAATCTTTTCTCCTTTGCTCCTGTCGAAAATTGGCATCCATTTTACTGTTCTGACTCAGATTTCTGAACTTATCCTGGCTGGTGAAGCAGTTTTTACACAGACACTCAAGGGCAGCTGTTGAATCTGCGCATTTCCAGCCACAACCAGGAACCAGCTTTCTCTTTACACACAGCTGAGATGGAGTTGTCCCCGAGATTGAATCTGTGTGTTGTGGTTATTGGGAGTCTGGTATTTATTGACCATTCCTGTCTCTCTGCAGTGCATGGAATTTGGGTAAGCACTGATTCATTTGCAGAGATATCATTTATTTAGATTCATTTGTTGGAGTTTCATGTGGTTTCTCAGCCATGGTTTACTTCCCCAAATTATGAACGGGAAATCAGGAGGTTTACGAGAATTTTGGCTTGTACCTTTGCCAGGTAATGAGTAAAACATGGTGTTGGAGATGAGAAACTGTGTTTGCAGTGGTCACATCTTTTAACCAGACATTGTCAGGATGTTGAGCCAGATTTGGTCAGATGAGCAAGTTAATTCCTGGGAAGTCTCATTACTTCTGGGTTATTTAAATGAAAAGAAAAAAGAAAAGATGCTTGTATTTTTAAAGTGGCCTCACAAAACCATAATTATTTCCACTTTTTCTCCCCAGATTTTACTGTACATTACATAGTACCAGGGAATCTTTAGTTGATTTTGAGCACCATCCAAACCTAGAAGAGAAGGGACTTTAAGACTACATCCACCCTTAACTGGATATGTAAGATGTGCTTAGTCTGCCCTAGGTACAGAGATCTGACACTGGGCTTGTAAGCATGTGCAGAAACTTGCCATTTTTATGGATTGAAATATTGCCTTAGGCCAAAGTGGTATTTCAACTATGTGTCAATTGTAATAAAATTTTTTCACATTTTAAAGTTAAATACAGACTGAAGAGAGATAAAAAAGGGTTAACGAGAAGTTAGAACAGGAGAGTGAGGATTAGAAAAGAGACCATAAACAGGAGTAAAGATGTTTTAAGTCCTTTTATATTTAGAAAGTGCTTTATTGAGAACAATTCTGGAAAAAAACTTTTACATTTGATTCCTTCAGAAGCCCTCTGAATTAGACAGGATTAAGTATTTCCTTTTTGCAAATAAAGAAATTAACTTCAAAGAGATTAAATGATTTGATCATACCCATTAGAGATCCTCATGGTAAATAAAGGAAAGGGCCATGCTTACTTTTATTGCTACTCACCTGTTCTCTGCTTTCTTCCATAGTTTTATTTTGTTTCATGTTCCCCAATTCTAAACCTTGGGGTTTCAGGGTTCAAAGACTGAGTTTCTGCTGGCTGGGATGTTTCTTCCATTGTTTCCCGTAACTCTTATGGTCCAGTGAATCAGCCTGGGGAGAGATGAGTACAGGGGAACAGAGACTTGGTGAAATGGTGGTTAGGAGTGAGAAGAGTTATGTGTATTGAGTTTAAGCAGAGTTAAAGTGAAAGTTCTAAATGAAAGGAAGGCCAGCAGTTGCTGTAAAAAAATATTCATTTCCCAAATGGGAGGAATTAATTATTTTTCCCTTCTTGATTATTAGTATAATAATTGATATTATTCAATGCAGTGGTTATTTTATAAAGAGAACAAAGCACACATCTAATTTATAGTGGTTAGTTAAAGGTATATAAATGAAAATCTTAGTGAACAGGATCAGTTGTACTTTCCATTGGGATTAAAATGCTACAGACATTTTTCTTTTAAGGTAGATCTTAGCAGCAGCAGCATGAGTCATATGAATAGATATTTCTTTTTTTTTTTTTGATATTTCTTTTTTTAAGTTTTGAAGGTACCTTTGTTTCTTCAAGATTTAATCCTTAGTGTTTTCAAATATTCTCAGATGGCATATACTTCTATGTCGAAGAAATCTTACGTGGAGATATTATCTGCTTTAATTGATGTGGCCTGATATTGTCATCACATATTAACATTGTGTTTGTTTATATGTGTCTTTGAAACATTTAGAATTTATGCCCATTTCCTTCACTAGCAGATTCTCAGTCGGGATACCTTACTGAAAACTACCACCTTACATTTATGTAAACAATGATCTAAGTATGTAGAATGTTTTAGATATGAATCCCAAATTCCCTTGTCTGTGCTAGAGACGGTGCCTCAGAGCTCACTTCAGCCAGACCCAGTTAAATTTATACATATGGAAATGCTGTTCTTTGTTTGCATAATACCTTTGTACTCACATTTTCTGTTCTGTTTTAACACATGGAGTTAGTTCCTCAGACTTCATATCAATCACTGAATAAGGAATTCTTTCATCTAGTGGCAGACATTTAACATTTGTCTTCACATTTTTTTAATGCTGTTCCTCAGTTTCAAAAGAAACTCTAATCCTATAGATGACTGGCCTCCATAATTGCTATTGTCATTGTTATCATCATGCACATTATTTTCTGCCAGTTTTTTCAGGTCACTCCTGGTTCACTATCAGAAAAGGAATCAGACTACAGGAAGTTAAAAGTTAAGTAAAATTTGAAAACACAGATTAAAATAATTTGATGCATTCACATAGAAGGGGGGGGGGGGGGGGGGAAGAAAGGTACAGTTGGCTCCAAGAATAACAACCAGGTTATGGAAAGACAGAACTCTGACACAAGTTTTAAAATGGTCAGGTGGCTACTCAGTTCGTGGATTCTTTGGCCTCTGTCATCACCTCCCCAACATCACCACTGAGTTTTCCTTTCATAAGCCAGTGGCTATGGATGTAAGTGTTGAACAGGCAAATGAACTAGAAGCCAAGAAACCTGGATTCAAGATCTGACTCTGCTGCTTGGGTAAATCACTTAAAGCCTCTGAGTTTGTTTTTCCAGCTGTAAAATGGAATCAGTGACATCTGGCTGTCTCCTCTATGGGATTAAGGTGAAGTAAATATAAGAAAGTGTGGAAGAATTTTTGAAATTCTATACTTTTACATCTATATAAGGAATTTTCACAGTGAGCATTATTTCTATACTCGGTTATTTTAGACATTTCAATAACTTACTTTCTTTAAAAATCTCACAATTTTTTTTAGAATAAGTATTTTACCTGTAAGGATTATGGACTTGGGGGGACTGAGACTGCTGTTTTGCAGCAGAAATGTTTAGATTCCATATATTAATGAGCCAGTGCTGACAGAACATGCCTGATTAAAAAAAAGAAGACGAATGGACGCAGATGTACAAAGTGGAGAAGGTGAGAAACCATGGGCTTCCAGAAAAATTCTTGATAAAGCATGAACTGAATTTCTTGCCCTAGAGTTTTGAGAATTCTTGATTCTTCATTATAAATCTCTCTGTACTAAGGCCAGCTTAAATATGGTTCAGTTTTTTGTTTTTTTTTTAAATCAGCTCCAAAGGACCTGACAGTGAAGAAAAATGATGTTAGTCAGAGAGAGCAGCAGCCAGGAGCAAGGCCACTGACTATTGTTGCAGGAGATAATAGTTCACAGTGCTCTGGAACTGACACTTAACACTCTTGATGAGTGTTCTCATCAGTGTATCGTCTTTGGTGCCATGTCAATAAGGCTGGTGGAATGCCACAGTTGGCCACTGATTATATTATTTTGAAAATTATTTTGGACTAAAAGGGAAGATCCTCTGCCTAGGAAATCTCAAATAATTATTAAACATATTTCAGTCTCTACTGGAAACTTTTTAACTCAGTGATATCACAGTGGCATAGTGTCACAAACAGAACATAGACTGAGGTCAGAAAATCTCTCACTTTAGCCTAAGCACCACATGTGTGATGTTGGATATGAAGCTTCATTCATCAGGGCCTTGATATCCCTTAGAACCCATTTTATTTCTACAAGGTTGTTCTCATTCATTTTTTATTTTAGTTAGTTTCAATCTTATCTCTTTTTCTCTCAGTTTCGCTAAAAATCTGTCAACTTTGTCACTGGCATTACCTCCTGAACCATCCCTCTCCCCCCACAACGGAGTCTGTGGAAAAACACTCTTTCACTAGATCTAGTGCCAGAATGCTTGGGGACAACTAATATAGAGGATATAATCAATTAGGTTTATATGCTTAATAAGAGAGCTGTGACATACGTGAAGCAAACTGATAGAATTGTGAGAATAAATAAACAGGGAACTCCTTCATTAGAGTCTAGAGCACAGATAGAAAACCTAGAGGAATTTTATAGATTTGAACAACAGTACAACCAACTTTGGAGAAGGAAATGGCAACCCACTCCAGTATTCTTGTCTGGAAAATCCCATAGATGGAGGAGCCTGGCAGGCTACAGTCTATGGGGTTGCAAAGAGTCATGACATGACTGAGTGACTTCACGTCACTTCACAACTAACTTTAACTTAACTAACATTTATCAAAGACTCCATCAAATAACAGCAGAATGCACATTGTTTTCAAGTGCATGCAGAATATTTACCAAGATACATTGTATTTGAGTTACAAAACATATCTTGATAAATTTAAACAACTTAGTTCATACAAAGCATGTTCTCTTAACAGTGGAATTAAATTGGAAATCAATAGCAGAAAAATCCCAATCAAAATTTCAGCAGACTTTTTTTTTTTTTTTTTGGTATTTTTGTAGAGTTGACAAATTGATTACAAAATTCATGTGGAAATAAAAGGACAGAATAGACAAAACAATTTTGAAAGAAAAATAAAAAATAAAACAAGCCCACACTTAAATGGAAACTGATGTTTCATAAAGGTGCAAAGTGGTGGAGTGGAAAATAATAGCTTTTTCAACAAATAGTAGTGGAACAATTGAATATTTATCTATGTGTATATATATGTAAAAGAACTTGGATACATATGTAACATTATATATAAAAATTAACTCAAATAAAACTATAAAATTTCTAAAAGAAAACATAAGAAAAATACTTTGTGATCTTAAGTTAGTCAAAGATTTGTTAGATATGACACCCAAAACACAGTCTATGTATATAAAAGAACAAACTAGTAATCTGGTCTTAATTTTTAATGGAAACTTCTCCAGGATAGATCACATCCTGGGCCATAAATCTAGCCTTGATAAATTTAAAAAAATTGAAATCATNCATGTAAGAAACGAATAGCTAGTGTAGGTTCGGTACAGGATACAGGATGTTTGGGACTGGTGCACTGGGATGACCCAGAGAGATGATATGGGGAGGGTGATGGGAGGGGGATTCAGGATTGGGAACTCATGTACACCCGTGGTGGATTCATGCCAATGTAGGGCAAAACCAATACAGTATTGTAAAGTAAAAAAAAATAATAAAATAAAAAATAAGAAGAACAATTAAAAAAAAAAAGACTGGAGAAAATAAGCCAAAGCATGGAAGACAGTGTTTGCAAATGACTTGTCTAATAAGGGACTTGTATTCAGAATATATAATGGAATCTCTACATTCAACAATTTAAAAAACAAAACAAAATTAGCAAATGGGTGAAAGACTTGAACAGATGCTTCACCAAAAAGATATCCAGGTGGAAACTACTGAAAAATATTCAACATTATTAATCAGTATGAAATTGCATATTAAACCACAATGGAATGTCATCACAACATGTTTAAATTTCTAATATAAGAAAGGCTGGCTATATCATAGTGGAAGTATATGGAACAACTGGAGCTCTTATACACTGCTGGTAAGAATGTAAAACTGCTGCAACAGATAATTTGACAGTTTCTTTACAAATTAAAAATACACTTAACCATGTTTCCCAGTTATTCTATTCATACATATTTCCCCAAGAGAAATAAAAGTATTTTTCCACAGATAGAATCAGTCCAAATGCCCATCAAGAAGTGAATGGATAAAGAAATAGTGGTACAGCCATGTATTAGAATACTGCTCTCAGTAGAAATGAACTATTGATACATGCAATAACATGAATCAATCTCAAAAGATGCTGTGAAAGTCAGACAAAAAGTACATATTATTAATATATGATTCCACTTATATAAAACTTAAGAGAATTAAAACTAACCTATAATGACAAAAAGCAGAACAGTGCTTTCTTGGGAAGTGATAGAACTGAGAGATTACAATGATGCAACAGGAAATTTTTGAGGCAATGAATATATTCAGTATTTTGATTGTGATCCTGGTTTTACATATGCATGTGTCAAAACTTATCAAATTGTACATTTTAAATACGTGAGGTTATTGTATGTCAATTATACAGTAAAGATGTTTAAATGTATGTGTATAGATATGTGTGTGTGTGTATCATATATAGCCTATGTGGTATAAAAAAAATTATTTGGAGCACCCTAGAAGCTACCTCATAGAAACAGGCAGTTATCTTACTGAGCAGCAATAGCTGTTGATTAGCAATCCTGTTATTTCTCCTATTATCCTGTCTATATGGGTACACAAGGGAGAGTAGCAGCATGAATATATTTAACAATGACTTATAATTTTAGAGTGATGCCTGAAAGTTTTTGCTGTTCAGTTGCTCAAATGTGTCTGACTTTTTGTGACCCCATGGACTGCAGCACACCAGGCTTCCCTGTCCTTCACCATCTCCTGGAGTCTACTTAAACTCATGTCCATTGATTTGGTGATGCCATNGAATATATTTAACAATGACTTATAATTTTAGAGTGATGCCTGAAAGTTTTTGCTGTTCAGTTGCTCAAATGTGTCTGACTTTTTGTGACCCCATGGACTGCAGCACACCAGGCTTCCCTGTCCTTCACCATCTCCTGGAGTCTACTTAAACTCATGTCCATTGATTTGGTGATGCCATCCAAACATCTCATCCTCTGTCCCCCACCTCCTCCTGCCCTCAATCTTTCCGAGCATCAGAATCTTTTCCAATGAGTTCATGGATACTTCCCATCACATGGCCAAAGTATTAAAGCTTCAGCTTCAGCATCAGCCCCTCCAATGAATAGTCGGGGTTGACTTCCTATAGGATTGACTGGTTTGAACTCCTTGCTGTTCAGGGGACTCTCAAGAGTCTTCTCCAGCACCACAATTTGAGAGCATCAACTTTTCGGCATTCAGTCTTCTTTGTGATCCAACTCTCACGTCCATACATGACTACTGGAAAAACCATAGCTTTGACCATATAGACCTTTGTTGGCAAAGTGATGTCTCTACTTTTTTATATGATGTCTACATTTATCATACCTTTTTTTCTAAGAAGCAAGTGTCTTTTAATTTCCCAGATGTAATCACTGTCTGCAGTGATTTTGGAACCCAAGAAAATAAATGTCACTGTTTCTGCTGTTTCCCCATCTATTTCCCATGAAGCGGTGGGACTGGTGGCTACAATGATCTTCGTATTTTGAATGTTAAATTTTAAGCCAGGTTTTTCACTTTTATCTTCCACATTCATCTAAAGGCTCTTGAGTTTCTCTTCACTTTCTGCCACTAGTGTAGTATCATCTGCATTTCTGAGGTTGCTGATATTTCTCCCAGCAATCTTGATTCCAGCTTATAATTCATCCAGCCCAGTATTTTGAATGATGCAATCTGCATATAAGTTAAATAGAATGACAATATACAGCTTTGTTGTACTCCTTTCCCAATTTTGAAAGTTAGCTTGTGTGAAATAATAGATATTAACTGATGAGTCTTGTTGGTCAGTTTTAAGGACATAACTGTTATCAAGTGATCATTCATAATCACTTTTTCATAACATATTATTTCTGGGAGTTTTAAGAGACAAAATGTGAAGAACAGAATTAACCCCCTTTCTCCTCTATCATATTTACCTAGAAAAATCCAATTCTGGTTAAACTTGACTATTAACCTCATAATTTCCTGTACTGGATCAACTGCATGATTTTTGAGAAAATCCTATAGCTATGCCCATGGATTTTCTTTAGAATTTAAATTTTTNTTTTTCATAACATATTATTTCTGGGAGTTTTAAGAGACAAAATGTGAAGAACAGAATTAACCCCCTTTCTCTTCTATCATATTTACCTAGAAGAATCCAATTCTGGTTAAACTCGACTATTAACCTCATAATTTCCTGTACTGGATCAACTGCATGATTTTTGAGAAAATCCTATAGTTATGCCCATGGATTTTCTTTAGAATTTAAATTTTAAAAAAATCAAGTGGGTATTCACTAGTGTCAGCAGTAAAAGAGTGTCCTGGCAAATGCACTTTCCCACTTCTCACAATGACCATTTTATATCTTGTCTTCTTTTTTCTCAAATGTTTTGCTTCTACATCTCTGACCAGTAATGATTTTACTTAAAATATCACTGAGCATATAGAAGCAATCAGAAAAGAACTTCTATATTTCTCCTACCACCAGATTTACTAATCTACCAGTTTATGGATCATGAGCTCTGCCTTTCCTTCTTTCACAGTGGTCTCTGCACCCATCTATGGAACCCCTGGGATTCATTTTTTCCCTCCTCACATTTAGATGTGAGAACCCTCCAGAGTTCAGTCTTTGGGTATTTTCTCTATCTATACTTTTAACCTACACCTTTTCTCTGGGTAATCTCATCCAGTTCTGTGGTTTTAAACCATCAATATGCTATCGGCTCCAAAATTGTAGCTCCAGTCAAGGTCTGTGCCCTGAATTCAGCTACATTTCACCTTTACTTTCACTGCTTTAGTTCAAGCCACCTTCATATATTATCTGGTCTGTTGCACCAGCCTCCTGTTCCCAATTTTGCTTCTACTTTTCATCCACTCTCTATATAATAACCAAAGTGGTATTTTAAAAAGCCTAAGATTATTTTGGTTCTCTATTTTAAAACTACACAAAGGTATGTACTTCTGTTAGAATAAAATCCAAATTTCTGGCTATGAGTTAGAACATAGGTCAGCAAACTGCAGCTTTACTGGCCAAATACAGCTTGCCACCTATTTTTGTAAGCAAAGACTTATTGGAACACAACCATACCTATTTATTTACTTATTGTTGATGTCTAGTTTACTGCTACAAGGGCAGAATTGAATAGTTACAACAGAGACCATGTCTTGCAAAGCCTAAAATATTTACTATCTGTCTCATTAAGAAAATATTTGCCAAACCCTGATTTATGACATCTTCATAGAATGGAGAGAAAAAGAAAGGAAAAAGAAAAGCAACAACAGTTTTAAAAAAAGTTTGATGAGAATATTTCAGCTCCGAGTTAAGGAATTTTGAGTGTCTTTGACTTCATTGGTGACTCTTTAGTTCTGCCAGAGGTTTTGCAGGTCACATGGAAAAATATTTGCTAATAAAACATCTAAGTTTGTGCCTTTTTTTCCAGTTTATTTTTTAAATTTAAGGATATTTGATTTACAGAGTTTTGTGATTTTCTGTCATACATCAACAAGAATTAGTCACAGGTAGACGCATGTCCCTTCCCTCCCGAAACTCCCTTCCATCTTCTTCATTATCCTACCCTTCTAGATTGTCACAGAGCCCCTGTTTGAGTTCCCTGAGTCATACAGCAAATTCCCATTAGGCAATCTATTTTACATATGGTATTATAAATTTCCATGTTACTCTCTCCATAAGTCTCACTCTCTCCCCTTTGCCAAGAACCTTGTCAATGGAATAGATGCAATTTTGAAACACTGCACATGTAAATGTAATTAGAACACTATTTATGTCTCAGGATGTTTTTCCATAAAATTGATTTTAGAATTTTTAAATGTAAGTGAGAAAATTCTTTGCCATTCAAAATTTTGCATTTAAAACAATTTTGGGGGGAATGCATCTGCTTTTGTACATAGATAAACACCAAATTGAAGGCTTCCCATGTGACTCAGTGGTAAAGAATCCACCTGCTAAGCAGGAGACACAGGTTCAATCCCTGATTTGGAAAGATAACCCCCTCCCCCCNAATTCTTTGCCATTCAAAATTTTGCATTTAAAACAATTTTGGGGGGAATGCATCTGCTTTTGTACATAGATAAACACCAAATTGAAGGCTTCCCATGTGACTCAGTGGTAAAGAATCCACCTGCTAAGCAGGAGACACAGGTTCAATCCCTGATTTGGAAAGATAACCCCCTCCCCCCCGCCACCCCCCTGCTGGAGGAGGAAATGGCAGCCCGCTCTAGTATTCTTGCCTGGAGAATCTTATGGACAGAGGAGCCTGGTGGGCTACAGTCCATGGGGTCACAAAGAATCAGACATGACTTAGAGACTAAACCACTATCATTTTGAAATGCCAAATTGTTCTTTCTTCCTAGAATTTGTTTGAGTGATCTTAGGCCAAGCAATGCCTATCAAGCTATTTTAAGTTCCTCCTCCTGTGTTGTTGATGCTTCTTATAAATGCATTGGCCTTGCAGAGTCAAGAAAATTGTTTAAAGTGGGGTGTTTAAAATGTGCATAAAGGCAAGAGGAAGAAATTGACACAGAATTTTCCCAGAAATAGAGAGCATTCCTCTTTCAAGTATTTTTTAGGGGATAGGTCCCAGAAATATGTTGCTATGTTTTAAATTTTTACTGTATATTGTAATACATTTATTATACATTACCAACTCTCTAGTGTTACTTGCTAAGTAAGTACTGCCAAAATACTAAATCTAAACATGGTAGCTTATGTAGTAAGCATATAGGCACGTTTGTTGAACAACTATAACCAAAGAAAAAAGGTGTGTTTTTTTGTATGTTTGTTTTTGGGATCTTTCTATCGTGTTAAAAATATGTAAAAATCACCATCTTCACCATTTGTAAGCATATAGTTCAGTAGTGTTTGGTATATTTATATTGTTGTGAAACAATCTCCAGAACTCTTTCATCTTGCAAATCTGAAATTCTACACCCATTAAACAAATTCCCCCCCCTTTTTTTTTTAGAATTTCCCTTTTCTACCTGTCTCTTGTAATCACCATTCACCTTTCTGTATCTATGAATTAGACTACTTTAGATACCTCATGTGGGTGGAATGGGCTTCCCTGGTGGCTCAGCAGCAAAGAATCAGCCTGCAATGCAGGATTTTACAGGAGACTCTGGTTTGGCCCCTGGGTCAGGAAGATCCTCTGGAGGAGGAAATGGCAACCCACTTCAGTATTTTTGCTTGAAAAATCCCACAGACAGAGGAGCCTATTAGACTACAGTGCATAGGGTCTCAAAGAGTTGGATATGACTGAGTGACTGAGCAACAATGACAATGAATGGAATAATTGATAATTTGTGGGTTTTTTTTTTCTTTTGCGGCTGGCTTATTTCACTTAGCAGAATGTCCTCAAGGTTTATCCATGTTGTAGTATATGACAAGATTCCTTATTTTTTAAGGCTGAATAATATTTCATTGTATATACTTGCCACATTTTGTTTATCTATTTATCCATCCATTGACTTTTGGGTTGCTCCCACATCTTGACTATTGTGAATGGTGTAGCTATGAATATAGATGTTCAAATATCTTTGGAACTCTCTTTCAGTTCTTTTGAACATATATACAGAAGTATCATAATCCCAGAAGTGGGATTGATGGATCAAATGGTAGTCCTATTTTTTAAATTTTAAGAAGTGTTTTTATATAGCAAAATTTAACTTAATAGATCAGAAATTTGTTTTCATACCTGTGTAGTTTGTTTCCCAGTTTAGTTCAATGAAGACTCTGAGCAATAGAGAAGATAGAAATAGTTTTACAGGGAGTAAGGGAATGAGGTCGCAACAGAAACAAGTAAGATCATACTAAAAATGTTAATAAGAGTTGAAAACCCAGTTTAGGTCAGTGATCAGAAATGCATAATAGTAATGTAAGGTGGGTGCTGTATTACAATTTCTATTATGAATACTAACTACCACTATTACTACACTATGATATAGATTGAGTTTCTTAAATTTATTTTTATTTATTTGACCACACTAGGTCTTCGTGTGGTATGTGGGATCAAGTTCTCTGAACAGGGATCAACCCAGGCCCCCTGCATTGGGAACATGGAGTCTTAGCCACTGGACCACCAAGGAAGGCCCTAGATTGTCTTTTAAGTTGATATCTGGGGAATTTTATTGTAGGCAAGGAGCCTGTACTGTATGAACCATCAAACATTGAGTTCCTAATTTGAGGCACTTTCTCTGAAATGTACTGCTGTTTAGTCACGAAGAACAACAGGGCCCCAGAAGTTCCCTGCTCAGAATCACCAATTGAAAATAGTAGTTAGGGAGGCAGCCAGCAGTTCAGGCCTTGAGGTCGTCATCATGTGTAGCTTTTTAAGTTTCTTTCTTAAAGTTCAAAGTCATTAAAGTAATTCCTCAGCGGGGTCTCCACTCATCATGCTTTGTTTTGCAGAGGTAATTACCATCAACACTAATGGGAATTCTGTATTTGACTCCAAAAGTAAGCACAGCACTAGCTCCTGAAACAGAATACAAGAGTTACTGAACTCCATCTAAATTTTCTTCCAGGTTTCCAAAGGAGAAAGAATTCAGTTGGCATTAGAAAGGCACTTAAATAAATCCTTCCTTTGCTTCTGCACTTGTTTATATTTTTCTAGAATTTAAAAGTGCATCAAAATGTAAGATACTGTTTCCTAAGAATAGAACAATGATCACAAAAGTGCTTATTGTGTGTAAGGAAGTATGCCTAGCATTTTATTTATTTTATTATTTTACTTATTTTTTTCCTCACAGAAACCTTCTAAGTAAGGGTTAAGTGAAAGTTGCTCAGTCGTGTCTGACTCTTTGCAACCCTGTGGATAAACCATGGAATTCTCCAGGACAGAATACTGGAATGGGTAGCCTTTCCCTTCTCCANGAAGTATGCCTAGCATTTTATTTATTTTATTATTTTACTTATTTTTTTCCTCACAGAAACCTTCTAAGTAAGGGTTAAGTGAAAGTTGCTCAGTCGTGTCTGACTCTTTGCAACCCTGTGGATAAACCATGGAATTCTCCAGGACAGAATACTGGAATGGGTAGCCTTTCCCTTCTCCAGAGAATCTTCCCATTGGCCTCCTTTTAAAAGTGTGGAAACTGAGAATAGGGAGGATCAGTAGTTTTCCAACATTTAGCACAGATTCTCAACCCTGAGCTAAGGAATATGGGAATACATATAGAAAGGACTCCTTTTAGAGTCTCATCTGAAAAAAAAATAAGTCTATGTCTGTTATCAGAGAAGAAGGAAGTTATGACATTATGAACTGTGATGCAGTCCTGACTCTACATCTCAGGGTCCCATCTCTGAAAATAAATATGTCTGATACTAATATCAGCATGGTCAACAATGTAGGCAAAAGTCCACAATTTTCAGGGCCTCGAGTGAGAGTTTACATGGAGGCCCACGTGCTTGTTGTTTAGTTGCTAAGTTGTGTCTAACTCTTTTGGGACCCCATGGACCCTAGCCCACCAGGCTCCTCTGTTGATGGGATTTCCCAGGCAAGAGTACTGGAGTGGGTTGCTATTTCTTTCTCTAGGGGATCGTCCTGACCCAGGGATGGAACTGGTGTCTCCTGTATTGGCAGGTGGATTCTTTACCATTGAGCACTAGGGAAGATCACATAAATATAGCTAGATATTTAACTCAAGCCATCAAACTGTTGATTAAAATATATACTGTCTTCTTATCTCAATAATTGTACTTTTATAGTAACCTGTAAGGCTGGCATTAAATTTAGAGCTCTGACCCTTCAGATTACACACCAAAAATGTGGCAGAGTGGAGAAAGCCAATAGCCTGTGGCTTGCCCTCATTCTCTTCCCATGGTGGTTCTGTCCCACTCTGCAAAGGGCCTAGCCCAGATATATGCGGGTTACTCATCCCAAACTCAATCCACAACCCTTCCTACTTCACATTTAGCCATCCCTCAGCTATGCACTTGGCCTGAAGGTATGTGTGTTAATAATCTGGCCTGTTCTTAGAAAGATGGACATCTATATAGACCATGGGAATGGATTTGGGGCATTTGACACCAAATCTCAAAATCTTACATGGAGAAGGATCTAGAAGAAGAGGCCGAGTGATGCATCATCTTGGTTCCATGGAAGCCTCACACTATGGAAACCTCACATTATGACAATGAGTGTGCCCAGGAGAGGGCCATGCCATGGCCCCCTAAAGTATGGGCACAGTGAATGGATCTAAGCACTAAACTTGACAAGAAGCTTTAGAGAAAAGTTAGCATACAATAGAGAAGTTCCCTCGTAGCTCAGTTGGTAAAGACTGAGAAGGCAATGGCACCCCGAAAATCCTCTTGCCTAGAA
Organism: Neotragus moschatus; assembly: GCA_006410615.1. Taxonomy (NCBI): domain Eukaryota; kingdom Metazoa; phylum Chordata; class Mammalia; order Artiodactyla; family Bovidae; genus Neotragus; species Neotragus moschatus. The sequence goes on along the minus strand of SJYA01000449.1, from coordinate 760,951 downwards.
AATCCCATGGACAGAAGAGCCTGGTAGGCTGCAGTCCATGGGGTCGCTAAGAGTCAGACACGACTGAGTGACTTCACTTTCACTTTTCAGTTTCATGCATTGGAGAAGGAAATGGCAACCCACTCCAGTGTTCTTGCCTGGAGAATCCCAGGGACGGGGGAGCCTGGAGGGCTTCTGTCTGTGGGGTCGCACAGTCGGACACGACTGAAGCGACTTAGCAGCAGCAGCCTGCAACACAGGAGACCTGGGTTTGATCCCCAGGTTGGAAAGATCCCCTGGAGAAGGAAATGGTAACCCATTCCAGTATTCTTGCCTAGAGAATCCCATGGACAGAGGAGGCTGGCAAGACTACAATCCATGGGGTGACAAGAGTCGGACATGACTTAGTGACTAAACCGCCACCAGAGAAGTTAAAAATTTTCTAGAATCCCTAGTCTCTGGGATCTTCTTCCCAATGGCTTTTTTTTTTTTTTTTTCATCTAGTCTTCACCATCTCAGTAAATGATGTCACTACCCTTACAGTTTCTCTGGCTGAAAATATTGAAGCCATCCTGATTTCTCTCTTTCATTCATAAATCACATCCAGTCTCTCAGAGCAAATCTTGTCAAGCACCATCTACGGAAATTATCTAGAACCTGACTACTCTTCAACACTTCCAGAGCTACTACTCTGGTCCATCAGCTTTGACATCATCACCTCTGACATCATCACCTCTCTTCTGGTTTAGCTTGTCTCTGTGTTTCCTGTCTCGTGCCTGGTATGTTTGCAACACAGCAACCAGAGGACCCTGGCACTTGCTATTCTCTGCCCAGAATGTTCTTGTGCAAATATTGGAAAACTCGCTACCTTACCTCCTTCTTAGTGAGACCTTCTCTGTTTGCCCCACATAAAATTTGATCCTCCTGATAGTCTATAACCTGCTTTCCTTCTTTTTAGCTTTTCTCTTTGCACTTACTACCTTCTGACATATATATATTTTACTTACTTTGACTGGGTATTTTCTATCTTTCTCTACTATAATATAACTGGGCTTCCCTGGTGGCTCAAATGGTAAAGAATCTGCCTGCAATGCAGAAGATTTGGGTTCACTTCCTGGGTAGGGAAGATCCTCTTTAGAAGGAAATGGCACCCACCCCAATATCTTGCCTGGAGAATTCCATGTACAGAGGAGCCTGGCAGGCTACACAGTTCATGAGGTCGCAAAGAGTTGGACATGACTGAGTGACTAACACTTCCACTATAATACAAAGCTTATGAGAGCAGGAATTTTTTCTCTGTTATACTTACTGCTGGAAACCTTTGAAGGAGGATCCATGATAATCTGTTCTCTATTCTTTGTTTCCGCTCCCTGGAATACAGATATGATGGCAGGAGTTCAGGCAACCACTGTAGATACTGAGATAATGCATTGTAAATGACAGAATAGTAAGACAGAAGGAAGATATTATGAACTATCATACTACTCTTGGACTACCTATCTATGTAATCTTCTCTTAGCATGAAAAAGATATATCCTTCTATCTTGTTTATTCCACTGTTATTTTTGTATTTGTATTTTGTATTTTTCTATTACAGTGTATATAGTCAAATCCAATTTCAAGTAACAAATGATGATCCAGTAATTTAATATATATTTTCCAATATATTGTATACTATACAAGAATACATAAGCCATGCCCTCACCCTATCATGCATTGTATCTATTTCATGATAGGGTGAGGGCATGGCTTATGTATTCTGTACGAAATTACCTTTACATTTGACTTCAACTGATCACAGACAGTGGCTTCCTAGGTGGCTCAGTGCCAATGCAGGAGATGTGGGTTTGATCCCTGGGTCGGGAAGATCCCCTGGAGAATGGAATGGCAACCCACTCCAGTATTCTTGCCTGGAAAATCCTATGGACAGAAGATCCTGGTGGGCTATAATCCATGGGGTCTCAAAGAGTTGAACACAACTGAGCAACTGAGCATGCAAACACATCATAGTAATGTGAAAGAACTGAAAAGCAAATGATAAAGAAATACAAGTTATATAAAAAAGTCTCATCAGAGTTTTAAGAGATGTAAATAGTCAGTATCTCAGAATTGCATACTTCAGAATGAAATTCCACTAATGAATGATGACTTTTGGATCCATGCCAGAGCAAAATGTGTAAGTGATACACCAGTTGCTTACTTTGGTTTAAAAGTCCCATTTAAGAATGTTTTTATAGAAATACAAATGGACATATTTTTCTGAATCTATCTCAGGACTAGGAAGGGATGAATATGAGCATACAAATATATATAAGAACAGATCATTTGTTTTGCCGTCATTATGAATTCATGCTTGTGTACCTAAATAAATCATTTTAAAATTTGTTTCAGGATGGATCAAATATTTGGCCATTCAGTGTTATAGGTAACGGGCTTTGTGGTAAAATTTCATTGGCAAAGAAGTACTTAGAAAGGCACCCTGGTGATGACGTGGAAAAGCTCAGATTTTGAAGTAAAAGGGCCTTCCCTGGTGACTGAGACAGTGAAGAATCCTCCTGCAATGCAGAAGACCTGGGTTCAGTCCCTGGGTTGGGAAGATCCCTTGGAGAAGAGAATGTCAACCCCTTCCAGTATTCTTGCCTGGAGAATTCCATGGACAGAGAAGCCTGGCAGGCGCAGTCCATGGGGACCTTGAAGAGTTGGACATGACTGAATGACTAACACTTTGAAGTAAAAAACAAAAGCAAATGAACAAAATCCTGAGACTGGGCTCAATCTATTCTTTATAACTGTGTGAACTTAGATGAGTTATTGAACTCTTCTGACTCTTATTTTACTAAGCTGTGAGGAACTATTATTCAGAGGTTAAAATAGTAGACATTGAAAGTGTCTAAAATCCAACTGACTGGATTTTAACCCTAATCCTCACTGGCTGTGTAATTTGGGGCAAATTACTTAACCTCTCCAAATGCTTTATATGTAAACTGGGTATAACAATAGTACTTGTTTCAAAGAGTTATTTAATATTTACATGAAAAGTATTTAGAGCCATGCCTGTCATAGAGTAATTTTTAGTAATGGTTATTATTATATCTTAATAATTGCTCTCCCCTCATTTCTATTTCTGTGTATAAAATGGAGAAAATCATATCTTTATGGAGGATTAAGTTGATTAATATATATGTAAAGCAACCCCAAATGAGGAAGAGTAGCTGCTCAATAAATATCAGCTATTATCTGTAAAATACTTTGTAAGTATTTTGTAAAGAATAACTGAGAAAACACATTTAAAAGCCCAGCATAGAGAATAGAACAGAATACATGCTCAATAAATTTTAGTACCCATATGGAAAAATATTTTCTTTTCCCACAGGTTTAGCTATGAAAAGATACAAAAAAAGAAATATTAGAAATGGATCCCCACTTGTTAGGAATATTTCTGTAGCTTCAGTGTAATGACGTTTTAGGGACAAGTCAGTCAGTCCTCATTGATGTTAATGAAGAGAAAACCACCTCATGTCAGTTATATAAAGAATTACCTACCAACGAAAGGGTGAAACTGACCTCTCATGCTTGTGATTTTTCCAAACTCTCCCCCATTCTTTGACATCAGTGAGGGGCTTAAAGAGATTTCATACTACATTGTCCTGTCTGTGAAAGGTTAGCTTTCTTTCGCATATCCATCTTCCATGTGAGAATGCTGATGCTGTTTGCCCCTGAAAGAACCTCATTTCTGCCTTTGGACTTGCAGCAACCAAAATCACATCACTCCCCAGTACGCCACCAGTACCCTTGAGATATAATCACTATCCACCACAGCAACAAATACCTCACCTGGTTTCTGCAAGCATTTAACAGGGAAAACCACATTTGGGACTGAGAATGCTGAGTTATAAAGCCTGGGGGTCAGATGGGGGTGCTGGAAGAGTTCCAGGCAATCTGTTTATTTTTATTTTTTATTTTCTATGTGAAAAGCATGTACCTCCCTGTACCACAGCGTAGATGTTGCTGCCAAAACTACTTATGCACTAGCCTCATTTCCTGGGCTGAGAGTCATATTCCTCCATTTACAGTGATTATCAACATTCTTTACACCAAACTGCCCTCAGAGCAAGGGACTTGGCAGGACTCAGCAGCCATGTCAGCAACTTCTCAGTTTTTGCGTTTCAGTTTCAGAAATGAAAAGTTTCAGAGCCCAGAACTATGGATATTTTCCTTGACATCTGTTTGCCTCTGCAGGGGGCTAGAGTTAGACTGAAAGTAGGGCTGGGAGTCTGTGGTGAGTCTATTGTGTGTCTCAGATACCCAGGGAGGCAGTGGAGTCTAAATGGAAAGAGTCCTGTCTTTGTAGTTAGTCAGACCTGGGTTCACTTCTCAGCTATGTCCTTATCTGTGTACTTAGGCAAATCACTTCAATCTTTCCAGGACCCATTTTAGTCATCTATACAATAAGTTTTCTGATTATAAAACTTACAGTGTTGGTGCGGATATTGAATGACTTTCAAGAGATTTTTTTCCCCCCTTCAGTGGTTGCTTAACCATCATGAGATAGATACATACAACAATCTTGGGTGCTGCAGGAATGATTTTCTGGCTACTTCCTGGTGTCAGAAAGCTTGTGTCTGCCCAAGAGCTGTAAGTGAAGTAGATCATTTGCCAATTATCCTTATTTCTACAGGTCACACCAGCCTTGGTGATTTCAGAGAATGAGTCTGACATAGTGGTTTTCAGCTCCAAACCCCAGTTTCCTTACTCCCCATAACATGCCACCTTCCTACCGCTAATGGAAGTTGATGACTTCTGGCTACCCATGCTGCAGTAGTCCCTATTTTATCTACTCCTGGCTGTCGTGTTTTGTTGCAGTTATTGCTACTGTCAGAACCTATCAGAAATAACCAGCTCCAATGCTTCAGGGGCAGTTACCCGCTTCACTGGTGGCATTTGTCATCATGACTTTTCCCTTCGTGCTGCTACCTTTATTGCAATAACTTTTGTCATTCCCACCACCCAGGTCTTCTCAGACATGGAGGCCTCTCTCCCTGCAGTGATTACAGGTCTACTCTAGCCCAAGGTTTCTGGGCTCTGCTGAGAAACCTGAAACCCACAGGTTTTTAGAGGTTGGGCTGGTATTGTATGAGAGACTGCTTAGGATTGTGTGTGAACATACTCAGTGTCCCTGAGTCAGTATCCAAGAACCGGGCCTGAGCAACTCAAATCCAGGTGCTCTCTATCAAAAAATCTTAATAGTGGTGTCCAAGAGATGACTTCAGCCTCCAAATATCTTTTCTGACACCCTGGTGTAACTAGTCCATCATGGGCATGAAGACGTAACTAACAAAGGCCTCATCCATGCAGCAGTGTATCCTGGGTGGAGAGCTTTGTACTTTATTCTTGGAATTGTTTAAATTATATATAATTTATATTTCTGCTGATGCCTTAGAGTGGGGGAGAATTGCAAATGAAGGCAAAAATAGAGGGAAGTTATTTTGAGTGATGGTGGAGAGTTTTCAGGCTGCTAAATGTAACCCCAGATCATGGAGGCTTAGAGTATGTTACACATTTCACAACTGAAAGAATTTGGGTTGTACACATCTCAGTGATAGCAATTAGTAACTGAAATAAGGCCTGAGACATGTATTTGCTGACCCCTTTAAGGGAGAGGAATAAATATTTATAAGTATATTAGTATTGTTACCCAGGATGGTGAGACTAGTATGGGCCAACTTGGGAAAACAAGAAAGTAAGAGAATTCAAATATCACTAGCGGGAAGTTGTTGTATAGCACAGGGAGCTCGGCCAGGTGCTCTTAGAGTGACCTAGAAGGATGGCATGGGTGGGAGTGGGAGGGCGGCTCAACAAGGAGGGAACATATGTATCAGTTCAGTTCAGTTCAGTTGCTCATTGGTGTCCGACTCTTTGCGACCCCATGAACCACAGCATGCCAGTCCTCCCTGTCCATCACCAACTGCTGGAATCCACCCAAACCCACGTCCATTGAGTCGGTGATGCCATCCAGCCATCTCATCCTCTGTTGTCCCCTTCTCCTCCTACCCTCAATCTTTGCCAGCATCAGGGTCTTTTCCAATGAGTCAGCTCTTTGCATCAGGTGGCCAAAGTATTGGAGTTTCAGCTTCAACATCAGTCCTTCCAGTGAACACCCATGACTGATCTCCTTTAGGATGGACTGGTTGGATTTCCTTGAAGCCCAAAGGATTCTCAAGAGTATTTTCCAACACCACAGTTCAAAAGCATCAATTCTTTGGTGCTCAGCTTTCTTTATAGTACAACTCTCACATCCATACATGACCACTGGAAAAACCATAGCCTTGACTAGACGACCTTTGTTGGCAAAGTAATGTCTCTGCTTTTTAATATGCTGTCTAGTTATATCTAATATAACATCATTGTATGGCAGAAACCAACACAAAATTGTAAAGCCATTATCCTCCAATTTAAAAAAAGAAAAGAAAAGAAGAGAATTCATGCTAAGAGACACCATATCAACCATTTGGGGCTTAGGTAATGTACACATAAGATGTGTGATCCAAGTTGTGACTTTTCCGAAAATAAGTGGGGCACCATTTACAAACAAATTTCCTCAGACACAAAATTAGAGTGTAAGGTCACTCTAGGCTTAGGGCCCCACCAGTTGCTAGTGAGGGTTGATCAGTAGAGACATTGAATGTGGGCCTGCACATGACTTATAATTTACTGTGATTGTTTATGCTTACATTAAACGTCGCTGAACTGTTTCGTGCTCACCCGATAGCAAGGATTCAAGCATTTGGATTAATCTTGTTGTTACAGGTTTTCATGCTAAAAGAACCCCTTTAGGGATTGTTAAGGAAAGGTACTTGATCCTATTTGAACTTTGTAGTCCCTATATTTATGCTCAAAGAGGGCTTAACATTGATTTTATAATTTGAAATGCTAGTTAACCACCATCTTCATTTTACTTCATGCTCTAAAAATTAGAGTAAATGCTGATGAATGAGCTGTTCATTGGGGTAATATTTATATTTATTTTTTAAACCTATTGCTATTAAAATAGCAATCTATTTTTTAAGCCTCACTACTGAGATTTAATTCTTTTAGGGTCCTTTTAGTTATGACAGATTTTAATATCAAGTTTATTTACTTATTTTACATGTATTAGGCTATCTTGGAGTTAAAAGAAAGTACATTCATCCTTTAACTTTAAGTAGAAAAGGAGCCAAGTTTTGACAGATTTTATAGGTCAACAAGCCTTACTTTGAAACTGTAGGTTCAAGATAACACTTATGTCTCTAAGGTATGTTATTTGCTAATATCTACAACATCATTTACTTAGAAATATTACATTTTGCCTTAGCCAAAGGCATAAGAAATGACATTGCAGAAAGGGCTGGATAAAGGCACATTGATTCTGACAGCATATTACAAAATAAAATTTTGCTGTTGATTTTAAAAGCCACTACTTCTTAAATTACTCAGACATTGAGCAAGTGAATAAAATGTTCCAACTTTCTTTATTTTCTCAGGTCAGTGGAAAGCTTCCCTGCCCATCCTATTTCAAATCAATCATGTACTTTAAAGAAATCTTTACCTGAAAGCAGTAAAGATAAAACTCTGCCCATCTCTCTAGGTACTCACAGCAAACAGTGTATGGCCTGCTTACCTCTACCCCTTCTTTATAATTTGAGAGAACTCCATACATGTCTGTGGTTGGCATCCTGACATTCCTTACATTAAATAGATTACTTAGTCCTGTAAATAGATTACAGGACTAGTGGGGCCTGTCCTTGTCCCTCTCCTTTCCAGTCTAACTGGCTGCCTGGTAACCTTATTCATGTATGTGTATAGCTGAAATGAAGGCCTGCAATCTCCCTCTTCTAGCCACATTTTATCCCTAAAAAACTAGAATTTTAAGAAAAAGTCTCTCTCTCTCTCTCTCTCTCTCTCTCTCTTTTTAAAACTAAATTCAAGTAGAAAGGAGTAGTTTTCTAACAAAATAATGATCTCTGCTGGTTTATTTGCAGTGTATTAATGGTTAGGTCGTCCCTGCTCATATCACATTATCTGATGTCGCCTACAACATGTTAGTGATTAGTTAGTTTCTCTGTCCTCGAGTTGGGTGAGGAACCGAAGAGCTTATTGTTGCATAGTAGTGAGGAGCCTGGTGGGCTGCCGTCTATGGGGTCGCACAGAGTCGGATATGACTGAAGTGACTTAGCAGCAGCAGCAGCAGTGAGTGAAACAGCCATTCTCTGATTTACCTGGAATTAAGATGAACATGTAAAAATGTTCTTATTCCTTTAGCAGGAAATGAAGAGGGAGGGTTCTGTTTCTCACTTATCACTAGTCAAAAAGAATTACAATTCTCAGGAGCAAATTGAAAAGTTAGGAGGAAAAAATATTTTTAAGAGTAGAAGTTCCCCAGGTGCTGAAGAGATTGAGCACATCAGATCTGATGGATAGTATCAATAATGACATTTGTGAAAATGTGCATGAAAAAATGTGCATTGATTTTAAAGTGCATGCCACAAAAGTCTAAAAAATGATGCATGATTTTCCATTTTCTAACCTAGATGGAAAAACATGTGTTTTGCTCACAATTTTGTCTAAGGGAAATGTGAACTTGCAGCCAATTGCATTCACATGCAGGCCCTTTTCCTGAGATTGCTTTCAAATGTAAGCATAGCATATGTTGTTCTCTAGAAAAAAAAAAAAAAGTGAACTTTCGAAATGTGAATTGCTAATATATAAGATTATGTAAAAGAGTCATGTTGTTTAAAATAATGCATGGTTTTACCTTTTGGTAAATTTATAGAGATGGGGGTGTGGGGTAAGTGATTTTAACCCTTGCATGTCTTACATTAAGCCATGGTGCATGCAGGTATGTCAGAACAACTTTCCTCCATCGGGGTGTAGAAAGTCAAACTCAATAACCATATTAGGAAGAATAATAAGCCAATGGGAAATGTGTTGACAGATGTTTTTTACCCAGTGGAAAGGAGATAGAGGAAATTAGATGATGGATTTTAAGGCCTGATGCATACATTGTAGTTTTTTTTCAAATCTTCAAGTATTATGTTCTTCCTGAGGTCACCAACTATGTGTTGGCTGCCTTTGGTGACACTGAAGAGTCCTTAGAGTCTAAATGAATGAGCTCTGGAATTGCTCCCATGATGAACTGCTAACCAATTTGTCTCAACTGGCACTTGAATGCAAAATTAAAAATGAATGTCTTCTGGACTGCACTAGGGCTTTATGGAAGACTCTTGAATGATTTATTCCCACTCATTTTCTCCACTTTCCATGCTAAAATATTTTCACATAGTCAGTAAATTATGACGGCTGACATTAACATAATGAACTGTGGATGAAAATATGTGAACCTGAATATTTATAAGAATGTGGAATTGATATTTTACTTTTTATCCAATGAGCTCTGGACTTGTGGGAGTTCCATTACATGAGGGCATCTAACAATTGAGATTAGTTTAGTAAAAGGCCCCAGAGACTGATGGATCATGTATCATTAATAATGGAAAATGAAGTGCTTAAATACTTAGGGCATTTTAATGAAAGAAAGTGACATATTTGGAACAAGTAAGATGAGGTACTCTCGCTCTCTTTGGGGGAAACCTTTGACATTGGAACACTGAATTTGATTCTGACCTGGGGCCATACATAAGTTCTGATGTGCCAATGATGTCTACTTATCATCCAAAAGATCAGGTTAGCATTTGGCAGAGGTTGTTGAGAGCTAATATTGCAAGCTGTCCCAGCTATGAAGACATGTTCTAAGAAAAAAAGGAAGGAAGTTTAATTCAGGCATAGTCATTTAGACATTGGAGAGAAGGTAAAATGTTCTACTTAGAGAAGATTCTGACTGCTGAAAAGAAATATTTTGAGAAGTCTAAATAGTGCAAATAGATCATTAAGAAATGAGTTTTTAGGCATATGGCAGGAATAACTGCTAGCAACAAATATTTTTAATTTTATAATGTAATGGGTTTTCTACTCTAATTATTTTATTTCAGTTAACTCTCAAAACACACTATGATATGTGCATGTCTTAGGGCCTTTCTAATTTTTTGATTATGCACTTTGTCATTTGTAGCAGTATTAACAAATATGCATTAAGCCTCTATAAGGCATCTTATATCTTTGAGCAGGTGACAGCAGGTAATTAAGAAAAAATCAGAAAAGAAAATCATTGCGAAATTTTTCATACTATACTGATTTATACCCAGAGTTCTCATAATCAGTAATTTGAAAGTGCCATGTGTTTTTCAGTTCTGAAGGGGGAAAACCTATTTCCTGGAAATCATTAGGATATAAATATTGACATTTTTTTCTTGAGATGCCAACTTCTTGAGCTCAAAGGGATTGACATGACAGCCCTTGGAGTATATGAGATGCTTGTGACCTCATGAACGTTGAAATGAGACATGAAGAAGCTTATTTTTAGCAGAGCATTTAGAGCGACCTCATGGGCTAATTTTTGCTTAGGGCTGCTCATATAACAGTTGAAGATGTGCTAACAGGGCATGCTGCCAAAGTCTGTGATTGTTGTTATTTAGCACTTTATTTTAAGAACTTTAAACATCATCCAGAAATATTTATTAGGTGCATGTATGTAAAAGGCAAGGCTGTTTGAATGCTGGACAAGCTTTGTAGATCTAAGTAGTAAATAATTTCAGCCTTCAGCACATGATGAGGAGTGGGGCCACTATCCCCTATGCCCTGTTGAATAGAAGAGGGCATGATTTGAATAATCATTATCTTTTGTTCCACACATAATATCAGAGTTTTGAAAATTTGGAATTAAACTTTTTATTCAAGTTAACCTCTCACGTACTCCATATTACATATGCAAAATTGAGAAATAAAGAATAACTGCGGTAATTTAATGGGTGTGAAAAGATAGTCTGCGTCGAGTACAGACACCCTTCTTTGCTCTATACAGGTTGTTTGTTTGGTGTTTTTTTTTTTTGTTTGTTTGTTTTTTTGATGAGATTTCTTGGGTTATATGGGTAAATTTTTACCTTTTAATTTATCTGTGTCATTGTGTGTTGTAGGATTTTTCAAATTTGGAGAGCTATCTTATATGAATAGATCCTATTTTGATTCTTTTGATCAGAATCGGATAAAATACTAGGTTATCCAGACACACTGATCAAAAGATTTTGTATATGCATTTAATTTTTTATCATATTAATAGCCTGCAGTATCCAAACAAAATCCATGTTTCTTTAAACAGTCTACAGAAACGTGGAAATTCGCAGTCATCAGAGTGACATGAATCCCCAAAGCTGATCAAGTCCATCAACGCTGAGGATGGGAAAGAAAGGGTTTTAGCCTTGTATGAGCCAGAACCCTGTAGAGTTTATCCAGTGACCTGTTCAAAAGGGGTGGGGTGTTCTGATCACTTGATTATTTTTCCTGAGGAAAAGTGTGAAAATCTGTGGAAACATTTGATTATAAATTCTTTTTGCCATATTTGGACAGAGGACAGGTTTCTTCTATCTGTAATTAAGAACATAACTAAAAAAGAGATAGAACAATTTATAGGCAAGGGACTTTCAGCAAGCTATTTATAGATATTGCTTCTTTTTCTTCTCTGTAAATAACACTTTAAATTTAGAAAAAAAGTGTAATGACCAGTATATCCTAAGAATAATGATCTTAACCTAATTAGGCTATGCATTGCCATGAAAAGATAACTCATGGTATAGGAGTGCCAGGGGTTTAAGAACTCAGATCTTCATTCACTTAGACTCATAGGTGTCTCGGCTAAAGTTCAGGTACTTTCCAGTGACCAACAGCAACCAATGAAAGAATATGTTGCCCTTACTTGATAGTTTTTTTTTCATCCAGTGATTTAGTTAATTTTCTTCTAATATAGATTCTTGAAACAGCACATACTGAAAAAATATATATTCCCTAGTGATTCCCAGATAGTAAAGAATCCACACAATGCAGGAGACCTGAGTTCAGTCCCTAGGTTGGGAAGATTCCCTGGAAGAGAACCTGGCAACCCACTCCAGTATTCTTGCCTGGAGAATCCCCATGGACAGAGAAGCCATGGGATTGCAAAGAGTCACAAAGAGTCAGACATGACTAAGCACACAACACATCCAATAATTAGCCATGTGAACAAAAAATGAGAATAATACAAGCTTGAATTATTATTTTGCTTGACTCATCTGTTAGTAAAAACCAAAGCCATGAATTAAAATAATTACATTAGATAATTTTTATGATGGTTAAGATATTATAATCTCATGCATAGTGCTTGGCATATATAGGCACTTAATAAATCTTTAATATAATGTTTTTTGAAGAAACTGTTGATCACCTAGTAAGGAGTGATGAGCTGTTTCCCTTGCACTTTAACGTCTGTGTCTTCATATATCCAGTACTCTCCAAAGTTGTTTTTTGAAACTTCCCTTCATTTCTCATTCTGATGGTTGGTATCAGAATGTATCAGTACATAGAAATGCAACTGACATTTGTATACTGATTTTGTGTCCTGTGACTTTATTGAATACAAATCATCTTAAGGTGTAATATGGGACAAGTAGATGTTTTGAGATTTTAATTTCGAATGTTTTTATTCTAGTTTTTTATTATTTTATTCTAGTTAATATAATTTAATTGGGTAAAGAATTCCAGGTTGCAAGTAATTTTTCTTGTTCTATGACTTTGTTGTGTTGATTCTTTCAGGCCTGAGTTGTATGGATGTTTTCTACAAGGCATTTTCTAATACCTTCTGGTCTCTATTTACTGTTTTATTTACTTCTAAGGTAAAAGAACTTATCATTATTGAAAAGATACTTTGGTACCACTGTCAATTTGATAAGAATGGGCTTAATCAGCATGGTATTTATCATTTAATCACTGTCTAGAAATATTAAACTTCTCAATGAATTTTATACCAAAGCAGAAAGCCATGGAAATTTTGCAGTCATCTTGAACAACTGAGTAGTGAAATAAGAATTAAAAGACCTGGAATCCGGTCTTGGATAAGCAGATAACTCCCCAAAAGCCCGAGCTAGTCATTTAGGCTCCTTTGTTGTTTTGTTCAGTCACACAGTCATATCCAACTCTTTGTGACCCCATGGACTGTAGCCTGCCAGGCTCCTCTGTCCATGGAATCCTCCAGGCAAGAATANTCAAAGTGTTTCTTTTGAGTATTGTTAGAAAAACAAGATATAATGAATATTAATTGCCCGGCAAAATATATGTACCCAAAAGATACATCACATAGAAATTCTCTTGTAAAGTATCTTTTCATTGTCATCATTATTGTTTTTCAGAGGGCCTAAAGTGAAGAAAGTGATAATATTATACTATAGTAATAATAGTATAGTAAAAATAGTAACTGGGGCATCCCCAGTGGCTCAGTGGTAAAGAATCTGCTTGCAGTGCAGCAGACATGGCTTTGATCCCCGGGTTGGGAAGATCCAATGGAGAAGGAAATGACAACGCATTTCAGTATTCTTGCCTGGAAAATCTCATGAACAAAGGAGCCTGGTAGGATACACTCCATGGAGTCACTAAAGAGTCAGACACGACTGAGTGACTAAACAACTACAAATAATGGCAACTATAGTTTAGCTTATTTAATCCTCATAGCCAGCACATGAGATGGGTTAATGCTATTTGCATCTTTAGGTGAGGGATTGGGCATGAAGTAGTTAAGTAATGTGCCCATGTTAGTTGGGATTTGGATCTTAGAAGATCAGGAAGGGAGAAGAAAATAATTTATTAGCCTGGTGGTGAAAAATATATACTGTTACTATTTGACCTCCCTTTAAGGCCCTTTAGGGGAATAAAACTAAGTGTAGTATGTCTGATAACAGCCAAGTCTCCACCAAGCCAGAGCATTTCCCAGTCTTGCTGGAAAGTAAATCAGATTCTATATTAAATTCATCTAATGTTAATGTTGCTTTAGAGAAGGTCTTTCTGGGATGTCTGTGACTCATTGTCCAAGGTCTTCAGTGTAATTTTCATGCTCCAGATAAGTCTTCCTCACCTAAAATATGCATGCTTTAATGATGCTATGCAATGTGTTTACAAACTGAAACACAAAGTAAGGCTATTTTAGTCTCAGGGTGACCTGAAATATTTGTCTGAATTGCATTATAATTGTCAGATTCGTGAGTTAAGATTTTATAGCAACTTGTCTTTATTATAAAGTTACATCTATTCAGTACACGTGGATTATATTACTTTTTTCGATCTTGCGGGTTTTGTGTTATAAAGAGCCCTATTGGTTATTAGTCACATTGTTAGCACATAATGTAATTCAATTACTACACTAGTACTAATTTCTAGTGTGCAAGTATCTTGTGAAGTTGCATGTTGCCACAAAGTGATTCTAATAGCTTTGATCATTTCTCTTAAGAGCTCTTTAAGTATTACTCTCTAGGGAAGTGTCTAGAGCAATATCTCAGATGTTAAAGGTACAAAGGCACATTAAACCTGCACATTCTTGACTTACTCAGAACTCAGACTATTGCAACAGTCAGCTCATACTCTATACTTTTGCTTCTGACCTCCATAAGCATCTTCAGGACCTTTCTTAGCTTTGTCTCAGCTCAGATTATAAATGAGAATGTTTTGCTTAACTAACAAAGTGGCTTACATGCTTTTGAATCAGGAGAGGGGAGCTGATGATTTAGCATCAAGGTCATCCTCTCGCTTTTCTAGAAATGGTTGGTGCTTACAATTCTATCATCTGAAAATAGTAGGAAGCTAAGTGTCCACTCTAAATTTTTCTTCCTCCAGCTTTGGTAGTCATATCTAAAATTATACTAGTGGAAATGAGTTCCTTTACTTTTGACAATTCAAGGACATGGAAATGCTGAATAAAGTAACTTAATTACACAGACAAACAAGCAAGGAAAAGAACCTATATGTGTTAGAATTAAGAGTGAATAATAGCCATAATGATAATCATGTGAGTTCATGAAACCATGGACCAGGGAGATATAGCACTTAGGTGGACTTAAAATTTGCTCATGCAAAAAAAAAAAAAAAAAAATGTAGACTGCCCAAAGGAAACGGTTTATCAAAAAGTAGAGAAATACAACAACAAAAAAAGAATAATTTTTACCAAATAACTAGAAATGGTACAACTACCCAAAAGACTTTATAAAAAATATATTTAAAATTTGTTAAAGAGATAATATAAAGAAATAAAAAGTTAATGAAATTATAATGAATTATAAGAAAAGAACAAGACTGTATGAAAAGGACACTTTAGAAATTAAAGAAAGTCATTGAAATTTAAAATCTAATGACCATCCTATAAGAAAAGTACTATCACCATCTTCTCCATTTAACAAATAAAAAAACTGAAATTCAAGTTAAATAATTTATTCAAGTTCACGCAGCTTTACAAATGATGGAATTGGACTTGAACCCACATATCTGATTCTAAAGTTTAGCTTTTTAACAATTATTCTAAACTGCCTAAGAAAAGTATGAATCCTAAACCTACAATAAGGGTGTGTATATTTATATACATATATATCTATGTTTGTATGTAAGTATGTTTATCTATATAAAGCATATGTAGTTTGAGTGAACTCCGGGAGTTGGTGATGGACAGGGAGGCCTGGCGTGCTGTGATTCATGGGGTTGCAAAGAGTAGGACACGACTGAGCAACTGAACTGAACTGAACTGATACAGAGGGATATAGTAAAATTAATAGTGGTGAATTATGAAGGTTGACTTATTTCTGATTTCCTCTCTATCCAGATTTTTCTACATTCAACATTATGATAGAAAAATAAGTACACTTTTAAGACTTCCTTTGGTAATTACTTTAGATGAAGCAAAGAAAAATGTAAACAAGCAAAAAATCACAATGATAAAGATGAGAAGCAGATTAGACTCAGCTGAAGAGGGAACATATGGTATGAAACAAGTAGATCTAAAGAAGTTACCTATAATGCAACAAAAAAGAAGTTATGCCTTCTATCTATAATTTTTAGTGGTTGCCTTTGTATTTTTAATAGGTACATCTGATTTTACATAATTTAAAGTTAATCAATAGCTTTAGAATCTTGCCAAGCAAAATAGGTTCCAACTTTTAATGTTGATCATCTTTTTGTTTCACATATAATTTTTGCTAGTGTTGCATTTCCGATTGGTTCATATGGCTCCATTATTACTACTATTTACATTTCTTATATATCAATGCTTGTTTAGAGTTCATCACTGACTCTTTTTATATCTCCAGTTCCCATCTTCTTAAATTACACTGTTAGTATTCCATGGAAGTATACCAAATCACCACGAAGTTAGTGGTTTAAAACAACATTTATCTCTATGTCTGTGGATGAGGAATCCAGATACAAACCTTGGACCTCTGCTTTAAAAAGGTTGAAATCAGATTGTCACCTGGGCAGCATTGCTTTCTGGAAGCTCTAGGAAATGAATTACTTCCAAGATTATTCAGCATGTTGACAGGGTTCTGTTTTTTGTGGTTATAGGACATGGATTCCCATTCTATTGTAGATGTTGGCCAGGGATCATTCTCAGCTCCTAGAGGCTTCCCACAGTCCCTTCTTATGTGGTCATTTCTCTATTCCTTTACATGCTTTGAATCTCTCTTATTTCCTCTGTTTTTGACCCCTACAGCCAAATTTAAAGGTCTCATCGTTTTGTTGTCTTAAGAACAACTTTTGGGGAATGTCAATACATCAGTAAAATCTCTTCATAGCAGTACCTAGATTAGTGGTATACCTAGTAGAAGGTGTGTTTACCACANCTCTTATTTCCTCTGTTTTTGACCCCTACAGCCAAATTTAAAGGTCTCATCGTTTTGTTGTCTTAAGAACAACTTTTGGGGAATGTCAATACATCAGTAAAATCTCTTCATAGCAGTACCTAGATTAGTGGTATACCTAGTAGAAGGTGTGTTTACCACAGGGGTGACTATCAAGAGGCCATCTTAGAATTCTTCCTAACACATAGACTTCTAAAAATTTTTTTTTTTTTAAGAATTGATAAATAATAAAATCTCTCAATATCTTCTTATCTTAAAATCTTTATATAACTTCACTCTTGAATGATTGTTTGGCTGGATATAGAGTTGTACATTGACAGTAACTTTCTCTGCTTGAGATATTATTACATTATGTTCTGACTTCTGTTGTTGTTGTCAATAAGTCAGCTGTCAGTTGAATTTTCGATCTTTGTACCAAATCTATCCATTTTGTGTAGTTTGCATGCATGCATGCATACTAAGTCATTTCAGTGGTATCCAATTCTATGCAACCCTGTGGACTGTAGCTTGCCAGGTTCCTCTGTCCACGGGATTCTCCAGGCAAGAATATTGGAGTGGGTTGCCGTGTCCTCCTCCAGCAGATATTTCCAACCCAGGGATCAAATCCACACCTCTTATGTCTCTTGCATTGGCAGGCACCTAAATTTTCTCTTAGTTTCTGATGTCCTGCAATTTCACTAAGGTCATGTAGTGTGGATTTAATTTTATTTATCCTGCTTGTTTCAGATTTCCTGACTCTGATGATTCATGACTTTTAACAACTTTGGAAAATTTTTAGTAACTATATTTGAAAGTTACTTATTTCTCTTTTTCCTTCAGAAACAATAATCTTATGTCCTGAAATATTAATATTTATTAAGCATCCATAATTTTCTTATTCTTTTTTCTACTTCTGTTTTCTTTTAAAACTTTTATCTCTTTATCACATTGGACTGGATTCTGAATAATCAAAGATCCATGTTCTAGTATATCAGTTTTTGTCTGTGTTTAATATGTACTTAATTAATTCACTGGCTTGGTAATTTTGATGATATTGTCTTTCATTTCTAGTCATTCTCTTTGTTTTTCAAATCTGTATTTTTCCTAAGCTCCTCTCTTTTAATGTTGTTGCTTCTTTATTTTACATATTAGTTTATAAAAATATACTAATTTACTATCATTTGGCAGCTAATGCAGTAATACTGTTTTGGGAAAGAATAATCTATGAGTGAAAGTTCGACAAGAAATAAGGATACTTCCATAGTCTCAAAATACCTTCACATATGACATTTATTCTTTACAAAGGATAAGTAGTAACTTTGTAAAGTGAAAAATCTGGCACGCATTACTTTGTGCTCAAAGTTAACTTCCACAGTGATAGGAAAAATAGACATAATTTGCCTCCTAATATGATGCACTGGAGAAGGCAATGGCACCGCACTCCTGTACTCTTGCCTGAAAAATCCCATGGACGAAGAAGCCTGGTAGGCTGCAGTCCATGGGGTCGCTAAGAGTCGGGCACGACTGAGTGACTTCACTTTCACTTTTCACCTTAATGCATTGGAGAAAGAAATGGCAACCCACTCCAGTGTTCTTGCCTAGAGAATCCCAGGGACGGGGGAGCCTGGTGGGCTGCCATCTATGGGGTCACACAGAGTCAGACACGACTGAAGCGACTTAGCAGCAGCATGATGCACTGAGAAGGCTCTCTCTCTGGTATTTCTGCCAAAATTGTCTAACCTGAATCCATCCATTGTTACCTGTCATTTGTAATTTTCTTTTTAAGAGCTAACAAGTTTTATTAATCTATCATGATGTAATATATATTGCCTACTTAATCAGAGTACAGGATTTATAGTTTTACATATCTGACTGAGATCTGGCACCATCATCCACCTTAAAGATTTAAAAACTTGAAGCCAACATGGCTATAAGAGGATTATTCTGAAGAAAGCTGTTGATGTTTTGTGTATGTCCACTCCTGTGAGATAAAAGGGGTACTTCCTCCTCCCCCGATCTAAACAAGAAAGGGAGCTCCAAGGAAATTACAACACGGCTTGACCTATTCCATAGTCTGGAAGTGTCAGGATGGCAAGAGAAGCTGAGACAGATTGGCCCAAGGCAGTGAAACAGAGGAAAGAGGACAACCTTGAAAATAAAAAGTTGTCTGTCAACAACTTGATAGGCCAAGGATGCATGTTTTTCTTGTGGATCAGATACGGACCACATGAGAGAGAGGCAATACAGAACCACTTTGAATTCCACTCTCCTCCCCCAAGAAACTGCATGGATGTAGATGTAACACCAAGGAGAAATATTACTTTTACATGCTCAAAGGCTGAAGAAAGAATTTTAATAAGCCAGCAGGTGATAAGTAAGCATCGAAAAAGTTGTAATTGGAAGTATCCAGTGGGCTACTATTGGTTTCAGTTGCTAAGTTGTGTCCATCTCTTTGCATCCCCATGAACTGCAGCACAACAGCATTCCCTGTCCTTCACTCCCTCCTGGAGTTTGCTCAAACTCATGTCCATTGAGTTGGTGATGCCACCCAGCAATTTTATCCTCTGCGCCCCCTTCTCCTCCTGCCTTCAGTCTTTCCCAGCATCAAGGTATTTTCCAATGAGTCGGCTTTTTGCATCAGGTGGCCAAGTAGTGGAGCTTCAGCTTCAGCATCAATCCTTCCAAAGAATATTCAAGTTTGATTTCCTTGCTGTCCAAAGGGAAACAGTGGCAGATTTTATTTCCTTTGGCTATCATTGAGGAACTCACAATAGCACTCCTCAGAGGGAAGAACTAGCTTTGGAACACTTGCTGCCGCCCTTAGGAGTTTCCCTCACAGATTATTTCCATGTCACTCAAATAAGATCTTTTCTATTGCTTACATTTCCTCCCTAATTACCCCACCTAGAAGCCTGATGGATTCAGAGAAGACCTGAAAATAGTAAGAGGAAGAACAGATGGAGAAAAGAGAAAAGTAGAGTGCACTTTCCCCATTCTGGACTCCAGGTCTAAAGCAATACCAAACTCAGGTAAAAGGATGATGTAAAGGACAGTGGCAGTGATAAGAATAGGGAGCAGTGATTATGACATTTTAATCTTGTAGTGAGACTATGAATATGCATAAAAGTGACCAGAGGACATGCATATCTAAGCATACTCGAAAGTTCCTGCCAAGATTTCACTGTTTAAGGTAAGAAAGAAGTAGCCCACAGAGTAAGTCTGAAGAGAGAGTAGTGCAAAATAATAAAATTATCTTATTTGCTTTTTGTTTCATTTTCCTTTTCTGCTTATATCCTATTGAGTTCAGCCCATGCAGCATCCAGGTTTCATGCACAACTTGTCCTAGCTCATCTTGGCGGTTAATTGAAATTCAGGTTCTATTTACTCTATATAATAAAGATTTTCTTAAAAGAGAGAGAGGAAGTGGTGGGGAGCGGGGAGAGAGAATGAATATTTGGTACTTATTTGCATAATTAGAAAGCTTAGTGTTATCTTTGGCCCAAAGGACAAACACATGCACAGTGCTGAATCTGCAAAATCTTCTCTCCAGGAAGGACAAGTCAAGTCTTGGCTGGTTTGGGTATGGAATTTCCCTGGACATGAGGCTGAGATTTTGAGAGGTCAAGCTTTCCCTGGGGATCCAACGCTCATGGAGAAAGCAGATGGTTTCCAAAGTAAAAACTAGAAAGAGAGTTCCCCAAAGGGGACCAGATCTTAGATTTTTGGCAGAGAAGAGGTTGTTTCACTAGTAGAGTGAAAACATCCCACCCTCCAGTTCACTTCCCTCCATACACACATTTGTAGAACATTTTCTACATCATGACAACACATAGCACTATATTCACCACTGAAGGATGATTATATCTTCCTGTTGAACACAGTGGGCTTTTCAAACAGATTATGAGGAGCCTGTGTTTTGTCGATAAACCTCTAGTAAGACCCAGAGGGAAACCAGAACACAGGCTTGGGATGTGAGACTGTAGCCTGGCTAGTGACAGGAACCAGGCCTGAGCCGCCCTCCACTGTAGAGGAGCTGGCAGGGAAGGGGGAGGGGAAACCAGGTGCAGAAGAAGGAAGGGGGTTTCCTACAGAATCTGCTTTCAACTCTGCATTAGTTGGAAGCATCACGCTCACTGGAACCTTGCTAATGAATGGCAATTGAAGAACACAGGATATGCTGTTTTATAATACAGAATTTGTTTCCCAGAGCTGCTGGACCAACTATTTTCATGAAATTTTTATTTTAATACAATGTGACCCAAATTTGTAAAGGGTAGGACAAAAAGCATAAATTGGATATGAGTTTTCTGCAAGCATTTTGCCAACTCTAAAACTCTGAAAACCAATATATCAATCTCCAAGCAACGTATCTGAAGCTGACTGGAAGACTCAATATGGACAGAGACTTTGAAGTTAGATTTATGGTTCATCCATCTTCTTCTTTTTTTTTTTAAATAAAGTAAAAGGTACATATCTGCTTCACTTCTCCAAAAAACAGCTGCAAGTAACTTATTTACTTGTAGATATTAGGAAGGAAAGAAAGTAAATAGGTGTTTTTTTGAAATTTTTGTTTGAAATTTTAAAGCATTCTTCAAGAATACATTATTCCCAGCGATCATTCTTCATTGACAGCAGCTTTAATTATTTGGACATAATTTGTTAGCATTCAATGTTTAACTAAAAATGTTTAGCAATAAAAGTGTTAAGTTAGAAAAATAGAAAAAAACTGAAGCATAGAAAATATTGTACTGAATGATAATAATAAAAATTTCTCTCTTTGAATAATGACCTAAAATATATAACCTACTTAATCTCTTTACATGCACCTTCATTTCCTGCATAAAACAGAGAATCACCTATAAGAAATATTGATGACATGCTCATCCTTTTTTCCATCTCTGATTCTGCTTTTAATATTAATGTTGACAGTCAAAAATTAATATTCCAATTTATTTAGGTTTAATGTATTTAAAACAAGATGCATAATGAGGAGGTAGATTTAGGATAATTCCACTGAAATATCCTTCTCTCTCAGACCTGAATTTGGTCTTAACATCACAAAAAACTAAGCACTTACATACACAGGGCCACAAAATAGTAAATGTAAAATCTGTTTCTTTTCCTTCTCTTCTTCTCTTAGTAATTCTTTGAGGGTGTCTATTATCAGTGGACTGGCCTTCCCTAATTATAAGAGAAATCAGAATAAGTGGCATGTTGATTCAAGAAAATATCTGATGAGAATATAAATTATTTTAATATAATGAGAGATATAAAAATGCATAGCTAGCTAGTGAAGTGAAAGTCACTCAGTCATGTCAGATCTTTGTAACCCCATGGTCTGTAGTTCATGGAATTCTCCAGGTCAGAATACTGGAGTTAGTAGCCTTTCCCTTCTCTGGGGGATTTTCCCAACCCAGGGATCAAACCCAGGTCTCCTGCATTGCAGGCAGATTCTTAACAAGCTGAGCCACCATGGAAACCCAAGAATACTGGAGTGGGTAGCCTATCCCTTCTCCAGCAGATCTTTTCAACCCAGGAATTGAATCAGGGTCTCCTGCATTCTTTACCAACTGAGCTATCAGGGAAGCCCCATAAAAATACATACTATTGTATAATTTAAGCAGTATTTTTCATTTATATATTCTTTTTAAAATTGAAGCATAACTGATTTACAGTGCTGCATTCGTTTCAGGTGTACAGCACAGTGGTTTCAGTTATATATTCACTTACATACATATATATTCTTTTTCAGATTATTTTCTTTTCTGGGTTATTGCAAAATATTGAGTGTAGTTCCCTGTGCTATATAGTTCCTTGTGCTATACTATTTTAAATAGTGCTACAATGAACATTGGAATGCATGTAGGTTTTTGAATTATAGTTTTCTATGGATAAATGCTCAGGAGTGGGATTGTGGGATCATACAATATCTCTAGTTTTAGTTTTTGTACTGTTCACCATAGTGGTTACATTCCCACCAATGGTGTAGGAGTGTTCCTTTTTCTCCACACCTTCTACAGCATTTATTATTCTTCAGTCAGTTCAAGTTCATTTCAGTCACTCAGTCATGTCCAACTCCTGGCGGCCCCACGGACTGCAGCACGCCAGGCTTCCCTGTCCATCACCAACTCCCGGAGTTTGCTCAGACTCATATCCATTGAGTTGATGACACTATCTGATCATCTCATTCTCTATCACCCCTTTCTTCTCTCCACTCTTTATTCTATACCAGCATCAGGGTCTTTTCCAATGAGTTGGCTATTCGCATCAGGTGGCCAATGTATTGCAATTTCAGCATCAGTCCTTCCAATGAAGATTCAGGGTTGATTCCCTTTAGGATTGCCTGGTTTGATCTCCTTGCTGTCCAAGGGACTCTCAAGAGTCTTCTCTAGTGCCACAGTTCAGAAGCATCAATTCTTCGGTGCTCAGCTTTCTTTATAGTCCAACTCTCACATCCATACATGACTACTGGAAAAACCATAGCTTTGACTGGACAGAGCTTTGCTGTCAAAGCAATGTCTCTGCTTTTTAATATGTGGTCTAGGTTGGTCATAGCTTTTCTTTCAAGGAACAAGTGTCTTTTAATTTCATGGCTGCAGTCACCATCTGCAGTGACTTTAGAGCCCCCTAAAATAAAGTCTCTCACTGTTTCCATTGTTTCCTTATCTATTTGTCATGAAGTGATAGGACTGGATGTCATGATCTTAGTTTTCTGGATGCTGAGTTTTAAGTCAGCTTTTTCACTCTCCTCTTTCACCTTCATCAAGAGGTTCTTTATTTCTTCACTTTTTGCCATAAAGGTGGTGTCATCTGTGTATCTGAGGTTATTAATGTTTCCCTGTGTTATACTATTATTTTTAGATACAAAAATTCTCAACAAAAAACTAGCACACCAACTCCAATAATTGATTAAAAAGATTATACACCATGATCAAGTGGAGTTTATCCCAGGGATGCAAGGATTTTTCAATATCTGTAGATCAATCAGTATGATATACCATATGAATTTAATAAAATTCAACAATGATTTAGGGTAAAAACTCTCCAGAAATTTGGCACTGAGAGAACATACCTCAACATAATAAAGGCTATATATTGACAAACCCATAGCTTACATAATACTCAATGGTAAAAAGCTGAAAGCATTTCCTCTAAGACCAGGAGCAAGACAAAGATGTCCACTCTCATCACTTTTATTCAACATCGTCTTGGAAGTCTTAGCCACAGCAATCAGAAAAGAAAAAGAAAAGGAATCCAGATTAGTAAGGAAGAAATAAAACTATCACTCTTTGCAGATGACATGATACTATACATAGAAAATCCTAAAGGTGCTATCAGAAAACTACTAGAGCTCATCAATGAATTTGATTAAGTTGCTGGATACAAAATTAATACACAGAAAGCTGTTGCATTTCTATATATTTACATGTTTATATATTATGTATCTCATCATATTGGGATAACATCAGTCCAACACAATTGCTTAGAAAACCAAAAGTGGGAATATTCTCAACTCATTTTATAAGACCCACATTACTCTGTTTCTAACAGTAGGAAAATAATTAAAAGAAAAGCATAAAGCAATCTTCCTGTGAAGAGACTCAAAAATCATTAACAAAATGTTAGCAAAAAGTAACGCATAGAAAGACACTATACCATGGTCTAGTAGGTTTAATCACACAGTTATGCAAAGTTGGTTTAACATTTGAAAGTTAATTTATGTAATTATTCATATTAATTGAAAATGAAAATATTTTATTAGATACAGAAAAAGCATTTGACAAAATCCAATTTCCATGATTGGTTAAAAAAAACTCTGGTTTTCTAACTGGTTTTTGAAAGAAAAAAAAAACTATTCAAAATAGGAACAGAAAAGAACTTCCAGCATTTGACAAAGCATGTTTACAGAAAATCTACAGGTTTTCATATTTAAGAGTGAAAGACTGAATGTTTTTCCCCACGGTTCTGTTCAACATAGTATTAAAGCTTCTTAGTAAGGGCAGGTAAGAGCAAGGATTAAAAAGAAAGTAAGAAAACTGTCTTATTTGTAGGCACTATTATTGAGTAAACAGAAAATCCTAACAAAACTAAAGAAAAACTCCTAGAACTTACACAAGAGCTTAGTGGTTGTTGGATGTAGCATTCTATAAATGTCAATTTGTGCAGGGTTTTTAATAGTGTTGATCATATCTCTTCTATATTCACAGATATTTCCTCCAAGGGGTGTTGAGAGGGTTGGTGCAATACATATAAGCCGCAGAATGATGCTTAACATGTAGTATGAGTTCAGCAATGTAAGCTGCTTCTATTTTCTTTGGAAAAGGCACAACTGTATAACCTGGGATGAATACTAGTTCATTTACTTATTTGGCAAGAAAGTATACATTGATATCAGTCCTAGCTCATAAGGTTGTTATTCATTTATTCACTCATTCATTCAAGAAACATTTACTTAGCACCAGCTCTTTGTGAGCACTATGCTAGGTAACGAGGATGTGGTGGTGAACGGGATACAAGTTCCTCCCTTTGTGGGGGACATGGACAACAGACAGTAGGCAATAACCATGTAAACAAATAAAGATATATAATTTAGGGTTTCCTGGGGTGGGGGGGGAACAGGTAAGAGCATGGGAAGTGACTGAGAGGTACTAGCATAGTTGGAGGATGTCCCTGGGAGGAGGTATCATTTAAACAGAGATATGAATGAAGGAGGGACTTCCCATGTGACACTATTCCCACCTGCTACTGCAGGAGATTCAAGAAATGAGGATTCGATCCCTGGGTCAGGAAGATCCCCTGGAAGAGGGCATGGTAACCCACTCCAGTATTCATGCCTGGAGAATTCCATGGACAGAGAAGCCTGGCGGACTACTGCCCATGGAATCGCAAAGATTTTGACACTACCCAAGTGACTCACATAGGCACACATGAATGAAGCAGAGGGGTCAACCATGCCAGGAACTGGCAGGAATGATATAAATACATTCTAGGCAGAGAGGACACTAATATAATGGTTCTGAAGTGGGAACAAGCTTTAGGAACAACAGCATTTCAGGGACAGAAAGAAGGTCAGTGGGTCTAGTGAAAGACAGAACTGGTAGCAGGAGATGTCAGAGAGGTAAACAGACCATATAATACAAGGACTTGTAGGATAGTTTTTAAAGAGTGGTCAGTTCCATGTGTGGTTGCACCATTATCTTATTTACAGGATTAAAAAGAATTTCATCAAGAGTATAATACAAGGAGACTAGCATAGAAGCAGGAAGACCTATTAGGAAGCTTCTGCAAGGAATCCAGTTCAGAGATGATGTTGGCTAATGATAAATATTATGTTAACAATGTAAGTGAAGAGAAAAGATGAAATAGACACTTATTTTGAAGATGTAGTTAGCAGAACACAATGAGAATCAGGTGTAAGGTGTGAGAGAAGATGAGGAATCTAGAATTTCTCCTCACTTTCCACCTAAGAGGACTTCCCTGATGGCTCAATTGGTAAAGAATCCACCTGCAATGCAGGAGACCCTGGGTTGATTCCTGGGTCAGGAAGATCCGCTGGAGAAGGGATAGGCTAACCCACTCCAGTATTCTTGGGCTCCCCTGGTGGCTCAGCTGGTAAAGACTCTGCCTGCAATGCAGGAGACCTGGGTTCAATCCCTGGGTTGGGAAGATCCCCTGGAGAAGGGAAAAGCTAACCACTCCAGTATTCTGGCATGGAGAATTTCATGAACTTTATAGTTCATGGGGTCGCAAAGAGTTGGATACGACTGAGTGACTTTCACTTTTACTTTTTCACCTGAGAAATGGGCTTATGCTGATGCCATTTCCAACAAAGAAGATGGGAAAAGAACAAGTTGGAGTGAATAATCAAGAGTTCTGTTTGGACCTCTTAATTTTGAGCTGCTTACCAGAAATCAAAATAGAAGTGTAAATATCTGTTTCAGTAGTCAGGAAAAAATGACGATAACTGATTAGAAAGCTATGGTAGTGGTGATGGTGGCAGTGAACTTGTGAGAAATAGACTAACAAGAGGCATTTTTAGAAGTTGATAAACATTGGTGATATATGTGAAGGATACTGAAATGTCATAGGTAATGCCAGTTTCTGGCTTGCAAAACTAGATGGGTAATGGTGCTTTTGAATGGAGAAGGGCAAGATTTGGAGGAAAATCATAAATCTCATGTTGCTGCTGCTGCTGCTAAGTCACTTCAGTCGTGTCTGACTCTGTGCAACCCCACAGACGGAAGCCCACCAGGCTCCCCCGTCCCTGGGATTCTCCAGGCAAGAATACTGGAGTGGGTTGCCATTTCCTTCTCCAATGCATGAAAGTAAAATGTGAAAGTGAAGTCACTCAGTCATGTCCGACTCTTAGCGACCCCATGGACTGCAGCCTACCAGGCTTTTCTGTCCATGGGATTTTCCAGGCAAGAGTACTGGAGTGGGGTGCTATTGCCTTATATTTTAAGCTTCAAAATACTTGTGAGATATCCAAGATGTGATGTCAAACAGGTAGGCAGTTGTGTAGGTGATTCTAGAGATATAAGTCTGAGTATCACTGAAATGTACAAGGTAACTGAAACATTTTAAAAAATGTGATCATTTAGAGAGAGAATATAAATACAAGAGAAAGAGGCCTAGGACTGAGCCTGGAGGGTTTTCAGGATTAAAAATTAAGTAAAGTAGATTTACCCTAGAAGAGAGGATGTTGAGAGGCCCAATTCATGTGGAAGTATTTTAAAATTCATAGCAGTCCAAGCAAATGACAGTTTTAATAACTAAATTAGGCCAGTACCTCTCAAATGGGGTTAAGAGTGCCCCCAGATATAAGCTGATTGAATCAAGGGACACTTAAAACCCCAGGATAAATGGTGATGTTTTCCTTGAACATGAATTTTACTCAAGGATAAGTAATTTTAGATATTATTTCTATGTGGAAACAAACAGATATCTATTATGGAGTAAAATGGAAATTGAAGTCAGCGAAAGATTACAATGTAAGAATTCTAATAAATTTCATACTTGACATAGGATACCTCTGGTTATATCCTCAGAAATTCCTTCCACTGCCTACCTCTTCCTCATCTCTTATGTTTATAGAATTGTTTGGTGGGAATGTTTGAGAAACACTGGATAAGTTAGAGGAAAGAGTCTTTATGGCAACAAAGTCTTTGATCACTCTCAGTTCTGTGTGATAGTGAATAAGAAGGATATTGTTGAAAATAGTTTTTTTAATTTTATACTTTAAAAAAATTCAAGCAATAAATAGAAAAGTGCAGAGGAAAGCCAAAATGAAGAATTCTTTCTATTCAGAAGTCACCAGAGTTAATGTTATATAAATATTATTTCTAACAATTCTCTTTGCAAGAATGCTAATAGTAAGGTAAAGATTTAAAGGCAATTATTTTAAGAGATGATGTTGCGCACTAAATTTTATCCTCCCAAAATTCATATGTTGAAGCTTTAACCCCTGATGGTGTCTGTACCTGGAAATAGAATCTTTGAGGTTAAATGAAGTCATAAGAGTTGGGCCCTTATCTGTTAGGACTGTGTCCTTGCAAGAAAAGGAGGATCTCTCTCTCTCTCTCTCTCTGTCTCCCCTTCCTCCTTGCACTCAGTGTCATGTGAAAATAGGTAAGAAGACGTCCGTCTGTAAGCCAGAAAGAACCCTCTTCAGCGAGCAACAATGCTGGAATCCTGATCTTGACTTCCATCCTCCACAACAGTGAGGAAGAAAATTTCTGTTGTCTCAGCCACCTAGTCTATATTATTTGTTATGACAGCCTGTGCTAGCTAAGAGAGGTGAGGTGACATATACTTAGAAAACTTTTTATTATGAGTAAAAATTTAATTTTATCTGAATTTAAGAGGAAAAAAAGAAAGCATATTGAAATAGGAATTTCTGACATTCCTAGAGGAGGCATTACTTGATTCTTTATACACAGTTAAATTGTTTGTACAGGTTTACAGTCCCTTCACAAGGAAAGGAAAATTCACATTTCACAAATCCTTGCCAAAAATGAGTATGGTATTTTTTTAATTGCATTTTTTTTCAGTGAAATATTGTACTTTCTCATAATTTGCATTCCTTTGATTCTAGGAGATATATCACGGTTTTCATTTTGGGAATTATTTATGTTTTTCTTTTAAATTTCATATGCACTCTCTTTCTCTGTTTTGTTATACTAGGGTGTTAGAAATATGCAAACTAAAGGAATGAAGGAATTGTAAAGCCTCCTTTCAGCAGCCATGATAATAATTATTTCTGACAAGACACATTAGTGGATGCTAAAATTGCTCTCTACTAAAGGGACTGCCTTGCTCAAGGTAATCCTCTCCTAGGGGACAGTCCCCATCCAAAATCCAGGAGAGTATGTATGCGATTGGATTTTGAGGATGCTGAATCTAGAAGACAGAATACAAAATTGGAGAAAAAAGAGTTTAGAGATAGCACTAGTATGCCCTTAGAATGGTTGTTGAAAGCTTGGAAAAAGTGATAGCTCACATGAAATGAGGGAGAAGTGCGCAGAATTGCCATGGCAGGTGGTGGAAGAAGAGATTAAAAGGCTCAGAGGTGAGCAGCTAAGGTTCTAGTCAAGTGTGTTTAGACAGCTGATACTCTGTCAAAGCAATAGGTGAAGAGGCATTAGGATTATTGAGATCAGTGTTGGCTGTCTGCTGCAGTCTTGGGCTATTCTAGAACTGGTCTCCCTAGTGGCAAAGGGTGAGCTTCCCTGGTGGCTCAGTGGTTAAAAAAAAAATTAACCTGTGGTGCAGGAAGCACAGGAGACATGGGTTCGATCCCTGGGTGGGGACGATCCCCTGGAGGAGGGCATGGGAACCCACTCCAGTATTCTTGCCTGGAGAACCTCATGGACAGAGGAGCGTGGTGGGCTACAGTCTATGGGGTCACAAAAAGTCAGACACAACTGAAGCATGCATGCACCAGTGGCAAAGGGTAAAAAAGGATTCTGAAATAATAGAGGCCAAAATGGCAACACATAACCAGCAGAAGCAAAATGAATGCAATGCTCATAACGAGGAGCAGTTTTAGAGTGACAGCCAAGGGGCCTGATCTGCACAGAGCTGTACAGAGAGTTAATAGAACACACTATCCTTACAGGCAAGATGATGGGCAGAAATAACAGCATGCTTATTTAACTGAAAGAAATACAGATAGATGATCAGAGACTGAGGTCCCCAGCTCCAAACCGCAGTTCATGATTTGGACTTGATCTCAGCAATTTTCAGAGTTGCTAAAAAATGAAGCACTGTCCCCATGAGGAAGATCATAGACAGTATGGTAAGTGTTTATAGTAATGATTCCCCTTATCCTTTTCCAAAGGGGCTTAGGGACTTGTACTTAGGTGAGCATTCACTGAGGAAAAGGGAATGCTCATTTGGAAGACTATTGGACATTGGAAAAAGCGTCACAGTAGCCCCTGCCATTAAAGTCAGTGGGGGCCAGTAGTGAATGGAATCCTAATCTTGGTGTTTCTCACAATGGATCTGCTATGTTCAGAACCCAGAGCTATCCAGTGGCCAGCTCTCTAGGCCTCGAGTGTATAATTGAAATGTATGTACTTGGTAACTGGCAGAACCCTCCATGGATTTCTTGGCCAGTGGAATAAAGAATAGAGTAGTGAAGAAACACACATGGAAACTTCTCAAACTGGCCCCTCCTCTTGGTCAAGTAGTCAAAAATATTATCATAATCTGGGTTGGATTTGTAATGGCATGAAAAAGTATGAAGTAATTTTAGAAAAAGTGACATTAATTATAACAATATTCCTTCAGTTCCCAGAGAGGTAAATATGCCTTTCCAATTTTTCAGTTTCTTTTATATTTCAGTAAATGTAGTTTCCTACATATAAATATCACATTTCTTCAGAAAGTTACTTCCAAATGTCTTACACATTTCATTTCCATTGTGAATAGGAATGTTCATATATTTTCTGAATGTTGCTGGTTTCTGAACAGCTATTCAGGTGCCATTCTAATTCCTTAATCCAGGATGGGATCGTCACCTCCATGATTCAGAAAAACACTCAGTGGAGGGATTTACATAAGGACAAAGCAATCAATTCAACTAATTATTTATTCACCAAGATTTACTGAAGGATTGAGCTTGGTGATTTGTAGGTATACAAAGATGAATAAGTGGGGTGTGCTCAAGAAGCTTGCCAGTTTGAAAGAGAGAATCTATATCCATAATAAATATGGTACAACAATCACAACAAGGAGGGCAAAAGGAGTTATTACAGCAAGAGGGAAAGAGAGGGAGAAAGGAAGGGAGAGTAAAGAAGAGGGACAGAGGGAGGGAGGGAGAGTGATGGGAACTGGAGGTGGAATTGCAGATGGTGTCTGTGCACAGGGCATAATGTCAGCCTTGGATAGAAGGCTCTCTTTCCCCTGATAAAAAGAGGAGTGGTGTAAGGATGAATTCAGGAAAAAAAAGAATAGCAAGAGACATTCTAAGTGGTTATCTAAAGATGGAAACTGAAGAAGTTCAGCTCANTCCAAGGAGTAAGCGTCTTTTAATTTCATGGCTGCAGTCACCATCTGCAGTGATTTTGGAGCCCCCCAAAAATAAAGTCTGACATTGTTTCTACTGTTTCCCCATCTATTTCCCATGAAGTGATGGGACCGGATGCCATAATCTTCGTTTTCTGAATGTTGAGCTTTAGATGACTTGAATTTGTATGTGAAACAATCAATTAATCTGAATTTTATATTGAGATCGAGGAATAAGAAATAAAGGCAGTCTTCACCACTAATGGCCAGTAATAAAAATATATTTGATACTGTCACAAAGGCCAGTTGATGACTTGTGGGAAGGTGACAAAAAATGGGCAGGG
The DNA here is from genome assembly GCA_006410615.1 of Neotragus moschatus. Classification (NCBI taxonomy): domain Eukaryota; kingdom Metazoa; phylum Chordata; class Mammalia; order Artiodactyla; family Bovidae; genus Neotragus; species Neotragus moschatus. The sequence continues at coordinate 729,351 of SJYA01000449.1, read as the reverse complement.
GGAGTGCAGATAAGATTAAAACGGAAAGAGTGAGAGAAGAGAAAAGAGAAAAAATTGGAGAAAATGAGAGAGATATAAGATAGAAGAAATTTGAAGCAGAAGGGGAAGAGAGGTATATATTTACACAGGAAGAAATTTAAAATGTGAGAAGGGGCTAAGTAGATTTTGGGGTTGGTGTTAGAATGAAAAGTGTAAGTGTTGGTCGATCAGCCACGTCTGACTCTTTGCAAACTCATGGTCTGTAGCCTGCCAGGCTCCTCTGTCCATGGAATTCTCCAGTCAAGAATACTGGAGTGGATTGATGTTCTCTTTTCCAGGGGATCTTCCTGACCTAGGGATTGAACCTAGATCTCCTGCATTTCGGCAGATTCTTTATTGTCTGAGCCACCAGGGAAACCTACTGTTAGTAGTGCTAATGTATGCTATGACAAAGCTGTGACAAATCTAAACAGCGTATTAAATAGCAGAGACATTACCTTGCCGACAAAGATCTGTAGAGAGACAAAGTGAGTCTCTCAGTCATGTCTGACTNACTGGAGTGGATTGATGTTCTCTTTTCCAGGGGATCTTCCTGACCTAGGGATTGAACCTAGATCTCCTGCATTTCGGCAGATTCTTTATTGTCTGAGCCACCAGGGAAACCTACTGTTAGTAGTGCTAATGTATGCTATGACAAAGCTGTGACAAATCTAAACAGCGTATTAAATAGCAGAGACATTACCTTGCCGACAAAGATCTGTAGAGAGACAAAGTGAGTCTCTCAGTCATGTCTGACTCTTTGCAACGCCATAGACTGTAGCCTGCCAGGCTCCTCTGTCCATGGAATTCTCCAGGCAAGAATACTGGAGTGGGTAGCCATTCCCTTCTCCAGGGGATCTTCCCCAGCCAGAGAGCAAACCCAGGTCCCACATTGCAGGCAGATTCTTTACAGTCTGAGCCACCACAGAGTTAGCCTTCAGAATAAATTATCACATTGTTTCCACCTTCTTTGGATTCTGATTAGCAACTTTGCTACTCTTTCTCACAGTTAGATATTTCAGCTAGCAATGTGTTGGCTAAACAGAGTTTCTCAGGGGAGGATGTTTTCCTACAACATGTTATTTTCCCCCCACAGGATGGCAGATTATACTCAGATCTTATGCTCTTGGAGATTTCCTGTTCTGACTAGCCCTCAGGGCTCAAATAACAGAGAAGCCGGGAAAAATCTGACATAGGGCTGTAGACAGTTATCGTGGTTAGTAAGCTAACCTTTGGTCACATACGAATCATCAGGTCAGTACTTTTCCTGTTGTTAAATAATTACTTATTACCTGGGTAACCAGTCAACTAACTCTCTACCCTGAATGCTGGATTCCTAAATATATTATCACACATGATTTATAGTCTTCTATACAATAAATTGAAACTAAACTTTTTGATTACAGGTCCAGCACTCCTTTGTTAGATCTGTAGCTATAGTGGTTGATGCTTATCACAGAGAACTTAGTACCTAGTTGGCCAGTGGAATGGTGACTTTCTTGCAAACTCGTGAAGGTTTGAAGAGCACAAGTGAAAAAAATGAGGAAGAATTATTTTTTCAGGTACTAAAATTTGATAAAAGTAAAACTATTTATGTATGTGATGAGCTTCATGGGGTTGGCTGAGATTTGAAGAGCCATCTGTTGGAAGAGAAAGAGGAATTTCTTTCAGCAAAAGCTGGAGGAGGCCAGTGGCTTCTATATACTTCATAGTCATTTCAACAGTCTTAGCCATTCTTACTATCTCCATGACCAACAAGATACTCCCTTCCTGCCCCACGCCATCATGGTGTTCTTTTATGAATTTTCGTCCTCATTTTTATTCTCACTTGATTTAATGAAGATAAAAATGCTTCACATGGAATGCAAAAGATAATGCATTTCTTTTTGTCCAGAGATGGCTCTTTCTTGGCAGCCCCAGAGCAATGTACTCTGTCAAAAGCTTGTTTTTAGACAGATGAAACACTAAACTGTTGCTGTAACTTCATGAAGAACAGTAGTCTCGGACAGAGCTAGATTAATTTTTTAAAATGAGTCCTAATTGTATATTGCTATAAAGTTTCTAGGCTTCCCTGGTGACTCAGATGGTAAAGAATCTGCCTGCAGTGTGAGAGACTTGGATCCGATCCCTGGGTTGGGAAGATCTCCTAGCGAAGGGAAAGGCTATCCACTCCAGCATTCTGGCCTGGAGAATTCCATGGACAGAGGAGTCTGGCAGGCTACAGTCCATGGGGTTGCAAAGAGTCCGACACGTCTGAGCTTTCACTTTCACATTCATAGTTTCTAGGTCTTCCCAGGTAGCTCAGATGGTAAAGGATCTACCTGCAATGCGAGAAATGTGGGTTCAATCCCAGGGTTGGGAAGATCCCCTGGAAAAGGGAAAGGCTACCCACTGGAGTATTCTGGCCTCTGAGTTCCATGGACTGTAGAGTCCATGGGGTGGCAGAATTGGACACAAATTAGTGACGAAACAACAACAATAAAATTTCTAAGGACAATTTGAAATTGTATCAATATCTTCAGATCACATTATATGTAAAAATAAAGCTTATAAATAATATGAAACCATAAAAGCATGCATAAGCTTTGGTCTATCAACTCTAATTCTGAATAATAACTATCCAAAGAGAAATGGTATACCACTAATGACTATGTGTTTACAAATCCCATATCTTTTTCTTTCAGGGCATGTAGCTCATATCTCCACCAGTTAGGTGGAGTTATGGGACTAAGTTCTAAAATGAAATGTGGGAAAATGTGATGTAGACCACTTCAAAACCCAGGCTATAATGAAATCTTTGTAGAGGCTCTCTCTCTTTTTCTATGTAGCTAAATTCTGAGGAGAATGAAGTTCTAGAAGATGACTGAGCTATGTGATAGAAAGGCACCTGGGTCTGGACAAACCACATGAAGCAAAGTTCCCCCACCAACTAACTCACATGAGAATTCAGCTTTAGAAAGCCACTGAAATGCCTCATTTTTTTATTACTGTATTAAGCCTACTTTCACAAATACACACACTACCAACATTTTACAACGTGGAGGAGGAGTGCATAAAGATTAGAAAGTAAAAATACAGTGGTTAATTTTTGCTGGTGTGGTAGTCTGTATAGAATATCCAAGAGAGATGACAAAAGTGTTAGAGAACTGACAAGGTATTAGACACAGCAGCAGAGTTCAGTTATATTGCTGGAAACAAGGTCGATAGTCAAAATTAAATTATGTGACATCTATACTCAAGCATCAGATTGGAAAATAAAATTATAAGAAGGTATTATTTATGACACCAATAACTATATGATATTCAAGCATGAATCTAATAAAAGATGTAAAAAAAAGACTTATATTGAAGAAAATTAGAAAAGATGACCCAAATAATTTGAGAAATGTTCCATGAGTATAGTCAGAGTTCCCCAGAGAAACAGAATCAATAAGATATATATTACTATGTTATTATATACACACCCTATATATATATATTATAAGGAGTTGGCTCCACAGTTATGGAAGGGGCAAATCTCAGGATCTGTAGAGTGAGTTTGCAAGCTGGAGACCTAGGGGAGCTCCTAGTTGAGATCTAGTCCAGTGGTTGCAAACTCAAAACCCAGGAAGAGTCAATGTTCAGTTCCATCTGAAGACAGGAAAAAAAATTGATGTCCCAATTTGAAGGCAGTCAAATTGAAGGCAGGAAAGAATTCTTTATTACTCAGGAAAGAGTCAGACTTTTTGTTCTACTCATGCCTTCAATTGGTAGGATGAGGCTTACCCACACTGGGTGGGGGGTGGCAATCCACTTTAGTCCACCAATTTAAATGTTAATCTCATCCAAAAGCACCCTCACTGAGACACTCAGAATAAAGTTTGCCCAAATATCTTGGCAAAATGAACACCAAACCATGTTTATGGATAGGCACAGAAATGGCAATTCTTGCCAAACTGGCTAGAATTTAACATAGTTCTTTCCAAAATTTCGTTTTCCACACAATTTGATAAATCCTTTTTAAAATTCATGTACAAGAGTGAAGGTGAATGTGAAGTCGCTCAGTTGTGTCCTACTCTTTGCTACCCCGTGGACTGTAACCTACTAGGCTTCTCCATCCATGGGATTCTCCAGGCAGAAATACTGGAGTGGATTGCCATTTCCTTTGCCAAGGGATCTTCCCGACCCAGGGATCAAATCCTGGTCTCCCATATTGGAGGCAGACGCTTTAACCTCTGAGCCAGGGCCCAAAATAACCAAGATAAGTTTTTAAAAAGCATATTCCCAGGTGGTGCAATGGTAAAGAATCTGCCTACCACCACAGGAAACGCAAAGACATGGGGTCAATCCTTGGGTTGGGAAGATGCCCTTGAGTAGGAAACGGCAACCCACTCCTGTATTCTTGCCTGGAGAATCCCATAGACAGAGGAGTCTGGCAGGCTACAGTACATAGGGTTGCAAAGAGTTGGACACGTCTGAGCAACAGCACACACACACACACACACACACACACGCACAAGCTCTAAAAAAGGGAGACAATAGAAGAGAATTGCTCTTACATTTGTATTAGTTTTCTATGGCTGCTATAACAAATTACTCAAAATTTTTGGCTTAACATTTATTTTCTTACATTTCTGCAGATGGGAATGAACCATTTATCACTGGGCTAAACTCAATGACATATATTAATATTCATTCATGTATTCATTATTAAAGGCTCTAGAGGAGTTGCTTTCTCCCTCTCACTTTGATCTCAGTGGATAAAGGTTCTCCCCTTTGAAGATTTGTGAATTAGATCAGGCCCAACATAATCCGGGATAATCTCCCCATATCAAGGTCCGTAATTTAATCATATCTGTCAAGTTCCTTTTGTCGTACAGAATAACATATTCACAGGTTCCAGAGATTAAGATATGAACATCTTTGAGGAACCATTTTTCTGCCTATCACATTACTTATCAAATTTAGAATTACATTATATGAGACAGTGTGGCATTGGTATAAGTCTGTAAGTATAAAGATGTAGAAAGAGAACTATGTGTATTTTAGAAGCTTAGGACTTTAACTTTTCATAGAAGCATTAGGCCTTCTATGAGAAAGGAGATTTGCAAATAATAGAGTAAAAGATAAGTTATCTAGTACTTGGCACAGGATTCCCATGTTGCATTTTCTGCAGAAATAAAATTTTAAAATAATATAAAAGGAGAAACTAAATCCTTTAAAAGAAAACATTAGAGAATAATTAGAGAGTATCTTTATGGAATCTTTTAAAAGAAGCATTTCTTTAACAGGATTCAAAAAGCAAAAACCATGAAAGACAAGAATGATAAATTAGAGCACTTTAAAATTAAAGCAGTCAAAAACCAATAAGAAGGAAAGAAGAGAAATGGGTAAAGGGTATGAACAGACAATTCACAGAAGTGTAACCAGCGGATAAAAATATAAAAATAGTCTCCAGATCATTAGTAGTCAATGATATAAGAATATTCTAAAATAAATTTTAAAATAAAATTCTCAATGAGATATAATTTCACAACCATTAAATTGACAAAAGATTAATTAGCGGTATTACATCAAGGGTTAGTGATGACGTAAGGAAACAATAATTCTTCTTTATTGCTGATGGTAGTATAAACTGCTACAGCCATTTTAGAAAGCAATTTGATAATACCTGATATGGTTGAAGATAATCATTTCATAGCATATAGCAATATNAGTCAATGATATAAGAATATTCTAAAATAAATTTTAAAATAAAATTCTCAATGAGATATAATTTCACAACCGTTAAATTGACAGATTAATTAGCGGTATTACATCAAGGGTTAGTGATGACATAAGGAAACAATCATTCTTCTTTATTGCTAATGGTAGTATAAACTGCTACAGCCATTTTAGAAAGCAATTTGATAATACCTGATATGTTTGAAGATAATCATTTCATAGCATATAGCAATACGACTCCTAGATTTCTCCTCTAGGAAAACTCTTTATATATGCTTAGGGGTACATGTGCGAAAAATGTTCATTTCAACCTTGTTTGTAATAGTCAGAAACACATGTGCTACCAGGAGACACATCTTCCTGTTAACTCTCATACATGTGTATATTAATAAAAAGACTTGATTGAAAAAACAACCTGCCATCCTATTAAGCTGGGCCAGTCTAGCAATTTCTAAGAACTTGGACTGGTCCCCCAGGTGGAAACAGATTACATACACATAAAGGAATGCTATTAAATTGGATGAACTAAGTCTATATGTATCAATATGAATAAATCTTTAAAAATTGTTAATTAAAAAGCTGGACTGTAGCCCACCAGGCTTCTCCATCCATGGGATTTTCCAGGCAAGAGTACTGGAGTGAGGTGCCATTGCTTTCTCCAAAAAGCATAAATACAGCATAATGACATGTATGAAAATTGTTACATGAAATGATGACACATAGTATTCAGGAACACCTACTCCTGTAGTAAAAGTATGAACATATGCAGTATGAACAAAGCAATTTTAGATAACTTTTTACTTCTGAGAAGGGGTGAGGATAAGAGGATGAAGGGATGAGTATATATCTAGATAATATTTTATGATTATAAAAGAGTGAGGTATCAAGCATGTGTTGAAAAATGTTAGCATCTGCTTAATCTTGATGGCTGAAAACAGAGGTCTGTTGCATTATGTTTTGTACTTTACTACATGTTTTATATTTCATATGAAATTTCATAATTTTAATAAAGAAAAAAAAAAGATGGGCAAAAGATGAGAAAATGGCCAAGCAGTAAAAGAAAGCAACTTCTTGAACTGAAAATCACTCATTACCTTTTCAATAAGCATTTATTACAGTTTTGCTATGTGATGTATTTTTGTACTGAGAATTTGAACAACATCCTATTTTTTTTTTTAAAGACATGCTCTATTAATTATGCCAGTGTTACTTAATAGTGGAACACTACGCCTTTTGACTTCGACTTCAACCCAACTTTGTTTCCTATAATACAGACCAGTCCAAATCTTTAGTGCCTGCTACTTTGTTCCTGTGTAATTGGATGGCTGCTGAATCTCTTAAGGACATACTGCTGCTCATTCACTCAGCTTCTTCCTCAACATTCAGTGAAAACTAAACCATCTGTTGTAATGAATATAAGGCTTCCTGCTCTCAATTCTATCTTCTGATTCCCCCAGTAAATGCTGGTTGTCACTTTCAATTTAGAAAAACATCATTATACTCTCCAATTCTTCCTTTAGAATTTTCCTGTGAGGATCTCAAAGCACTTCCTCCTATTCAAGGGAGGCATTGCAGTTTGTCCAAGGGACTCAGCAGTGGTATTAGTCGCACTTGATATTCTAGACAAAAAAGAGATTTCAGGGAGCTCCAGGATTTTGTACCCATCAATTTGAAAGTTAGTGCCAGTCAAGAAGTATGAGTTGTTACTCTTAAACTAAAATGTCAATATCGGGCAGAGCTCTGTAGAAAAATTCAAAAAAATGTTCACAGCATTAGAATCTAACCTGATGGGCCCTGCGTCAGCTGTAGCTGACAGATTTTCAGCACTTTTCCCGTATAGGCTGTGGGTGGTCTCCCATTTACAGACCCTGGTAAAGCTGGTTAGTGAATCGGATGGGACCTGTGAAGAAAAAAAGTAGTTGGGGAGGAGAGGGTAATGGATGGTGAACTGTGTTAAGGAAACTTTTTCCCAATGAAACTAGATGAGTGGAAAATGTAGACTTTAGAAGGGAAAATGTAAAATGAGCAGCTAATTATGGCAATGTTACTTAGAACTGTAATAGAAAAGGCAGAAATCTTTGGGGCATAGGAAATGGGAAATTTCACCTTAGTAACCAAAAAGCAAAGAGTTTTAAATATGAGTTAATCAGTTTCCCTAATATACTAGTTTCCTTTTCTTCCATGCTTTCTTCTCCTGTGATTTTCTTTCCTCTTTTTCCAGAAGCTTCTCCAATATCCATTAAAGATGGTCCAGAGGTGGTTGTTTAAAGACAATCCAGCAGTCTGACCTTCTCAGATCCTGAACCATGAGATACTCTCATTGATTACTTTCTAAGGCTCCAAGTAACACAATTAATTTCACTCAATTTGGATATTTAAGTTTTCATTTTCCACTCTGTTGAAAGAGAAGAATCAAGTTCTTGGCCATCTGGTATATACTTGGATCTTGAGCACTGAATGCAACTCATTGTGTGTGTGTGTGTGTGTGTGTGTGTGTGTGTGTGTGTGTTGCTGAGGTATAATTGACATAGCATTATGTTCAGGTATACCACATAAGGACTTTCTATATATTGCAAAATGATCCCAGTAAGTCTAATTGACATCTACCACTGTTCATAGTTAATTTTTTTTTCCTTTGTAATGAGAACTTTTAAGATGCAACCCACTTTTTAAGAAATATAACCTTTATATCATGTTTAGTTGTTAGCTTGACAGAAATGATTAATAGTAAGAATATATTAAAGAACAAAACAATTAGTGGTTTCACTGTGGAAGCACAAACTTCTGATTTGTTAATAAAAAAGCTTCGTACTCTGAATGACCAAAACACCACTCTTCCTGTTTGAAAAATATATATTAATCTGGCTTGGGCTCTAAATATGGCCACTCAAAAGAAACGTATGAGGTTCTGGCTTGTCCTTTTTATTGACAGATTCAGATCTCAACTATATCAGGCCTATATCTTAAGTCTCTTTGTTAGGGACCAGCAATAAATTACCTGAGGTCAAGTTCTGTTTATACAGTGGACTGTTCTGAGAGAATTACCTTCTTGACTTAATAGCTTCCTTTTGGGTGACATTTCTCCCTGAAAGAAGACAAATTGTCTAAGGTCAGCCTGCAGATCAGCTCCAAGTGTAGGAGGAAATTGCAGTGGATCGGCCAAATTGCACCATCTCTACCCGCCAGCGTTAGGCAGCACGCCGCCAGTCAGAGGCCTGCCCTGAGGGACTCCAGCCACAGCAGGCTGGGGCTGCTCTTGGAAGAGCAGAATTTTCAAATCTCTCTCTTTAGGCTGTTCTTGAATTTTACCCCCCACCCTTACACCCAAACCTTCGATTTCCCTCCTCCTCTTATCAACAATGAAATGGTTTAAAGCTGAATTGCTTCAAAAAGTCTTTCTCCATCTACTGTTTCTTCATCCAATAAGGGAGGAAGAATAGAAACTGAGAGTGAATCTGAGACTCAACTTGAGCTTGAATCTGCTTGGTTTCAGCCACTGAAACCAAGTTCGGATGGAATCAACTCCGAACTGTCATTTTAGTAAAATGGAAACTTTAGGAGTTAGAAGTAGACCCAAAGCAATGAGTAGGTTTCAGGGCATTAAAAACAGAGCAGTTTGTTCTTAAAGATGGTTGTCTTCTACATTAAGAAATTCAAAAAGATAATTTTTTTATTATATATTCACCTTCAAAGGAGCTGGTGACTTTGCCAACTGAGTGGGCATTTTACCCCTCCTTTAAAGGAAAGGGAGAAAAATAGAAATACAAGTCTCTTTTTAATTAAGCATTTTATCCTTTGAAGTTATTCTGATTTTTTTCACATTGATGATGTAATTTATGTAAATAATCATCTATCTATGAAAGGAGTGTGTCTGTCAAAAGCTGAAATAAAAAACATCCGTCATTTTGAAGTGATTAACATTCTCCAGATGTTTAAATCATCAGATTTCAGGAGTTTCTCTTTGTTGTGATAATGATATAGTATCCAGAACAAGAATGTTTACTTTTTTGTATGGGTCAAACGCAGATTTTTCACAATCCTATTAAGGCATGCAGTTCATTGTAATTGTATGTGCAGATGAAAGCATATCCAGTTATTATTATTCCCCTTAATTGTAAACTGCTGCTGGTAATTTTACTGTAAAGCTCAAACAAAAGGAGTGTACTTGAAAGGACCACCACTGCCCACTTATGTAATCAATTTATATATGTCAAGTTTGTACTGGGATGGTTATCCCCTTCTGTTACCAGACATGTGACATGCTACCACCCTGTAGCTCGGGGCCATGCATGCTTGCCACTGGCTCCCTTTGCAGGCTGCTTGGAAATACAGTACATGTTGGTGATAATGTTAAACGACAGTTCCAAACTATTTCCCTTAGGCCTGTTTGACCCTTGGGTTCAGGGTAAAACAGGAAAGGTTCCGCTTGCCTTCAAGGACTGAGCATCCTCACCACTGGCAGATTTAACTCGGAGGCTTGGAGAAACTCCCTGGAGGCCCAATTACCCTTGTTAGAGGACCTATTGAAACATTAATGACATGTAGGCACTTCATTCATAAAGTTGGGCTCAACTCATGTCTAACATTACCCCCCACACCCTTGCCGGCTTCAGATCTGAAATGCTTGTAGGGATTTATTAAAACCGCTTGACTAGAGCACAAACTGACTACACGCTTATTATGTGCTACCTAAATGCAGACAAGGCTGAGAGGGGGGGTCTCAGATCCCCATGTGCCCAGTTCAGTTTTGTAGAACTGCACTAATGAAGAACAAGAGATTTAGAATAATTTCTCAAAAGCTGCACATGAGTAATAATGTTTCGGGACTTTTTTGCCTCTTGGAGCCTTATACATAAGTTCTGGAATTTAATGTGATTTTATTCCATCAATGGCCACACAGTTCTTCTGTGCTGAACATCACAGAGATCTCTTGGCATTAACAGAGGGAGGAAATGTCTTGCTTTACTGTTCTTACAAGAAATCAAAGCATTACAAGGGTTAGATGATGATGATTCAGACATAGAATACCTTCCTTCTTACTGGACTGAAGCCTTGGTAATAGGCTAATAATTAATAGTTACCATCTGCTATCCCTTGTGCCCAACCTTCAAATCAGTCTTCATTTGTATTTGAACACACACATTCCTTTTAATCATTCTGTGGCCATTTAAGTACTCTGATAAGCCATGGGTTCCTAAAATGTTTCCAAATCATCCCCATCTGACATAGACCCTTGAATTAGAACTTTATTAAAGAGGAAGTATGTATAATAAGCAACCAAGAGCTGTAGCACTGGGCTGGGAATTGGTAACGGGCTTATTTCCTTGTTATGTTCAAGCATCAGAGCAAGCGCTGGAGCCAGTTCATTAGCGTTCTTGCCCTTACCTTTCCGAAAGAATTTTGATAGCTTCTTTTGTCACATGAAAATGAATGTTTTTCAACTCTTCCCCCTATATATCCCTCATCTTTCCTCCATTTAGAAGAATTGTTTTCTCTAAATTAGAGAAAAAGATGTGCCTCCAGAGTTTTATACAAGATTCGATTCTGCTTGCTGTGAACAGCCAAAGGGTCCAAATTTTCCTAGGTAGAAGAAAAAATGTGCAAAGAAATCAGGGGAAATCACAAAAGCATTTTGAATTCATCACCATTATCATGAAGTCAACATCACCAATCTTAGTATTGACAGAGAACATTTTATCTCTTCAAATCAAATTTAAATGAGAGTATTATTTATTAGAAATTTAAACTTGGATCCAGATAGTGTAAATGACTTACCCAGGGCCTTGTAATTATTCATTCATCTACCCAGAGGTTACAGTTGCTGGTCATTGACCTTGATGCTTGTAATAGAGCAAGAATAAGTCCTGAAAAAGGAACAGAGCCAGGACTAGAAACTCTGGAGCAGAAAAAACCACCCCTGCTTCCACTTTCTGCATTTCTTTCTGGCACAGCTGAAACAGGATTTCATGTTGTGCTCTGGTTCTATTTTGACAATTAATCTCATGGTATAGATGATAGCCATACTTCTCCAGGCTGTCCAGGGTAGGTGATAGCCGTATAGAAGAAAGAATATACAATTTATTTTTTGAAAGTGTTATCCCGTCACATAGTGATAGTTATTTTGCCTGAGATCCATAATTAATGTCTTTGCTGGCACAAAAGAAACAAATTTGGTCATTGCCAGAACAGCTTTCTTTTAATAAGTCAAAATTTTCTAACCCAAGTTTATTCATTAGGAATTTTGTGACAATTTTCAGAATAGCTCTAAAAAGGCTAATGACAAACTTTTCTCACCAACAAACTAGTATTAGGCACCAACAGACCCTACGGAGCTTCAAAGTTCATGAACATGTGAAGTTAGACAAACAATGAGGAAATTATCAACAAGATGCTCTCAAGATGGGTCAGTCCTTCTTGATCTTAGAGACCGAGACAAACCTGTTTATGATTATATTTACATATATTAAACACATTTCTTACCCAAACCTCTGCCTATTCACTTCTTTGGTTTTTGAAGCTTTTAAATTAATGTACTTGTCATCTTAAGCAAATCTTTCCTGTTTCATTTCCTTGATACAAAAAAATGGCACGTTCAGTTTTAGCCTAAGTATTTTTAAAATTCCAGTGTGACTACAGCCTGTTGACAGAATGTTTTTGGAGATTTGTTATGCAAATGAAATCTAACAAAATCCCCTCTCAATCTTACTCTTTCCCTTCCTCATCTTCCTCTCCTTTCTTCTTTTTTCTGGCCACCACTTGACTTCCTTGATGTATTGACGTATCTCTCATAAGACCCACTGCCTCTTCCTTCTGTGCTGGACCCAATTGTTTCTGTTTTCATACCTAAGCCCTAGCATACACTTCTTAGCTCATATCTTTAAATTCATTTTTTCATCCTCAGCATCACTGTCACATTAACTTTCCACATATTCCATTTTCATATTAGTGAGTATCCACTAGCTATTATAAAATTCAAACTCTATTGCTTGATCTTTATAAAGTTTTCTGTTACCTCATCTTCTCAGAACTCATTTCTAGAGAAGTATTATGTAACACCTTACTGTTCACAATGCATTTTACAGCTACTAGCCCTGAGAGCCTCATAAAAATGTAAATAAAGCCTATAGAAATTAAGCGGGAGTGGGAAGTTGCCTTAGGCCAGAGCATAGGCTCTCTTTACCCCATTTTCTTAGAGTCCTAGAGAAAGTCCTAGGAAATCAGTCCTGAGTATTCATTAGAAGGACTAATGCTGAAGTTGAAACTCCAATACTCTGGTCACCTGTTGCGAAGAACTGACTCTTTGGAAAAGACCCTGATGCTGGGAAAGGTTGAAAGCAGGAGGAGACAGGGACAACAGAGGATGAGATGGTTGGATGGCCTCACCGACTTGATGACAGGAGTCGATGACAGGAGTTTGAGCAAGCTCCAGGAGTTGGTGATGGACAGCGAAGCCTGGTGTGCTGCAGTCCATGGGATTGCAAAGAGTCAGACAGGACTGAGCGACTGAACTGAACTGAACTTCATAGGAGGACTTCCCCGGGGAGTAAAGTCAAGATCTTGAGCATGGTGGGGAGGGCATTTCTGTGAATGGGTAGCCAAACATGAAGTACAGAGCACCAGTGGTATAAAGAGGGTCAGGGTAGGGGTGGGCTGCACTGGGGATTCAGAGCCTTATTGGGACAGAGTATTGGTGCATACAAATCATACAAATAAATGTATGATTAGTCATACGAATAAATATATAAAAAATGGAGGGAGCAAAGCTTCTCAGTGTCAGGAGAAGGATTTGCAAATACAAAAAGGGAAAAAACTATAAAGAACCCTGTGATATTTGACTGGAATTGAAGACATTCATGTGGATTCATCAATTTCAGTCACTATAGATAGATATACTAGTAAATATAGATGTAAGTATGCGTTTAGATGGACATGAGTTTGAGTGAACTCCAGGAGTTGGTGATGGACAGAGAGGACTGGCGTGCTGCAATTCATGGGGTCATAAAGAGGCGGACGACTGAGCGACTGAACTGAACTGAGCTGACACATTTAGACACATATATTCCCCAGCTCTGTACCCTGAGATCGCCTGAACAGAGACGCCATTAACAATGAGCACATCTCGCTCTGAGATCATAGCTTCTAAATATCATTCTCCACTAAAAGGAACCAGGGCTCTTTAAAAAAAAAAGAAAATAAAAAGACTGACTCCAGGAGTGGAGCACAGGAAGTAAAAGATGTGCCAGAACATCTTGTGACAGAAAGCAAAGAAATGGCAGAAAGCAACACGAGCTGAGGGCGTACCCTGCAAAAGAAGAAAGGAGTGGGAGGGGGGAAATAAAGGAAGGAAGGGCACAAAAATGAGGTTAAGCAAGCTGCCAGTGTGCAAATAGGAGACAAACTCAGCATGAGAATAAATAACATCATTAATGATTAAAATGGGAATCCTCAAATATATAAATTTAAAAATTGGAGGTTGAGGTAGAACAGGATATTTACATAGTCCCCAAATATCTCCCTACAAAAATACTTCCTAATTACAAGTGAGAAAAGAGTAACTCTACAGTGGAGAAACCTGGGAGATGCAGCTTTAATAAAGTGATCAAAGTGAACAACTATAACGCTGACAAATCAAAATCATGAGTTATGCTATAGGATGCAATAAGGGGAACACATCACTTTTCGACATTCCTGGCACAGAGGCTTAACCAGAATCTAATCATGAGAGCATACCAAATGCCAGTTTTAAGAGAAACTCTACAAAATTACTGGCTTATAAACTTCAAAAATGTCAAGGTGATGAAAGTCAGGGAAAGACTGAGCAACTGCTCCCGGACAAAGGAGACTAAAGAGACATGAGAACTGAGTTCAACACGTGATTCCGAACGAGGTTTATTTTGCTATACTGTGTATTTTTGTGGATGTTTACTAGAAATTGAATGGGATTGAGGATTAGATGGTAGTAATGTATCGATGTTATTTTTGTGATTTTAATATGTTATTGTGACTGTGTATAAGAATATTCTCACTTCTAAGAAATAACACCCTAAAGTTTTCAGGGATGATGGAGCAACCAGTTGACAAGTGATTCTCAAATGGTTCAGGAAATAAAATTTCCTTGTAGAATACTTACAACTTTTCTGTAAATTTGAGACCATTTCAAAAGTAATAAAATGTTTTTAAGTTAAAAGAACAAAGTCACCTGTGAGTTCCCTGTCAAGAGATATAAAACAATTGATAACCTTGGTTTATAGCTTTTCACCTTTTTTTCTGTACAAATATTTTAAAATATTATTTTATTATTTTAGTGACCTTAATTATACATTCTTAATATTTTATAGTTTTCTTTTTTCACTTAACAATGATCATGAAAATTTTCTTATTTCATTTAATGCTCTTATTACTAAACAATGTAAACCGCATGCTAGTGTTTCATCTTTTGGATTATAACAATTTATTTAATCAATTTCTTATTATAGAACATTTACATTGTTTTCAGTTCACCTCTGGTTGTTTCCTAATGGAAATCTATAGAAATAAAATTACTGAGTTGAAGAATATGGATAATTTTAAGGTTTATGATACATAATGAAAATTATCTTCCAGAAAAATTCAACCAAGTTACATGGCCATTATCAAATAATTGCTGAAATAATCTATTTTTCCACAAGCCTAACAGTGATAGGCATTTTCTTTTAAAAAAGAATCAAAATAAAGTACTTTGGTTCTCATTTTGATTTTAAATAACTTATACATTATATATATATATATATATAGTTAACCATTTATATTTCTTCAAGTTTTTCCTTTTTTATTTCTATTTTCTGTGATACTATTCTTTTCAATTGAATATATTTATATATTATCTTTGTACAGAATGTCATTAACCTTTTTTTCTTTCATTTATATTGTTGGTATCTTACTTTCCATTTATATTGACATTGTTTCTGTTTTCATTATTATTAGAAAACAAAAAACTTTTCAATTGTGATTTGTCTTTTTTCTGTGTGTTGCCAAACGTATTTATTTTATTTAGAAGTATTTAAGTGTATTCTTATTTAGTCAGGTTTAGGAAAGCATTTACCACCTGTAGACCATCTATTTATATGCATTATGTTTCAAAAGTTATTTAGTCTGAAATTCTCATGTGATGTAGGGATGTAGCTCCCCGTGCGTGCGTGCTAAGTCATGTTAGTCATTTCCAACTCTTTGCTACCCTTTAGACTGTAGCCTGCCAGGCTCCTCTGTTCATGGAATTCTCCAGGCAAGAACACTGGAATGGGTTGCCATGCCCTCCTCCAGGATAGGTCCCCCAAACCACCCCCTCAAAAAAATTCCCAGCAATTGTGAAGGTCCATTGTTAGTCTCAGAAGACAACAAAACTACAAACAATGAGTTATGCTCACTTTGGTCAGCTCCTTGTCTCTGAGGCTTTCTTTAAGCCTAGGATAACCCTTGTTTATAGGCCTGGTTTCTTGGAGCTGGAAGAGGAGCAGTTGTCAAGGTCTAGATATAGAGTGTGACTATACAGTCTAGGGGCCCAGCAGGATGCCATGAGGCTTTTCCACATGTTAGTCCTTGTAGTTTCTCTGTTTGTAGCTTCTCTCTTGAAAAAATAATAAGTTATGCTTTTTGCATTATAGCAGAACAAATAGAATTGCAACATTTACATTACAATAAGAAAGTATCTATTCAATAAAATACTTGAGGCACTAAGAGGCAAAAGTTTCTAGGTGTATCTTTAGTATATTGAAAAATCAGTGATTTGTTTTACAATAACTTACATCTGAATGAGATTTAGAGAAGTCTCAATTTCTGAAACAACTTCAGACAAAATTATAATTAACCCATTTTGAATCTAGATGGCAGCTTATTTTCTTTCTTAAATTAAGTTTTTTATTTTTATTAAAACATGTCCATAGACTGAACTGTTAGTGTTAGTCACTCAGTCGTGTCTTACCCTTTGTGGCCTCATGGACTGCAACCCACCAGGCCCCGCTGTCCATGGAATTCTCTAGGCAAGAACACTGGAGTAGGTTGCCATTTCCTTCTCCAATAGACTGAAGAGTCAAACACTAAGACTAAAAATAAAAAGTGTAGCATTCTTTTTGGCAAACCTTTCTGTTTCTCTCCACTTATGAGTATATGATAAGATTCTATGGCTTTCCTTCCTTATACTTGCATGGAACCAACAGGTTGTAGCAGAAATGGGATGTGTCACTTCCAGGCTGCAGCATTTAATTACTAAAGTGAGACTCTCCAAAACTTTTTTTCACTCTGATACAGGGACAGACAACATTCAAGCTGGCAGCTCCTCTATCGCCCTGGGTCTATGAGCATACAATAAACAGAACTGTCAGCAGTGGACATTTAATGTAAGCAAGAAATAAACATTGGTGCTTAAAGTCACTGAAATTTTGAGATTTCTTGTTTTTATAGCATAACCTAGTATATTCTGATTGATATAACGATAGCAATATACAGTTTAAAATTATATTGCATATCATAACTGTCTAAATTTATATTCTTTCATTTTATTATTTTATGTTAGCTTATATTATTTATTAATATTTACTAGCTTTCATTATTAGAACTACCATAATAGCAAACATATAGCTCTTATTTAGTATTCTAGTGCTTTATATATAATAATTCATTTAATATTCATAATTACTCACTGAGTACCATTATTATCCCTATTTCATACATGACAAAACTGAGGAAGATTATGTAATTTGTTCAAAAGAGTGGCAGGACTGAATTTTAAATCCAGGCAATTGTTCCCAGAGTCCAGCCTCTCAACTGGACTGGCAGTTCTATAGAGCTTCTTTAGTTTTCTATTGTGGAATGAATTAGCAAAACTTAGTGGCTTCTGTTTTCAAACAACACATATTTATTACCTCACAGTACCTGTGGATCAGTTATCCATGCTCGACTTAGCTTCATTCTCTGCCTCAGGGTCTCTGTCTGCTGCTGCTACTAAGTCACTTCAGTCGTGTCCGACTCGGTGTGACCCCATAGACAGCAGCCCACCAGGCTCCTTGTCCCTGGGATTCTCCAGGCAAGAACACTGGAGTGGGTTGCCATTTCCTTCTCCAATGCATGGAAGTGAAAAGTGAAAGGGAAGTTGTCCAGTCGTGTCCGATTCCTAGCGACCCCATGCACTATAGCCTACCAGGCTCCTCCATCCGTGGGATTTGCCAGGCAAGAGTACTGGAGTGCGGTGCCCTCGCCTTCTCCACAGGATCTCTGTAGGATGCAGTAAAGACTACTGGTGTGGAGGCTTGACTGAGGAAGAATTCACTTCTAAGTTCTTTCAGGTTTGTTGGAAGAATTTATTTGCAGCCATATGATGAGGAATCTGGCTTTTTTTCAGGTTGTAATCTGGTAGCCGCCCTCAGGTCCAAGAGGCCAGTTGCAGTTTCTTGTTGTGTTTAAGGCCAGGAGGAAAGTATCCCTAGTGCATACTGGCAAGATGACCATAGGGTCACAAAGAGTTGGACACGACTGAAACGACTGAGCACACACACACATATATTATACATGTAAGCTTCATTTTGCCAGTCTCTCTTTACACATGTATATACATATGATAAAGGAACCATAGGAATGACATCTTGCTACCTTTACCATATTACCTACCTACTTATGGAAGTGTCAGCCCATCCCTTTTGCCATATTCTCTTAATTAGAAGCAAGTCAACATTTTACCTACACTCAAAGGGAAAGGATTTTATAGGGTATAAACGTAGTTAATTTAAGGTCTGTCTCTACAGGTAACATGAGAAAATGGAACTGTAAGGACAAATATAAAATATCCATTATATTTTTCAAGTATTACATTTACAGAATTCTATTAAAAGGGAAAAGACATTTAAAGAATAAAAAGGACCCTTGGATTCAAAAAATATGATTGATTGATTGATAGGTGATGAATAGGTAAGTAGATAATGGATAGATAGAGACAGGTAGAAGGGTAAATAGACAGAGAGACAAGAGATTATTACAAAATATCCAGACAAGAGATCAGACTCATTTGAACCAGGATGGTGAATGGCAGAGAGAGATATCCCACAGTTCAGAATGCTGAAGGCATTGCTGTAAAGCATGAAGAGATCTCAGGAATCTCATCAGGGCCTAACTGCTACTGATGGGGAAAAAAAAAAAAATCTCAATTTTATCCTCAAAACACTTTAAATCAGTCATGAATTGAATTAAACTAATGCTGTAAAAAGACCACAGAAGTAGCCTAGCAGGAAAACAGATATGTGCTCTCTTCTGGATGTAAATATTATTTATTTTATTTCATTTAAAAATATCTAGAATATAATAAGATATTACAAAATACACACAGAAGCAAGCAAGTGTGCTGGAGAGGAAGCAGTCAATAGAAACAGACTGATAAGACCTAGTTGTTAGACTTATCAGACTACAACTTTAAATAACAGTAATATAAAATATGAGAGGATCTAATAGAAAAGGTTAAAAACCTGTATGAAGAGATGATAAATTTAAGCACAGACATGGAAACCATATAAAATAGATTCAGACTTTATAAGATAGAGAAGCAAATCTGAGTACTAAGTGTATTAGTTCTTGCCACTTAGATCCACACCTAGACAATCTCCATGGAGAAAGGACTATAAATTTAAAAGGTGGGGGAGGAAAAGGAAAAGGAGGAAGGATAGTGATGCTTGGTATACACTTTGGTACTTCACAGAAGCAGCAGTGAAGGTCAATAAATGTGCTAACACTCCATGGGAACAGTAGAACAGCAAATATTTCAAGATCACTCATTTAGTTTATTCATAAATACATGTCTCTGCTAAGTTGCTTCAGTCGTATCCGACTCTGTGCGACACCATAGACGGCAGCCCACCAGGCTCCCCTGTCCCTGGGGTTCTCCAGGCAAGAACACTGGAGTGGGTTGCCATTTCCTTCTCCAATGCATGAAAGTGAAAAGTGAAAGTGAAGTCGCTCAGTCGTGTCCGACTCTTCGCGACCCCCTGGACTGCAGCCTACCAGGCTCCTCCGTCCATGGGATTTTCCAGGCAAGAGTACTGGAGTGGGGTGCCATTGCCCTCTCCAACATTTGTCCCTAGGAGAAATCAATATAGTTTTTCTCTTCTCTTCTCTTCTCTTTCCTTCCCTTCCCTTCTCTTCTCTTCTCTCCAGAGCACAGTTTATTGTGTGAGACTATGTCTTTTCTATTTTTTTTTATTTTATAAAAGCTGCTAGGAAACACTGTAGTTACCTAGTATTTATTAGACAATTTCTTGTTCTCAACTCACTTGTTTTTATTTCCAGTGAAGCTTGCCTATATTACCTTTCTATTTTAATTAATTACTTATTAGCACTGCATAATCAACTAGATAGATTGCAATCAATAGTTATCATTTCAACATCCTTCAGTTCAAGTTTCAGTGTATTAATTTGAACAAATATACCTCTTTGTCAAAAATGGATTTTTTTAGACTCAGTGATAGTCTGATTCTCAATGGAAAGCCATTTTTAAAAAGTCATTTTTTTAAAAAAAAGAAATCCAGGTCACACACAGTACTATGTTGAGTATAAAAATAATAACAAAGATGAATTCTTTTTACTTGTGTGCAACTGAATTTCACAGAAACGTTTAGAACACATAACAATTGTCATTTTTAACACAATTTTTGCAAAAACATTTATATTTATAAGATAAAATGTAACAATGGTAGTTACTGCATTCTTAGTTATATCCAGAGTTTTGGTTAAAAAACACTCTGGAGTTTACCATAAAATCAAATAAGAGTACTTCTCAACATTTTGTGCAACTGCATGTGCTTTTTTTGTGTGTACTGGTGGCTAAATTCATGACGGTACAAAGGTGGGAATGAAGTGAGAGGCACCCAGGGCAACCAGACTGCACTATGGATGTAATATGTTCATGATACACAGCAAATGCCAGGTGAAAATTTGAACTTGCAAAATAAACCCATCAACAGTTGATTACTTAATTTCTAAAAGATCCATTGCTGAGTGAGTGAAAGTTGCCCAGTCATGTCGGACTCTTTGAGACCTCATGGACTGTAGCCCACCAGGCTCCTCTGTCCATGTAATTCTTCAGGCAAGAATAGTGGAGTGGGTTGCCATTTCTTTTTCCAGAGGATCTTCCCCACCCCAGGATCAAATCTGGGTCTCCTGGATTTTAGGCAGCTTCTTTACCATCTAAGCCACCAGGGAAGCCCAAATAGAGGAAGCATGAGTGAGGTGCACTTTTAAATTGTAGGCCCTGGAAAGTATTGAGTTGTTTGCTACTTTTCCTGCTAAAGGCAAGGTACGTGCACCTGCACTGCTCTGAGCTGTGTTAGTTGCTCAGTTGTGTGAGAAGAAGGCATTTCAAAAATAAGGTAATGGCGTGGACCTGGGAGGGCAAAGTTCAACATCTCTTGCCTGAAAATAATCTTCTTGTACCCTGATTTTTCTTCAGTCATTTGTTGTTATTCAGAGGTAGAAGCACAGAGAGTAGAGATTGTGGCATCAGGTTCATTGATATGTGAACTTTCTTCACAACCACTTCTGACCTGGGCAAGGGTGAATTTTGTATTTCTGCTACCCCAGTTAAGAAAAGATTCAAATGACCCACACAAAGTTAGCAATAAAGAGTTTTATAAAAAAGCAAAATACTTATTCTTCTAATGAAAGCTTTTATATTATTTTTTTAGTTTGTTTTGCTTTACAATACTGTATTCGTTTTGCCATACATTGACATGAATCAGCCACGAGTGTATATGAGCTCCCAGTCCCGATCCCCTCTCCCCCCTCCCACCCCACACCATCTCCCTGGTTTTATATTATTTTAAAGGAAATGGATTAGTAAAACTATTTCTTCTTTTCNCGTTTTGCCATACATTGACATGAATCAGCCACGAGTGTATATGAGCTCCCAGTCCCGATCCCCTCTCCCCCCTCCCACCCCACACCATCTCCCTGGTTTTATATTATTTTAAAGGAAATGGATTAGTAAAACTATTTCTTCTTTTCTTTTTCACTGACCCAAGTATAATTATTGATTTTACATTTAACCTTTTACTTCTCTTTCTCTCTCTTTAAACAATTACATTTCAGAGCTGATGGAATATTGTGCTCCATTAAGAGTTCAAAAGAGATTTGCTCAAAATTAAAAACTTTTGTGCTTCAAAGACACTATCAGGAAAGTGAAAAGCCAGCCCACAGATTGGGAGAAAATGTTCATATATCATAAGGGACTTGCATCAAGAGTATATTAAGNGCTTTTGTAATGTGTTTCTCTTGCGGGCTACCATTTACGTGACATCAAATCCCATTGCTGCCATGCTAGAATAGCAACTCATATATATTGGAAATATTTTTTTAATGGTGATATCTTATGCCATGTCACATGTTTCAATATGGTCAAAGTTATAGGTCTTCAAAGAAAAAGGGAGGAAGAAGAGTTGTCAATTTTTTTCTGTATACATTTATCTATAATACTCTCAAATAAGTTTGAGTGAATGTCCATGAGTATCTTTGTTTTAGAAAGGATTTTGACCTTTTGGAGAATTTGATTTCATTAAAAAAAAAAACACTGCTAAATACTCCACGGGCTTTTTCATTGAGTGTTGCAATGTTGATGGATTTGGCTCAGATAAGTTATTGCTCATGGAAATATAGTGATATATGGTCACCTTCTACACTTTTATTTTTGAATTTGTACATTAGAATGGATATATATGTAAGAATCATTTCATTAACCTTTTGCATTCATAAATGTGTGATACCTTTTACATAGGTACTATTTAGAAGACTAATGTAATTATTTTCTACTAAGCAAGACACACATTTTCTTCAGAAAGCAGCTAAGCAGACATATTTCAGGTAATATTATATGAAAGAGATTTGGACCATGCTGCTTTCTGAGAAAGAAAATTAGCCTATAAGAGTATGGGACAGAGGAATTATATATATAGTCACAATGGCAAAAAGATAGTGGAGTTCACTCTATTCGGCCAAATTATTATGGAAATAAGGAGACAAAGCCTGGGAAAGGGCAGTAACTTCCTAAAGGTCACAGGCTACTAAGTGACAGATTAAATTGAGACTTGAATATCCTTGCTCCCACCAATACACCTTTTACATTATATCTTATTCTTTCAATATCATTCTTCAAAGTGGCTTTAAATTATCTGTTTTTAGTAAAATATGGCATGTTTGCCTCATATAGTACAAACACCAATGATTTTTGTAATAGGATATGCATAACATCAACATGCAACTTTAAGCCTATCAGTGTGAGCAATAATATTGTTTCTGCATGTTTCTTCACGTTCCATTATCTTTGTAACAAAATTTCATTGTAGGTTAGAACCCTTTTGTTCCTATGACATAAGATGATTCAAATACCATCAATTGAAAGTATACTTCTTTCTCTTTTATTCCCCAAATTAAGACCAGTTATCCAAGACAGAATAGACAATTAGTAGCAGAACCAAAACACACTATTGTTCTTTCATTTCTCTTTCCAGGTGGTAGGCAACCAGCAGAATTCTGTGGGCACAATACAGGCCTTTGCAGCTATACGAAAGGCAACTGACATGCCTGGAAAATCAGGTCATAATTTTAATTTTAAGTTAGAAAAAGTGGAACTCCCTACTGTTTGAGTCAATGTAAACATAAGCATTTTAAAATTATTTATTCATTTTAGAAAAAGATAATTTCCTTTTGGTATTTTCCATATGTCTAGCAAATACTAGGTATAAAAAATATATCTAGTTTTTGAGTCAAAGGAAATACTTTGATTTTAAATGGAAAATGTTAAACATAATATACTATGTTTTCTGAAGAACAATAGATTTTAAGCAGATCTAAAAAATTAGATTTAGAAAAACAAATACAACTATCTTTATTTATGTGTATAACTAGAGTAAGAAGGCTAAAATTTTTGGATACCCAAAAATGATTTATAGCTTGCAATTACCCACTCCATTCAATATAAACAGGATCATAATTCATATTACATAATCTGTATCACATTCTAAAATATATAATGCCACTCTGAAAAAAAATTTTTTATACCATCTCTCACACCCAGCACCATGGCCTTAAATTGAATTTTCTAAAAGAAATAAGTGATTGATATCATTAAATCCCAGAGTGGGAAAACAAAGTACTTTAGAAGGGAGCTTGAAATTTTAAAACTTTTAAGAATAGGAAATCTGAGATATTGTAGTGAGAGGCATTCATTTTGTTTTGGAAGGGAAATCTTCATTCTAATGAATACATTTGCTACACTTGAAAACAGTTTGAAAATTAGCAAAAAATCAATAAGACTTTTACTGTGGCTCAGGAGTGTCAGAATGTAAAAGCTGAAAGAAAAAGGCCAAGCAAGCTCAAAAGCTGACGCAATATGAGCAGTGATCAGAGGCAAAACCATGAAATGAAGCCTTATGCTTTCAAAAGTAGCCAAAACTTTTAGTAGAATTAGCAAAAATAAGCTTTAGATAAGAAGCTCAAACCATATTTTTGTTTTACAGTTCTAAAGTTAGATAAAGTAACAAAATCCATTCACAGTCCAACTAGCAGAAAAATTAGGGATCTGAGCCCAGGCAAATGTTTTTCAAGGACAGAACTTTTTTAGGAAATGTCCTGTTCCTAACCTTCTATTTTATTAAAACTAAACATCTTAGAATATTACAAGCTAAAATGACCCCTGCTGCTGCTGCTAAATCGCTGCAGTCATGTCTGACTCTGTGCGACCCCATAGACAGCAGCTCACCAGGCTCCTCTGTCCCTGGGATTCTCCAAGCAAGAACACTGGAGAGAGTTGCCATTTCCTTCTCCAAAATGACCCCTAGTGCTAGGAAATAGATTCCTTTAGGGTAAATCATAAGCACCAATCTTATTTATATATACAGTAATGGTAGCCCATACATCTTATCACTGTAATACAATAAGCTGCTTTAGTCAAAACAAAGACATAAAGCATACTGTAAAGGCAATCTCTTTTCTTTTGCATATTAAGTATAGGAATAGCTAATCCTCAGATCCACTCAAGGAACATTAGATTTTTGTCATTCAGAAGGGACATTTTTCTCACTACAAAATATATGTTTATACTTGTTATAGCAGATGTAGCTATGAAGACAAAAAAAATGAAGAATTTTTTATAATTTTTTTTAATAAAAATTCTTGTAGCTTTGTCAAGGAGAGTGTGTAGAACAATTTCAAGGCAGGCTTCTTGAGTGGTACAGTTACCTCTGTAGAGGAAATCCTAGCTTATATGGACTAAATGGGAAAGTACTCAAGCTGTTTTAGCTGTGGAA
The DNA here is from genome assembly GCA_006410615.1 of Neotragus moschatus. NCBI lineage: Eukaryota > Metazoa > Chordata > Mammalia > Artiodactyla > Bovidae > Neotragus > Neotragus moschatus. The sequence continues at coordinate 704,317 of SJYA01000449.1, read as the reverse complement.
ATCATTAGACATTATAATGAAACTTTATAATTTTTAAGTATTTAAACACATTTGTATCATTAAACCTACATGAATGAATCTTGTAGCCATTTAACAGTTAATTTTTATATCTTAAAGAGCAAATTTAGGGGAAAAACATAATATTAAGGAATAAAGTTCCCACAAGGTAGCAAGAAAGTGCAACACACACTTTGTAAAGGGATTTCTTTACCTTAGAAAAACAGTACTGAAAGAGGGTTGCATTGATTCAATAATGAATAATTAAACTCTATTATGACTTTCCTACGTTTGTGGCAAATTAATAAAGCTAGTAAAGTCCAGCGTGATTTAGAGAAGCAAGGAGGGACTAAAATAAAAATTGACAAAAAACCTGCACTCGTGATAAATAAGTAAATGCAAAGTGAAACGAAATACAAAACATAGGCATATATTTAAACTTTTTAAAATCTATTGATTGTAAATGAGAGATACTTATGTTGAAATACGAGATTTCGTTTGCACTGCATAATTTATCAATGAACATTAGAAAGAAAGTAAAAGAGCTAGTAAAATACAGATTTATGATACAGATTAAAAAGTCAAAATTACTTACCTAAACAACCAAGCACATTGTCATTAATTTCAGAATAAATTAGTATTACACACATTTTGCACATTAAAAATACACGCAAATATATGTTCTGAATTTTGTTCTGAGATTAATTTGAGAGATTTCCTGAAAACACCATGCTTCTTCCTATGTGCTTATTGCTGCTGGAATAATTATCTAAGAAGAATATGCCATAATGATAAACTTCATTACTCAATAACATCAGTAAACATTAAAATATTTAAAGAATATTGTACTGCATTATGGCTTAGTCTATTTAAATCTCACAATTATAGCAGCCTTTTCTTCTGCTCTTTGTGGGTTGAATTGCCAGGATTTGATAATCTGCTGCTAATGCAAGCTGATATTACAGTCATATGACCTAATTAAACATCAAGATTCATACTTAAAATACATAATTACCAGAGCATCATTTTTAAAAATGTAATTACTAGTTTCTACTTTAATAGCAAAAATTGATGTTCGTGTCAACAGACTATAAAGTTTTCTGGAAAATGTTTTTCTTCTCTGGTTGTAAAGAAACAATGAAAAAGATCTGTGTTGACCAGCATTATTAATTTTATTTTCATGGAATAAATTCTCTTATCTTTCATCACTGTGGAAGTTTCTGCTTCCAGAAGTATATTAGGTGTCATTTCTTATTGTCACTTTGGATCCATTCATTATTCTTTATTCATTTTCCTTTGTAGGAATATATTTTCGTTTTCAGCATTTGAGAAATCCATGCACAACACTAGCGTAAAAGGTAAGTGAAGCAACAAACTTCTATTATTTTAAAACAAAATAGACTCAAAGATTTGGGGCTTTGGGGAGGAATTTTTCATTTCTGAATTGCACAAAATCATTCATAATTACCTCTTAGTGATTTCAATATCACAAATCCCTTCTGATTAGCTCTCTTAAAAAAAAAAAAAAAAGAGGAACCCGCTTCAGAATTGTTTGGCCCTGTTGGAAGCCTTGTCTTAGAGAACAGCAGATTATGTAATTAAATTGAATCGTGTATTTTCCATAGAAACAAGGCATGATACTGGAACTGATGCAAGCTATATGCTCATTTCTATATTTAGACTGCTCTGTGTCAACAGTGCAGCAGTCCCGTGACTGATCAACCAAGAGTTAAAGCATCTTATGTAGCTTTCCAATTTAAAAAACATGGAAAGACAGAAAAACAGAGTGACTATAGAAACGGTTGATGAAAAGTAACTCCTTTAAGGAAATTGTGCTTCGTTTCTTGAGTGAAAGAATTTCCCCACAAAGAGTATTTTCCCGTTGAGAGGTCTGACTTGCTTAGAGTGCAGTATAGAGAAATCTGGGGAAACGGTTAAGTTAAGGATCCAAAAAGGAGATTCAGGCAAGAAAGCAAAAACGTAAGTTCACCGAGGAAACATGCCAAGTACCTCCAGAAGTTTGTAAGTGGAAATACAAATGTAATATTGAAGAAAAATGCTCCTTTGTTTTTCAAATGCAAAGTGTAAATTAGAGATTACAAGGACAAACCAGGTGATATCACGACTACGTCTAACATACAATAGTGAGAAGGAAACAAATCACTGAAGATTTGTCAACTTTTGATGAACTTTGTCTTTAAGGATACACTTTCATACTGGGTTTCACAACCACACCACCCACAACTGAGGTCCTAAATACTCAGCTGAATTTTGGAATCCTCAGCACTATGCTCTAAATTGAAAGTGTACCTTTTACTTCTTGCCTATACATTCAGGAAGAAAAGTCAGTGTCACAGAAGTCCCTCAAAATCAAGAGATCAAAAAACTCGGTCAGTGCCTGAAAAAATCTAGAATATGTTGTCATCAGGGATCAGTGAACATCAGTCTTAGAATGACTGTTTTAAATCAACAGCAATGGATTATTTATAGACCTGGTGACTGAATGCAGATATTTATATTTGGTAACTGATGCTGCTGTTTAGTTGCTAAGTTGTGTCTAACTCTTTTGCAATACCATGGACTGTAGCCCACCAGGCTCCTCTGTCCATGGGATTTCCTAGGCAAGAATACTGGAGTGGGTAAATTTGGCAACTACTTGTTGTCCAAGTATTGAACATTATATTTAATATTAAGAATAAACAGGATTTCATGAGGAATAGTAACATTAAAAACACAAAAGAAAAAAATTTGACATGGAAAGCTACAATCCTGCTGAATTTCATAATAATTACCCACCTTTTTTTCTAGGATACTTGTATATAGAATACAGATACACAGAAAGACAGCAGTTTTCTTTGGAGCTTATACGTATATAAATATATAGATTTATCTTTTGAATATGTAAAAAAAAAGGTTTATTATGGGTTTTCCCAGGCAGGAATACTGGAGTGCATGGCCGTTTCCTTCTTCAGGAGATCTTTCTGACCCAGGGATCAAACCCAGGTCTCCTGAATTGCAGGCATGTTCTTTACCATCTGATCCACCTGGGAAGCATTTTCTTTACACATATACATTATTTATATGCGTGAAAAATATTTAAAGATATGAAGATGATCTTACAATTCTACGTAGATTTTAGATTCAAGCAGATAAAAATTTAAAATATAGCTTGTTCCCAGTATTTCTTTCACTTTTTGCCTNATGTTCTTTACCATCTGATCCACCTGGGAAGCATTTTCTTTACACATATACATTATTTATATGCGTGAAAAATATTTAAAGATATGAAGATGATCTTACAATTCTACGTAGATTTTAGATTCAAGCAGATAAAAATTTAAAATATAGCTTGTTCCCAGTATTTCTTTCACTTTTTGCCTTAGACATAATATAATTGTAATAGCATACTGGAACAACAAAGGACAAAGGTGAAAGCTTCTGGATATTTGTTGTTGTTGTTGTTAATCGCTAAATTGTGTCCGACTCTTTTGCAATCCCATGAACTATAGCCCTCCAGGCCCCTCTGTCCATGGGATTCCCAGCCAAGAATACTAGGGTGGGTTACCATTTCCTTCTCCAGGGAATCTTCCCGACCCAGGGATAGAACCCAAGTCTCCTGCATTAGCAGACAGATTCTTTACCATCTGAACTGCCAGGGAAACCCTCTGGATATTTAGCCTCTGTTCTTAAAATACCATGTAGTGAAAATATCATTTGACGTTATGTGATTTTATTTTTTAGGAGAGTAAATGGCAGAGTTATTTTTCTTAGTACCATTGTTTCTTAAAGACAAAAACACCAAAATATTCTCCATTGGTTTTATAAAGAAAATAAAGCCGAGCAAATCTCACACTTCCCACTTCAATTTTAAATGATGCTCCAACTGCTCTGCTTAGCTCCACTGTGTGTGGTACTCTGCCACCTGGTGGTGACTTGTGAAAGATCTAGACCGTGTGCTTACGCATTGTTTCCCTTTACCGTCTCCTTTGCAGAACTAGTGAATTAAACTTCAATTTGACAATATGCCTGTTGCTGTGGGAACACTGGCTACTTCATGCGACTTACTAATTTGCTCTTACCTCATTTCAAAGCATCAGTATAAATTAGCTGCAAGATTAACAGGAGGCTTGAATAAATTATTGGCAATTGTTAAGTAAAATGAAATTAGTTAAAATTTCTCAATCTCTGCATAGTGCTTTTCTCCAAGGAGTGAGGAACCGCTTATTTAAATCTTACCATATTCCTCAAAATAGGTAAGGGTATATATTAAATCATGAAAAGCCAAAGAACAAAGGAATTCATTAAATGACTATAATGAGACAGCATTTCCACATATTAATGTGAACATTCCTGCTGCTACATCACAGAGAAATGAACTTAGCAGACAGTTTTAGATGTCATTTCTGTCAACACATCTCAGGGATGGGGTAAACTGCTAGATCCAACCTTTGAATAATGATCACTTAGTGATTATTATACACACTGATGAGTCATTTCATAATTATTTTAAAAAATAGCAACTTTCTGTGATGAACAGATGTAGGGTTCAGAATGTAGTTTCTAAATGCCAGCAAATCAGATCTCTTTGACTGAGAATGTCTCTCTCTCTCTCTCTCTCACGCACACACACACACACACACACACACACACACGGGAATATTACTCAGCCATAAAGAAGAACAAAATCTTGCCATTTGCAACAATGTTGATGGAATTTCAGGACATTATGCTAAGTGAAATAAGTCAGAGAAAGACAAATACTGTATGAGTTCACTTATACGTGAGCTTCCCTGGTGGCTCAGATGATAAAGAATCCTTCTGCAATGTGGGAGCCCTGGGTTTGATTCCTGGGTTGGCTAAGTCCCCTGGAGAAAGGAGGGGGGCTACTCACTCCAGTACTGTGGCCTGTAGAATTCCATGGACAGAGGAACCTGGCGGCTACAGTCCATGGGATTGCAAAGAATCGGACATGACTGGGCAACTTTCACTTTAAGCTAAAAGCAAAAACAAAATCCCTCAAATCAAGCTCATAGGTACAGAAAACAGACTGGTGGTTGCTAGAGGTAGGAGGTAAGGGAGGGAGGGAGGAAGTAGGTGAAGGAGATTAGAGGATGCAAACTTCCCATTATAAAAGAAATAAGTCGTGGGATGTAAGATACAGTATGGTGACTATAGTTAACAACACTGTAGTGCATATCTGAAAGTTGCTGAGACTTCCCTAGTGGCTCAGTAGTAAAGAATCCACCTGCCAGTGCAGGAGACAGTGGTTCAATCCCTGATCTGGGAAGATCCCACATGCCACGGAGCAACGAAGCCCGCGTGCTGCAACCATGGAGCCTGTGCTTTGCAGTGAGTAGTCACCACCGTGGGAAGCCTGCACAATGCAACTGGGGAGTAGCCCCAGCTTGCTGTAACCAGAGAAACGCCTGTGCAGCAACAAAGACCCTGCATAGCCAGAAATAAATGTATTTTTAAAAAGAAAGAAAGTTCCTAAGACAGTAAATCTTAAAAGTTATCACAACAACAACAACAATTTTGTAACTATATATGGTGATGCATGTTAACTAGACTTGTTATCATTTCACAACATATACAAATATATAATCATCATGTTGTACACTTGAAACTAATGTGATGTTATATGTCAATTATACCTCAATTAAAGGAATCAAGTTATATTAAAACAATTGGGAAAATATTTGTTTGAAATCAACAATGGGCATTAGTGTTTGGGGCATAGACTTGGACTACTGTGATATTGAATTGTTTGCCTTGGAAATGAACAGAGGTCATTCTGTTGTTTTGGAGATTTTCACCCAAGTATTGCATTTTATACTCTTTTGTTGACCATGAAGGACATTCCATTTCTTTAAGGGATTCTTACCCACAGTAATAGATATAATGGTCATCTGAAATAAATTCACCCATTCTGGTCCATTTTAGTTAACTGACTCCTAAAATGTCCATGTTCACTCTTACCATCTTCTGTTTGACCACTTCCAATTCACCTTGATTCATAGACCTAACATTCCAGGTTCCTATGCAATATTGTTCTTTCCAGCATTGGATTTTACTTCCATCACCAGTCACATCCACAACTGGGTGTTGTTTTCACTTTGACTCAGCCTTGTCATTCTTTCTGGAGCTATTTCTCCACTCTTCTCCAATAGCATACTGGGCACCTACTGATCTGGGGAGTTCATTTTTCAGTGCCATATCTTTTTGCCTTTTCATCCTGTTCATGGNATTGTTCTTTCCAGCATTGGATTTTACTTCCATCACCAGTCACATCCACAACTGGGTGTTGTTTTCACTTTGACTCAGCCTTGTCATTCTTTCTGGAGCTATTTCTCCACTCTTCTCCAATAGCATACTGGGCACCTACTGATCTGGGGAGTTCATTTTTCAGTGCCATATCTTTTTGCCTTTTCATCCTGTTCATGGGGTTCTCAATGCAAGAATACTGAAGTGTTTTTTCCATTTCTTTTTCCAGTGGACCATGTTTTGTCAAGGCTGTATATTGTCACCTTGCTTATTTAACTTATATGCAGAATACATCATGTGAAATGCCAGGCTGGATGAAGCACAAGCTGGAATCAAGATTGTGAGGGGAAATACCAATAACTTCATATATGCAGATGACACCACCATTATGACGGAAAGCAAAGAGCCACTTGATAAAAGTGAAAGAGGAGAGTGAAAAAGCTGGCTTAAAACTCAACATTCAAGAAACTAAGATTATGGCATCTGGTCCCATCACTTCATGGCAAATAGATGGGGAAATAACAGAAACAGTGAGATTTTATTTTCTTGGGCTCCAAAATCACTGCAGATGGTGACTGCAGTGATGAAATGGAAAGATTCTTGCTTCTTGGAAGAAAAATGATGACCAACCTAGAGAGCATATTAAAAAGCAAAGACCTTACTTTTCCAACAAAGGTCCATCTTGTCAAAGCTATGGTTTTTCCAGTGGTCATGTATGAATGTGAGAGTTGGACCATAAAGAAAGCTGAGCACCGAAGAATTGATGCTTTTGAACTGTGGTGCTGGAGAAGACTCTTGAGAGTCCCTTGGACTGCAGGGAGATCCAACAGTTAATCCTAAAGAAAACCAGTCTGAATATTCACTAGAAAGACTGATGCTGAGCTGAAGCTCCAATACTTTGGCCCCTGATGTGAAGAACTGACTCATTGGAAAAGACTCTGATGCTGGGAAGACTGAAGTCAGGAGGAGAAGGGAATGACAGAGGATGAGATGGTTGGATGGCATCACTGACTTGATGAACATGAGTTTGAACAAGCTCTGGGAGCTGGTGATAAACAGGGAAGCCTGGCGTACTTCAGTCCATAGGGTCACAAAAAGTCAGACACAATTGAGTGACTGAACTGAGCTGAACAATGGGCAAGGCATTGGAGATACAAAAATAAGGGAAATATAATTTTCTCTTTCAAGCAGTCAAAGTTCAGTAGGGTGATGGTGGTGGATATGTATGTGTGTGATTAATACTTGTCAAGGTTCCCCCCCTATCCTTTTTTTAGAAGATGTGGTAACTATATACAATGAAATATTAGCCATAAAAAAATGATTCCATTTGCATAAACATAGATGGATCTAGAGACTGTCATACTGAGTGAAATAGGTCAGACACAGAAAGACAAATGTCACGTGATATTGCTTATATGTGGAACCTAAAAGAAATGGTACAAATAAACCTATTTACAAAAGAGAAATGAAGTCACAGGTATAGAAATCAAGCTATGGTTGCCAGGGGGAAAGGAGTAAGAAAGATAAATTGGGAGATTCGAATTGACATATATGCACTAGGTAACCAGTAAGGACCCTGGGTCAGGAAGATCCCCTGGAGGAGGGCATGGCAACCCACTCCAGTATTCTTGCCTGGAGAATCTCATGGACAGAGGAGCCTGGAGGGCTACAGTCCATAGGGTCCAGAGAGTCGGACATGACTGAAGTGACTTTAGCACGCACACATGCAAGGACCTACTGGATAGCATGGAGAGCTCTACTCAATACTCTATATTGACCTATAGGTAAGGACCTATATGGGAAAAGAACATAAGGAACAGTGGATATATGTATATTTTTAACTGATTCACTTTGCTGTACACCTGAAACTAACACAGCATTGTAAATCAACTATTCTCCAATAAAAAAAATTTTTCTGAAGGTAAGTAAAGAAAAGTTGCTCTTTGGTATGTATGATTAAAGAGATGAAAACAAAGTGCTAAGCAATGTACAGCATTACAGAGTAGTATAGCTATGGGAAAACAGAGATGGAAGGAGTTAATTCTGGTATGGGCTATCTAGAAAGCTTCTCAGAGGAGGTGACACTTGAGCTGGACCTTGACTGCTAAGTAGAATTTAAAGAGCGCAGAAGAACCTAGCAACCACACAACAGTGACCATAACACAAAGTCTTTAATAGTGTTACTGGAAGGGAAACCCTGCGAGGAGAGGGACTTTATTTTGTCTTTATGTGACTGACACTTAGTAAGCACTCGATGTTTTCCAAGTAAATAAATAATAAAACCATTGTGCAGTTGTTGTATACATGTGTAATGCAAGTAAACAGTTTGGTCACTGGCAAAGATTTCACTTTTCCTCTTGAATGACATATTTGGAGGAAGGACTCTTTTCAGCTATCCTTGGAATAGCTAGAGAAAGTAGGCTATTTCTATGATATTCAGCTGTGTGAAAAGTTTTGACAGAAATATCTGGAAAAATGTATATAGGAAGAGAAAGAAATTCCTAGAGTATTTAAATAATCTGTTGCTGATTTGCAAAATGAACCAAAGAGAACATCCCAGAAATAATAAAAATATAAATAAAAATAAATTTAAAAACATAGTCTTTAAAATATAAAACTTAGTGGGGCAAGCTAGACTGTAAATTAGACACAGCTGAAGAAGGAATTAATTTAGTGAAAGATAACCTGAATACAAGACATGGAACGAAGCACATAAAGAGATGGGGTGAGGAGGTAGATGAAAAGGGTGAGAGAGATGGAAAATAGATAAAGTAGGTCCAATGTATGTGACTAATAGCAGTTTCATAAGGAGAGAATAGAGATGAGGAGAAGCATGAAATACAGACTCTAGTTAATAATGCTGTTTAAAAATTGGCTCCTCAATTGTAACTAAAGCAACACAATCATTTAAGTGGGAAACTGTGCCAGGGAAGGGGGAAGTGGACAGATATATATGAGATCTCTCTTTCTTTTTTCTTAATTTTTCTGTTAACCTAAAACTACTCTAAAAAAATAAAATATATTTAAATAAATAAACACTAACATATGCAATGGGTTAAAATTAAAGTTTAAATTGAACCATTTTAGAGGCAAAAAGAAAAAGGACTGAGAAATAAATACCTAGCAAAAAAACAACTACATAAAAATCCAGGCCATTGAACATAAGCATCTGTAGGTATTAAAATTCTTTTGCAATAAGAGAGGTCTGCACATTGAGAGCAGCACAGTCGAGCAGGAAAAGGAGAGGCTTGAGGGTCAAAGCCCACTTTTAAAGGTTGAAAGTCCTAACCCCAAAATATTCCTTGTTATAAATTTCTGTGGTAGGGCTTGGTTTACTCCCCCTCCTGTAGCCTAATGAAAGCCTGGGTGAGGGCCACCCGCGGAAGGATGACAGCAACTATTTTTCAGGATTGCTCAGCACTTAACCCAGGAACTTGCACAACTCCTGTCAAGATGGGGAAAGCCTTTGTTTTCAAAACATGATGCTCATCACTGTTTTTGCCCCCATTTGAAATCAGGTGGCTCTGAAGAAGGCTTTATTTCTCTCGGTTTCAGTTTAGCCCTTGAGACCTTTGCCTTAGCTTCCAGAACATCAGTGATGAGTGCTCAGGTCTTGCAGGCTCCCAAACAGCTACCCATGGTCCCCCACCTAAGAGGTGCTCCAAGTCTGGGCGCCGCTCTGCCCCTTTCCTAGTGAGGGAGGAGGGTTAGACACCCTGCACCCATCCCCCTCCTCAGCTTTTGACGCATCAACCCCCCATTGCAGGACTGGTTTAACATCATGTGTAGTTCCACAGGTCTTCGTGCTCAGAAGCGCCCTGCACTAACCTTAGTTCTCTGTTGTTGCCATTTTGTAATTCTTAAACATTTTAACAAGGGACCCCATATGTCCATTTTGTATTATCTCCCGAAAATTAAGTAACCTGTCCTGCTCTAATCTCTTATGTATAATATACTAAGATCGTGGTTTAACTCCCCCAAATTTCTAACCAAGGTTTGCCAGGCCCAGTGCCCACAAGAACCAAGCATCAAAGTGTGAACGATTGCAGCAAGTGAGCCAGGGAGCCAGCAGGGGGCGCTGCAGCTGTGGTACTAGGGAAACGAGCGTGTCCAAAAGGGACATGCCCAGTACTGGACTCTGCTAAGGGTTGTCACTGGCCCAGTGTAGCCAGATCTTCCAACTTTTAAAGAAAAATTAGAGATGTACTTTTAAAAAGTCATATATTTAAAAATATTGTTTCAATTAGGAAAAATATCCTTTGTGTGGGCCAAACAAAACACATCTGCTTGGCTATAACTCAGTCACTAGTTTATGGTGTCTGGCCCAAATTTTTAAAAACAAAACCATGTTTTTTAATTTCCCCTCCTATTTCTCAATAAAATTGACAACTTTTTCCCCTCTTTCTTTTCAAGCACAAAGGTAGTTAACAATATTTAAAAAATGGAGAATCCAGAGGAATAGATGCCTGCCTCCATCCTGAGAGAAAGAAAAAGATTTCCTTTCATTTTGGATGGATCAAGGAAAATAAAAACAAACTACAAGATAATCCTCAATGGCTTATCTTATATATTAAATTGTTACTAAATTTCCCTGCTGCAGTTATTAATGTTGTTGATCAGGCATATGGACCGAATATATAAGTACAATAATATATTAATGGATGATAAGGAGTGAGTGGGGTTTCACTGTGGCACTAGTGGTAAAGAACCCACCTGCCAATGCAGGAGACGTAAGAGCTGTGGGTTCAGTCCCTGGGTTGGAAAGATCCCCGAGAGGAGGGCAGGGCAACCCACTCCAGTATTCTTGCCTGGAGAATCCCATGGACAGAGGAACCTGGTGGGCTACAGTCCTTAGGGTCACTAAGAGTTGGACATGACTGAAGTGACTTACCACGGCAAGGAGTGAGTGGGATTCAGTGTCTTCTTGGGCCCAGGGCAGCACCTGGTCTGTCTTCTCTGCTAATCTAAAAGGTCCAGGGTAATTCAGTTTCCTTAGATAAAGCAGTTAGGAGGCAACTGTGGACTCTCTTCCAGATTCTTATGCACATACTGTTCACTGAATCTTTATTTTTATTTTTTATTGAATACAGTTGATTGACAATGTTGTGCTAATTTCTGCTATATGGTAAAGTGACTCAGTTATACACATGTATACATTCTTTTCCATTATGTTTTGTCCCAGGATATTGAATATAGCTCCCTCTGCAATACAGGAGGATCCTGTTGTTTATCAAATCTTCAGAATACATAGTTCCCTCAGGGGGCATATTGAATAAGTAAAGGAAAGTCAAGCCCTTTAGAGAGATTTTTGAATGAGGGAACACATAGTCATTCCACCCCAGACTGCTGTTCTCCATACACACAGCCTTTTCCTACAATTCCTGTGTATTTAGGGATTATTTTAAAAAATTTGTTTCTCTTCTCTTTCCGTCTACCTGCCTGACAATTATTTCCATATTCTACTCAATAAATTAGAAGAAATGTTCCAGATATTCTGAGGCCGTACATTTTTCCTCCCCAAATTCCCTCCTGGCAAGACTGCTGTATGTGTTAGTATATAAGAATGTGTACTGCACAGCTTCAAGGAGTGCCATTCACATTGTCAAATATAGGGAATACCTCTTCTTCCTGGAGTTTATATAGAGTTCAACTTACACAGCTGTACATGTGGCCGTTCCTCCTGGCAGCTGCTTTAGACGTAAGGAAAAGGACAGTGACTTAACTAATTAATATATTGGAAACACTGGTCTACCTCCATGCTAGGCCACAAGTTGCTTTTCAACCAGTTTGACTCATTTCATACCACATGTTGTATCTCAGCTTTAATGGAATATTTAACATCACTGAATATATCATGTTCTTTGGTGTCTCAATTATACACACATTCCTTCTGACAACAGGAATTTTTCTTGGATTTTTTCTGTCATGTGAACTTGTTTCTTGGCCTTTAAAACCTAAACAAAATGGTACTCCCTTGAATTGGACTTGTAGTATTTCCTTAACTAGAATCTATTATTCCTGGCTCTAAGTTCTTTTTTTTTTTTTTTAATATAGGATTTAAATTTTTCATTTAAATTTTTATTGGAGTATAACTGATTTACAATCTCGTGTTTGTTTCAGGTGTACAGCAAAGTGAATTTATACATGCTGCTGCTGCTAAGTCACTTCAGTCCTGTCTGACACTGTGAGACCCCGTAGATGGCAGCCCACCAGGCTCGGCCGTCCCTGGGCGGAGAACACTGGAGTGGGTTGCCATTTCCTTCTCCAATGCATGAAAGTGAAAAGTGAAAGTGAAGTCGCTCAGTTGTGTCTGACTCTTTGCCACCCCATGGATTGCAGCCTACCAGGCTCCTCCACCCATGGGATTTTCCAGGCAAGAGTACTGGAGTGGGGTGCCATTGCCTTCTCCAGAATTTATACATATATCTATACATATATATTGGAGAAGGAAATGGCAACCCATTCCAGTATTCATGCTTGGAAAATTCCATGGACCGAGGAGCCTGGTAGGCTACAGTCCATGGGGTTGCAAAGAGTTGGACACAACTGAGCGACTTCTCTCTCTTATACATATGTATAATACACAGACGTATCTATATGTATCTATACATATCCACTTTTTTAGATTCTTTTCCCACATAGGCCATTACAATATTGAGTAGAGTTCCCTGTGCTACACAGTAGGTCCTTATTAGTTATCTATTCCCTGGGCCATAAGTAGGTCCTTATTAGTTATATATTCTATATATAGTAGTATGCATGTGTCAATCCCAGTCTTCAATTTATCCCTCTTCTCCTTACCCACCAGTAACCATAAGTTTATTTTTTACATCTGTAACTCTATTTCCGGAGAAGGCAATGGCACCCTACTCCAGTACTCTTGCCTGGAAAATCTAATGGGCGGAGGAGCCTGCTAGGCTGCAGTCCATGGGGTCGCTAAGAGTCGGACACGACTGGGCAACTTCACTTTCACTTTTCACTTCCATGCATTGGAGAAGGAAATGGCAACCCACTCCAGTGTTCTTGCCTGGAGAATCCCAGGGATGGGGGAGCCTGGTGGGCTACCGTCTATGGGGTTGCACAGAGTCAGACACGATTGAAGTGACTTAGCAGTAGCAACTCTATTTCTGTTTTGTAGATAAGTTAATTTGTAGCCTTTTTTAAGATTCCACACATAAGCAATATCATGATATTGTATTTCTCTTTGTCTGACTTACTTCACTCTGAGTTCTTATTAGAGTATGTATTATAGCAGTGACCCTCAAATATTGTTGGCTAGATATTTACCCCCAAAGCATTTTTAAAACTCTGTACCTAATATAAAAAATTTATTTGCATTGTATAAGTTTAAATCACTACCAATGATATAATTTCTAACACTTTAAAACATCAGCTCTTTATAGTAAATGTATGCCATCACTTTCTAAAGTATAACCAAAATAGTCCCAATATCTGTCTTAGGTCAGGTTCTTGCAGAGGAAGACACCATTCTAGTGCAAGTGATTTATTAAGCAGGAGCTCCCAGGAGAAACGGGGAAGGGAGTGGGGAAAATATGATAGGGTTCAGGTGAAGTCCAAACCTCAGCCTGATGGGGAGCTTAAATGGCAATTGCACATCCAAGTTTATCCCATTTCTGGGCAACAGAATTGTCTTTTGAAGCTCTGCACTTGTCATTATTGGCTGTGAGACAGGGAGTATGTATGTGGTGGGGGTGGAGGGTAAAGGACAGGAAACAGACTTCAGGCATTCTTTTCCCTCTACTTTAGAAAGAAGACGCTGCAGCAGCCTAAAGCAAGAGCAGCAAAGCTTACAAACTGGGACACAAGGGGCAGTACTAAGTCGAGGGAGCTGTGGCTATCTGGATGGGTTCCAAACCTATCCTCAAGAATACCCCCATGGTGTGATATCATCATTAATTATAAAAATACATTAGACTTCTGATTCTCAAAGATGAAGTAGATACACTGTTTCCTATTCCTTCCATTAAATGCAGCTAAAAACTCTGCACAGGGAATTCCCTGGATGTCCAGCAATTAGGACTCAGCAATTCCACCGCAGGGGCCCCAGGTTCAATCCCTGGTCAGGGAACTAAGATCCCGTAAGTCACACAGCATGGTCAAAAAATAAAAACTCTGAACACTACATATAAAACAAACATAAGAAGACTCTGAGAAGTGACAAGGGAAAGGTAGACCAGCTAGGAATTTGGGAACCTAAAGAACAACACAGTCATGAGTTCCCTGGCTTTACTCTTTACCTCACATATCCCAGACTGGGCACTAGAAAAGCCAGCAACCTGGAAATGCAGGTGGGCACAAACAAACAAAAAAACACAACAAAAGTCTGCTTCCTCTAGCCAAAGAACCAGGAAATAGTCAAACAAGAGAAAACTTCTGAAAATAGCTGTACTGGAGAGGCCCAGCAATTATTCAGAGTGTAGGAGATGGACCAGGACAGGAGAGGCAGGAGTCATTGTCTCAGAAGGTAAGGCCCCTGGGATGGATGAGTTTAGCTGTGGTGCAGACAGGAATACAAGATGAAGGGCAAAGACAGAAACTTGGGAATGCCTACAGTGTCAATGGGGCTTCCCAGGTGGCGCTAGTGGTAAAGAACCTACCTCCCAATGCAAGAGACATAAAGAGAGGTGAGTTTGATCCCTGAGTTGGGACGATTCCCTGGAGGAAGGCAAGGCAACTTACTCCAGTATTCTTGTGTGGAGAATCCCATGAACAGAGGAGTCTGGCAGGCTACAGTCCATGGTGTCACAGAGTCAGACACGGCTGAAGCGACTTAGCACGCACACACGCACAATGTCATTAGCCTTTGGTTTCCAACTAGAGAACTAGTTGGGAGCTTTAAAAAACAATGTGCTTATCCCTGGACTTTCTCAGGTCTTTTGTGTTTTTTCAATGTTCCAAACATGATTCTAAGGTGCAAGAAATGTTGGAAAATGTTAAAGGGTTGGAGAGAAAAGAACTGAGGAAGATTATAAATAGGGAAATGATTGAGAAGAAGGTATTCAAGATGCTGATGAAAGGGCAAATTCAGGGATAAGAGTGTTAACAGGCCAAGTGCTGCAGGATGGCAAGGGGATGGAGGACTCAAAATGACTGAAGGAAATATTAGCTCTTATTTTAAAGGCCAAAGAGAGAGTTCAGAGCTGTGACAGAAAAAAAGGAGTAAACCTGGGCATATATCCAGACAAAACTATAATTTGAAAAGATACAGCCACTCATGTGTTCATAACAACACTATTTACAATAGCCAAGACATGGAGACAACCTAAGTGTCCATTGACGGACAAATGGACACAGATTTGGTTTGGTACATAGACAATGGAGTATCAGCCATAATGAATGAAATACCATTTGCAGCAACAGGGATGGACCTAGAGGTTTTCACTCTAAGTGAGGTAAAAAAGACAAATACCGTGTGATATCACTTATGCAGAATCTAGATCATAACCCAAATGAACTATCTATGAAACAGAAATAGTCTCATAGAGATTCAGACTTGTGGTTGACAAGGGGGAGAGGAGCAGGGGAAGGACTGGGAGTTTAGGATTAACAGAGGCAAACCATTACATTTAGGATGGATACAGCAGAAATTAACACAACATTGTAAATCAACTATACTTCAGTAAAAATTAAGAAAGAATAATTTTTTAAAAAATAGAAAAGAGGAACAAAGAAAAATCTCACAGTAACGTTGGAGCTTCCTGGACCCCATCCCTGATAAATTTTAGATGATAGCAGATAGTTATCAAGTTGATCAACTTTTAAAATGAGTATAAAATGGTATTTGTCAGAAGGAAAGCATCTGTGATGCAAATCTAAAAATAATTTAAATGAAAACTTAAATTATTAAAATATTAGGAAATGCCAAAACCACAACTCAGTGTTGACTACCTCATATAATTTTTACTTGATGTTCTGGTGTTTTTGTCTTTCAATTTATTAGCTCTATGACTAGTAATTTCTTTTTAAATGTATATTTTTATGATTTGATATTCTGAAAATACATTGTGAAATGTCAATTTATAGTGAAAATAAATAGCAAATAAATATTAAGTGCTTCCACATTTTTATTTAACTTAGATGTCAGCACTCCTTTGGTATAAATATGGAAGGGATTAGAATTACTATTAAGCAGAAGAGGAAATGGAAGCCCTTGGAAACCGATTTCCTCAAGGACCTCCAATTTCTCTGTCACAGTCAGAACTCAAACCAAGGCTTCTGATTCTTTGTGGTTTTTCACAGCACATTTGTTTATTGAGATTTCTGTGTCTTAAGTTATCCTTTCTGACCGAGGATAGTGAAAAGCTATGCCCACCTTCACAGAGGCTGTGCCAGCGGCAGGCTCTGGTTTACAAGAAATAATTGGGAAAGTGAAAGTGAAGTAGCTCAGTCCTGTCCGACTCTTTGAGACCCCATGGACTGTAGCCTACAAGGCTCTTCCCTCCATGGGATTCTCCAGTCAAGGATACTGGAGTGGGTTGCCATTTCTTTCTCCAGGGGATTGTCCCACCTCAGGGATCGAACCCGGGTCTTCCGCATTGCGGGCAGATGCATTAACCTCTGAGCCACCAGGGATTCCCTAATGGGGAAAGAAGGTATAAGTATTTTGTCCTGGACAAAAAAGATATCAGTTATTTTATTCAAAGAGTCTAAAGAGAGGAAAAATCCTGTCCTTGGACTCCAGGAAAATAAGCAGCAAAGTGACCCCCTTGAAAGCTGCTGATTTCAAAGTAAAAACTAAGAAAAATGTTATGATTTTTACTCAAATATTCCTAATGTTAAGGTTCCCTTGGAAAGGTATAATAGTTGTTTTGAAGTAGACACTGACACTTAGAGGCATTAAAAAAAATCATAATTTTATTTTTGCAATGACTATATGATTTTAAAAGAGAATATATAAGAGTAAATATTATACACAGTTGTTTTTAAAAGTTTCTCTAAAACATAGAGAAAAGTTAAATCTTGCTTTTCTGAAAGTCTGATACACTCAACAAACTCTTATTAAGAGCAGCTTTATAATATCTATTAGAAACATCATTCTACCAAGACATTTTGGAACCAATCTCAGTAATCTTCAGGGAAGATAGTAACACTGATTCCTGGATCATCATGGGCATTATTTTCAAGTTCTTTATCGTTTTCTTCAGGAACATGTTTGCCACGTGCTTTTGCTGGGTTCCTTTTTTTCTTACGAATATAAAATGTATTAACTTTCTCTTTAGGATGTGAGGTTGTAGAAACAGTTTCTTTTTCCAAAGCATGTTGTAGGCAGTGGTAAAACCTG
Source organism: Neotragus moschatus (assembly GCA_006410615.1). Taxonomy (NCBI): domain Eukaryota; kingdom Metazoa; phylum Chordata; class Mammalia; order Artiodactyla; family Bovidae; genus Neotragus; species Neotragus moschatus. Next base: position 686,754 of record SJYA01000449.1, on the reverse strand, counting down.
TAAAGAAATAAAATACTTCTGTTATGTATCTGTGTGTTCTCAAACAAAATGACTGAAATATTCCTCAAACATAAAATTATATAAATCTGGTATCTCATGTTAACCTTAAGATATGAAATAAATCACAGAAATAATGTACTTCTTGTTTTCATGATTGCTTATTTATGAAAAGAAATGCATTTTCAGTTCTTTAAAAACAGTCTTGAAAACTGGATTGGAATCATCTCTTGATAACCTCTATCCTACCTTAATTTCTATTCCAGATGTAGGAGTCAAATAAAGGTAAAAAAAGAACAGAAATACTTTTCTTAAAAAAAAAAAATGTAACTGTAACAGAAGTCAATTTTAGAGAATTTGGAAAATATATGAAGTTAGAGATGATCTCCATATAGTTACCTAAAAATAACCACTCTCAATATTTTTATTTTTTCCAGCTTACTGAATTAATACATCTGTCCATGTATATATATACCTATCTTTTATACAATTGTGATATTACATACAAAGTTTTACTTTGTTTTTTCAAATTTAATATTTATTGAAAACACTTTCCACATCACTAAATGAATTACAAAATAATACTTTTAAATGGTAGTATATAACATTATGTCACTTAGATTGGCCTTTATTTTCAAGTTTTCCCAATACAAACGATGTTATAAACATTTTGGAAATAATATGATCTGAGTCTTTAGCTATTTAGGATAGGTACCTTGAAAGTAATTACATGGTTAAAAGTATAAGTATTTAAGGCTCTTGATAAATACTGTTTTCCAGAATGAGTATTCAAAAAAATATGCTCCTAACAGCAGAACTTGAGACCACTTCATTCATATAGTGAATATTACATCAAAAATATGCTTTACTTTGATAGGTGATAGGGTCTCTCATTATTTTATTTCTTTGAAAGTGAACATATTTTGTTTATTGTTATTTGAAGTTTTTACCGTAAATTATTCTTTCCCTTTCCTCATTTTTCCAGTGGAGGGTTTGTGTTCGTTTTTGGCAGACAATGGAAAGCAGCAAGTGGCTTGGTTTGCTCTGTGTGCTTCACATCAGTGCTCCACTGGGAAAGCTGAGGTTGCTAATTTCAACCTCACTGAGTCTCGAATTCCTCATTTACAAAGCTAGCTGTTATCCTGTACCTAGCACGGTTGTCAGAGGGTTGGTTATATATGTAAGTAATTAGCACAGACCCTGGCACTGATTAAGTTCTCAAATGTGACTATTCTTACAAAATATAAACTCCGTGACACCAAGGACTCCATTTATCTTGTCATCTGTTCTGTTCTATTCTTAGCATGGAGTACAGTGCAGCCACACCTGGTTAAAAATATGCCCAATAAGTGAATAAATAACAACTGAACAAAAAAGCTAAACAAATCCGAGGTGTTATCCTAGGTCCCAAATAAAATGATCTGAAAGTTGAGAACGCTTTTGCCATTGTTGAGATCTTATCATGCTTTTAACAGTGTCCGACTCTTGGGGACCCCGTAGAATGCACCACGCCTTTCCATCACCAACTCCCAGAGCTTGCTCAAACTCATGTCCATCGAGTCAGTGATGCCTTCCAACCATCTCATACTCTGTTATCCCCTTCTCCTTCTGCCTTCAGTCTTTCCCAGCACCAGGGTCCTTTCCAATGAGTCAGTCCTTCACATCTGGTAGCCAATGTATTGGCGTTTCAGCTTCAGCATCAGTCCTTCCAATGAATATTCAGAACTAATCTCCTTTAGAATGTACTGGTTGGATCTCCTTGCAGTCCAGGGGACTCTTAAGTCTTTTCCAACACAGTTCAAAGGCATCAATTTTTCAGTGCTCAGCTTTCTTTATGGTCCAACTCTCACATCCATACGTGCCTACTGGAAAAACCATAGCTTTGACAGTAAGGACTTTTGTCAAAAAAGTAATGTCTCTGCTTTTTAACATGCTCTCTAAGTTGGTCATAGCTTTTCTTCCAAGGAGTAAGCATCTTTTAATTTCATGGTTGCAGTCACCATCTGCAGTGATTTTGGAGCCCAAGAAAATAAAGTCTGTCACTGTTTACATTGCTTCCCCAACTATTTGCCATGAAGTGACAGTACCAAATGCCGTGATCTTGGTTTCTTGAATGTTGACCTTTAAGCTGGGTTTTTCATCCTCCTCTTTCACTTTCATCAAGAGGCTCTTTAGTTACTCTTTGTTTTCTGCCAAAACGGTGGTGTCATTTGTATATCTGAAGTTATTGCTAATTCTCTGGGCAAGCTTGATTCCATCTTGTGCTTCAGAATAAGCCCGGCATTTCACACGATATACTCTGCATATAAGTTAAATAAACAGGGTGACAATATACAACCTTGATCCTTTCCCAATTTGGAACCAGTCCATTGTACCATGTCCAGTTCTAACTGTTGCTTCTTGACCTGCATACAGATTTCTCAGAGGGCAGGTCAGGTGGCCTAGTATTCCCATCTCTTGAAGGATTTTCCACAGTTTGTTGTGATCCACACAGCCAAAGGGTTTGAGGTAGTCAACAAAGTAGAAGTAGATGATTTTCTGGAACTCTCTTGCTTTTTCAATGATCCAACAGATGTTGGCAATTTGATCTCTGTTTCCTCTGCCTTTTCTAAATCCAGCTTGAAGATACGGAAGTTCTCAGTTCATATCCTATTGAAGCATCACTTAGAGAATTTTGAGCAGTAGCTTGCTAGCGTGTGAGATGAATGTAATTGTGTGGTAGTTTGAACATTCTTCGGCACTGCCTTTCTTTCGGAATGGAATGAAAACTGACCTTTTCCAGTCCTGTAGCCACTGCTGAGTTTTCCAAATTTGCTGGCATACTGAGTGTAGCACTTTAATAGCATCAACATTTAGGACTTGAAACAGGTCCGCAGGAATTCCATCACCTCCACTAGCTTTGTTAGTAGTGATACTTCCACAGGCCTTCTTGACTTCACATTCCAGGATGTCTGGCTCTAGGTAAGTGATCACACCATCGTGATTATCTGGGTCATGAAGATCTTTTTTTGTACAGCTCTTCTATGTATTCTTGCCACCTCTTTTTAGTATTGTCTGCTTCTGTTAGGTCTATACCATTTCTGTCCTTTATTGTACCCATCTTTGCATGAAATATTCCATTGGTATCATTAATTTTCTTGGAGAGATCTCTAGTCTTTCCCATTCTATTGTTTTCCTCTATTTCTTTGCACTGATCACTGAGAAAGGCTTTCTTATCTCTCCTTGCTATTCTTTGGAACTCTGCATTCAGATGGGTATATCTTTCCTTTTCTCCTTTGCCTTTTGCTTCTCTTCTTTTTTCAACTATTTGTAAGGCCTCATCAGACAACCATTTTGCCTTGTTATATTTCTTTTTCTTTGAGATGGTCTTGATCCCTGTCTCCTGCACAATGTCAGGAACCTCCATCCATAGTTCATCAGGCACTCTATCAGATCGAGGCCCTTTAATCTATTTCTCACTTCTACTGTATAATCATAAGGGATTTGATTTAGGTCATACCTGAATGATCTAGTGGTTTTCCCTACTTTCTCCAATTAAAGTCTAAATTTTGCAATTAGGAGTTCATGTTCTAAGCCATGGTTAGCTCTTGGTCTTGTTTTTGTTGACTGTATAGAGTTTCTCAATCTTTGGCTGCAAAAAATATAATCAATCTGATTTCGGTATTTACCATCTGGTGATGTACATGTGTAGAGTTGTCTGTTTTGTTGTTGGAAGAGAGTGTTTGCTATGACCAGTGTTCTCTTGGCAAAACTGTTAGCCTTTGCCCTCCTTCATTTTGTACTCCAAGGCCAAACTTGCGTGTTACTCCAGGTTATCTCTTGACTTCGTACTTTTGCATTCCAGTCCCCTATGATGAAAAGGACATCTTTTTTTGGTGCTAGTTCTAGAAGGTCTTGTAGGTCATCATAGAACCATTCAACTTTAGGTTCTTTGGCATTAGTGGTTGGGGCATAGACTTCGATTACTGTGATACTGAAGTTTGCCTTGGAACCGAACAGAGATCACTCTGTCCTTTTTGAGATTGTATCCAAGTACTGCATTTTGGACCCTTGTTGACTAGGATGGCTATTCCATTTCTTCTAAGGATTTTTGCCCACAGTAGTAGATATAATGGTCATCTGAATTAAATTTGCCCATTCCAGTCCATTGAGTTCACTGATTCCTAAAATGTCGAGGTTCACCCTTGCCACCTCCTGTTCGACCAGTTTCAATGTATCTTGATTCACAGACCTAACATTCCAGATTCCTATGCAATGTTGTTCTTTACAGCACTGGACTTAATTCCATCACCAGTCCCATCGATAACTGGGCATTGTTTTCGCTTTTGCTCCATCTCTTCATTCTTTCTGGAGTTATTTCTCCACTCTTCTTCAGTAGCATACTGGGCACCTACCTGGGGCGTCCATCTTTCAGTGTCACATCTTCTTGCTTTTACATACTGTTCATGGGGTTCTCAAGGCAAGAATACTGAAGTGGTTTGCCATTCCCTTTTCCATCATGCTCTTATATCCTATTATAATGGGAGATTATGACAGGAAGTTTTTGACATCTACAGGATAGATTGCTATCTGAACCAATTATGTTCTTTATTTTAATTCAATAAACAGGCTAAGTTCCACTTGCAAAAGCTCTAAAACTGCCCTAAGAAAACCAAGCTAACTGCCTCTTCACAATTACTTCACACAATGCTAAGGTATATCTAACATGATTACCACATTTCCTATCCATATTTTAAGAACTTACATAGTCACCACTATGCACCTTGATATTCATCACCATTCTTGGCTGATAACTAGGGCTACATGGTATTTCTAGAATAAATAAATCAATCTCAAAGAGGGAGGTACAGTGAAAGAGAAAACAGTACTTTAAGAATTAGAGCAAAAGGCTTTGAAAAATTTAAACTGATGTTTATTTTAGATCCCATAACATGGTCACAACCTTTTCATTTAACGTATTCCTTATATCCTTACTTAACTGAAACCTGGTTCCCCACAAACACACCACTGCCCTGCATTCCTGTCAAGTGGAGAATGCTTTTCTTTCAGTATCCTGCCCACCAGAGAGGTGAACAATAAGGGAAGAATTCACCTGCCTCACCAACACTTTTCCAGACTAAACTCCTTTATCTGCCCCTCAGATTATCTACCAATATTCTTTTCAGTCCTTTACACTCATGAAAACGTCTACACTTGGCCAGATCTTTGTCTCCAGGTCTTGCCATTATCCTGGGTGACTTCAATGATTGGTTTTCTTCTCATTTTCCACACTGCCTATATAGCATGGTTTTTAAAAATGCCTCAGAAGAATGACTCACTTTATGTAAAACAAATCTAAGTATGCTACAAAAGGGTATGAATCACTCTTATCTGATCATAAGAGGCTATTCACGATGTTCAACATTCTCTTCTATCAGTCTCTCCCCAACCCTGCTCTTTAAACTTAGGTAACCAGGTCTTTTCTCTGGATTCTACTGTATTCCTAGAAAATTAAATAAGACTAAATTCTTCTTTTATGAGCACAGGGAATTAACAGCTGTGTAAAATACCTTGTTGACCACACTAAAAAGGTAATTAAAGAGGAGTAGGTGCCTTACTTCTATCTTCCATTAAACAACCTAAGAATTCAAAGCTATAATCCTTGGGGAACCAAAGAAACAAGTGGTAAAAAGCAGCAAAGACCTTTTCCATGTTTAGAGCCAAGAAGACAATTCCAACTACTTTTTTTTTCTTTGTTAAGGGAACTTTTACAATGTCCTTTGGGAAACTATCTTACTCAATAAGTCAGAAATTTGTTTCTCAATTACATGGTCTCTTCTCATGCTATGACCCTTTATACAGCATTCCAAAGCCTGATTCTCAGAGTATAATCTTCTCAACTTTCAAAGGCAACAAAAAGAGCTGGGAGTATAACAAGAAATATATGCTCAGGCAACTGTTTTTCTGCTCCTCTCCAAAGAAAAGCAAACTGTCTTCTGTTTTTCTACCTCTGTAGTCAAGACTATCAAGACACAGGGCAACTTGTATATAGTTCTCTTTGTGACAAAACTTTTCAGACTAGCTCTGGGAAAATGAATTTTTGTTCTTCAGATCAGTTAGGGGACCGTGGGCAACAAAAAGCTGGTATTTCTGACTTCTGAAATAGGAACATAAAATTAATGAAAACTTAAGCACAGCTTCATGTCCTTTTGCATGCGTGCATGTGTGTAAAGTCGCTTCAGCTGTGTCTGACTCTGTGTAATGCTCTGGACTGATTCTCCAGGCAGTACTGGAGTAGGTTGCCCGGGGATCTTCCCAACCCAGGGACTGAACTCACATCTCCTGTGATTCAGGTGGATGCTTTAACCCTGAGCCACTGGGGAAGCCCTCACACCCTTTTAGGCTTCTATTATTCACAAATAACAAAAGAAGACTACACTCATATATTATGTATTTGGATTTTTAACTGATTTTAAACTCTAGCATTTTTATTAAAAAAACATATGTGACAGAACCTGTGCCAGGTGCTAAACACAAGTAAGAGATGGCCTGTACCCTCAGGGAGCTCAGGGCTTGATGGGAGCTGCAGAGCTGTAAAGATACATTCAATGTGCCACGAAAAAGCGAAGATAAAATAGGAGAACATGGGGCACCTGGCTCCAAGAAAGATCAAGACATACTCCTTGGGGGAAAAACCCAAAGCCGGGGCTGAATTGCAAGGATGAATGGGAGCAGGCGAGGTGAATTGCTCTCTCTTCTGGCACAGAGAGGGATTATGAGAGGAAAAACTGAGGGGAGGGGACATCTAAGGAGAAACTACCAGAAAATGTATGTTTTCTCTTTATATTACTTACTTCTCTGACCCTAAGTATATAGAGAATTGTGTGAGTTATTTATTTACCAGCTTTATTTCCATTAAAAAAAAAGACTTGACTCTGCCTTCTCCTCTACCCCCATTTCTATCTGCTTCCACGTTAGGATTATGTTCTGCAGGATCATTCCCATTCACCTTGTTACCTGGAGTCCCGTTACTTCTTACCCAGACTGTGTAGCAAGTCTATTCTGGTAGCCCCTTCAGTAAGCCATCTTACATGTCTTCCGGAATAATGACTTTAAGTTTGTGAAGACATAAAGGTAGCACTATTATTTTTTAAAGTAGCACTACTGCTAGAACAAGTGTGTCAAATAAATTCAGCAAGCATTTATTAACCACAGTTCTCTAATANCTGTGTAGCAAGTCTATTCTGGTAGCCCCGTCAGTAAGCCATCTTACATGTCTTCCGGAATAATGACCTTAAGTTTGTGAAGACATAAAGGTAGCACTATGATTTTTTAAAGTAGCACTACTGCTAGAACAAGTGTGTCAAATAAATTCAGCAAGCGTTTATTAACCACGGTTCTCTGATCAGACACTCAGAAAATGATAAGAAACTGTACTTGCCTTTGGGGAACTCAATATAATGTATTAACTTTTAAGTTCCTTTATTATTTATGATTAATTCAATAAAGTTATTGGCTTTCTACTCTATAAAGTTTTAGGATAAGAGATATTTACAGTGTGGGTATGTATGGATACGTGTTTGGTTGGTATCTGTGTGTAGGGGGAGTTCAGTTCAGTTCAGTCGTGTCTGACTCTTTGCGACCCCATGAATCGCAGCACGCCAGGCCTCCCTGTCCATCACCAACTCCTGGAGTTCACTCAGACTCACGCCCATCGAGTCAGTGATGCCATCCAGCCATCTCATCCTCTGTCGTCCCCTTCTCCTCCTGCCCCCAATCCCTCCCAGCATCAGAGTCTTTTCCAATGAGTCAACCTTCGCTTGAGGTGGCCAAAGTACTGAAGCTTCAGCTTTAGCATCATTCCTTCCAAAGAAATCCCAGGGGGGAGTTAGTCCTATTTAAAAGGTGACCATCTTGTAGTGGGGAAAAAAGACATACATGCAATTAAATAAGTGTAATTCAATATGGTTCACATTTCTCTTTGCACTGAGGCATAAACAGTAATAATGCTTGGAAATGATAAGACTCTGAAACAAGGAAATTGTTAAAAAAGGTTGAGACTAAGATAAGATATTGAAGAAAGGCTGATGGAATATTTGATTAGATATGTTCAATAGGTTATTAGATATATGGGCCCAGAACTTCGGAGATATTTGGAAGATTTACCCCAGATGGCGGTAATGGTAAAGAACCCTCCTGCCAATGCAGGAGACATAAGAGATATGGGTTCAATCCCTGAGTTGGGAAGATTCCCCTGAAGAAGGGCATGGCAACTCACTCTAGTATTCTTGCCTGTAGAATCCCTATAGACAAAGGGGCCTGGTGTGCTGCAGTCCATACGGTCTCACAGAGTCAGACATTACTGAAGTGACTTAGCAACCAGTGTCTGGGGAAGCTAAAGCAATGGGCCATGGGAGGAATCCTGGAGAACAAAAGTATTTAACCAATAGGTAGAATAACAAGAGAAACCCAGAAGAAAGCTAAGAAAAAGCACTGGAAGGAAAGTAGCAAAGTGATGTCAAACAAATGCTTACCAACAAGTGTAAGGAAAATGCTCAATGTCACTAATTATCAAGGAAATGCAAATCAAAATCATAATAAGATATCACCTCACACCTGCAAGGATGGCACTTAACAAAAGACAAGTGTTGGCAAGGATGTTGAGGAAAGGACGCCAAAGAACTGAATAATGGCTAAAACTGTGAATTTTATGTTATGTATATTTTACCATAAAAAAGTAAAAAACAAAAAAAATCAACCATTAGAAATATTTACTTTTTTGCTCTAATTTGTTTAATTTTTATCAATATTATATGCCAATATACTTGGACTTTTTATTCTACATTTTATTTAACATTTATTTTCTTATTACACAGTTGGTGAAAAGAGGAACATGGCTAATTTCATGCAATCTAAGTCAGTCTTAATCTCTTATTAACAGCTACAAAGATAGCCCTCCTCTTGTGACTGGTAAATAAACCTCCAAACTTCCCATGCTTCACCTGGAAATCATTAGAGATGAAATTGTCTTACTCTTCCCATGAAGAAGTGGACTTGGGAATTGTTTTTTACGAAAGAGACCTCTTGCTATTAAAATAATATCTTAACTTTTGATTATCACATTTCAAGAATATTTCTTGTTGCTGGAATGCTACTCATTAGGATTTTGACTTTTAAAACTTCTCTTATTACAGCTGTTTGAATTGTGAAACTTTGGTCCCATGACAAACCAATTTTATACTCAACATCTGATTGCAGAACTCATCACCTCCAGTGTTTAATTTTTCTCTTTTCCACATCAGAAGAGTAGCTCTTTTTCTGCATTTGGTTGAATATACAGCTGTTCCCCAAGGAGCTCCCTAATTTGTTCACTCTTTCTGAATTCACATGTAATCTTCTAATCAGTATCTTAAGACACTTTTTACCCTTCTTTAATTTTTCACTGATTTTATATGATGAGCATGACTCTCTTGATAGCAGCATGCACACTGTAATCTCAAAACATATTTTTGAGTCAATGGATTTAAAGCATAATTTGATTTTATAGTTGGTGAACGTGGCTCAATTAACTTCACCAGGTGTATAGTTAGTTGATCTTGGGCTATATTTATAATCTTGTTGAAATTCAAGTAAGAAAACAGAGAAACTGATTTTCTACCTCCTACTTTCTCACCAACAGTCTCACAGTTAGAATACTAACAAATGTAGCCAACTTTTGGGATGGTACCAATAAATACTTCAGCCTGGCATGCTGCAGTCCATGGGGTTGCTAAGACACAACTTGGAGACTGAAAAACCACCAATAAATACCTATGTACAGTTCAAAATCTGTAGCCTGGTGGAATGGAGAAGGCAAGGGCAACCCATTCCAGTACTTTCACCAGGAAAATCCCATGGACAGAGGAGCCTAGTAGGCTATAGTCCATGGGGTCACTAGCAGTTGGACACGACTAAGCGACTTCACTTTCACTTTTCCTTTCATGCGCTGGAGAAGGAAATGGCGACCCACTCCAGTGTACTTGCCTGGAGAATCCCAGGGATGGGGGAGCCTGTTGGGCTGCTGTCTATGGGGTTGCACAGAGTCGGACACAATTGAGGTGACTTAGCAGCTGCAGCAGCCTGGTGGAATGGCTGGGTAACTTCAGTTACTTTCTTGAAATCACTTTGTTTAGAACATCTGCTCAAAGTACCTTGTGATCAAGAAAACTCTTAGGCTTTTTCAATTAGGTTTCCACTAAAAAATTAAGCCCTAATGGCCACAGCCAGCCACTATATGTCATGAATTAATTAACTTATCTCCAATGTATCTTGGCTGGTATAATTTATGTGGCACTGCTGGGAGAACTGAGAAATAGTCATTTGCATAATTTTGTTAATTTTATGGTTCAAAATAAGGAGCTCTGGATGAAAAAGCCTGGATGGTGATACTGATGCAATTATAGGCTTATTCTCTGTATGAGTCAGTGAAGAAGGAGAAAGGCTATCCTAAGAATCATGACATGACACAGATGGGGCCTGTCATTCAATATAAGCTGTCTAATATATGCTAAAATTGTTAAGATAGATACAAGAAAACTGAAGCCAAGAGAGTTAAGTTGTGGTGGGTGCAGGATTTGAACTCTGTTCTGCTTCCCTGGTGGCTCAGATGGTAAAGCATCTGCCTATAGTGTGGGAGATCCGGGTTTAATCCCTGGGTCAGGAAGATCCCCTGGAGAAGGCAATGGTAACCCACTCCAGTATTCTTGCCTGGAAAATCCCATGGATGGAGGAGCCTGGTAGGCTACAGTCCTTGGGGTCGTGAAGAGTTGGACACAACTGAGCAACTTCACTTCACTGTCTCTGGAACCCAATTCTACCTCTTTCCATCATGCCACTCTGCTGCCAGAGTGGCNTCATCTGCATATCTGAGATTATTGATATTTCTCCTGGCAATCTTGATTCCAGCTTGTGCTTCCTCCAGCCCAGTGTTTCTCATGATGTACTCTGCATAGAAGTTAAATAAGCAGGGTGACAATATACAGCCTTGACGAACCAGTCTGTTGTTCCACATTCAGTTCTAACTGTTGCTTCCTGACCTGCATATGTAAAGCTGTTGGTACACGAATAGTACAGAACAAGTGCTCGGTTAGCATGGATGGTGTTAGGGGTTGTAGTTGATGTTGCTGCCAAGGAGGGAAGCTAGCTGTCAGTGCAGCAGTGAGGACTGTTTGGGAACAAAATAACAGCTAGGCTTAGTGATAGGAGATCAGTGGTGGGTTTTGTCAGATCATTTTCAGTAGAGTGATGGAGCAAAGCTTGAATGAATGGGTTGAGAAAGGAAAAGGAAATCTATTCTTGAATGGAGACTACTCTTAAAAAGCGGGGAGACAGGCAGAAAGAGGTAGGAAAACTACTTGAAGACAGTGTGGGAACAAAGGGCTTTTTTTTTTTAGGATGGACAGGACTTGGTTATTTTTATAGCTAAGAAAGGATGTAGCAGAAATAGACAGATGGGAAGCTTGGAGAAGTGGGCAGAATATTAGCTGTAACAAGATTCTGTGTTTTGCAAGGACTGGACTTAGCACAGAGGTAGAGAGATTGGCTTCTGATCAAAAGGACAACTCACCTGTCAAACCTGGCAGAGGCAGTGAGAGAGTCAATACCTAGGGCAGGTTGATAAGTCTGGGGGTCCCCAAGGAGAGAAGGGTCTGGAATTCTCAAGGAGGAGGAAAGGACAAATTTTTTTTTTCCTCTACATTCCTTGATCTTAGTCACATAAGTCACGTTTTTATCTTTAAGCTTTGAACTGATGTTTACACAAACAACTCAGTTTAAACTCTGTACTAAGGGTTATATAACAAAAATGTATCCTGCTTGAGGACAGTTTCGGGAAAAATCTTCTGGCTAATCCTGTTATCTTAAAATGGAAATTATGGGAGTGGGTCTAGTAAGATCTTTACAACCTCCAGACATTCTTTTGATTCATTGTAATAACTAATTAAAAAGTATATAATTCCATTGCTAACACTAGCGAGGGGGCACTCTTTCTGCCCCCTTCTGATATCTACGTCAGAAGCTTTCTCCATCTCTTTTATACTTTAATAAAACTTTATTACACAGAAGCTCTGAGCAATCAAGTCTCGTCTCTAGCCCCGGATCCAATTCTTCTCTGGAGGCCAAGAATCCCAGCGTCTTTTGTGGTTCAACAGCAACCTTTCAGCATTGGTATACTTAATGGAAAGTTTGTGGGCAGGGAGGTGAGGCATTGAAGGAGCTCATATGTGATTGCTTCATTTTCATAACTAAATAGGAAGCAAAGTGACCTTTGGAGAATCAGAACTGTAGTGGTACCAAAATGCATGGTCATGTGATTTTTTTCTTAGGGTATTTAGCCATTTGGATACATTATCCAGGGAAAGTAGATCATAATATTAACCCAGGGCTGGAATATCGTGGCAAATTGAAAGGGTACAAAGGAAATGGGAACACTGGAGAGGAAGAAGGAAGTTGGGGTAATGTCCCGTGGTGTCCAGGCTGGTGGGAGTGCGGCAGGAGCAGCAAGAGGGCAGAAAAGGAGCAGGCAGCAAGCTCTGAAGCCAAAGAAAAGGTTTCGAGGAAATATGTGGTTACAGATTCAGAGCAGGTGATCAGTACTGGTTGTTAATGTCTGATATTCCTCAGGTAGAATGGTTAGGGATGGTGACTAGGTATGGGAAGAGTGGTAGAAGTAGAGGAGAATTCAGGAATGGTGAGTTTTCTTCCCATGAATGTTGAAATCTCTCAGGTTGGGGCTGGATTTGGGGTGGAAGAAGAAACCTATCAGAAGCTCCTGTACTTTGGCCACCTCATGCGAAGAGCTGATTCATTGGAAAAGACCCTGATGCTGGGAAAGATTGAGGGCAGGAGGAGAAGGGGATAACAGAGGACGAGATGGTTGGATGTCATCACTGACTCAATGGACATGAGTTTGAGCAAACTCCAGAAGATGGTGAAGGACAGGGAAGCCTGGCACATTGCAGACAATAGGGTCACAAATAGTTGGACATGACTTAGTGACTGAACAACAAGGAAACCTATGAGCCAGGTCCTAGGCTTCAATGACTAGGAGGGGGTAACACAGCAGCACAGAAAGCCAGGCCACATGCTCCAACCCTGCTACAGGTCCCAGGGGCAGAGGACTATTAGTGTTCTCCAGAGAAGCAGAACCAACAGAATGTGTATAGTGATGGATGGAGTCCTGCTGAGTCTAAAGTCAGTAGAGAGACCAGCAGGCTGGAGANGGAGGGGGTAACACAGCAGCACAGAAACCAGGCCACATGCTCCAACCCTGCTACAGGTCCCAGGGGCAGAGGACTATTAGTGTTCTCCAGAGAAGCAGAACCAACAGAATGTGTATAGTGATGGATGGAGTCCTGCTGAGTCTAAAGTCAGTAGAGAGACCAGCAGGCTGGAGAGCTTGAGCAGAGTAGCTGTTCAAGTTTAGAGACAGTCTGCTGTCAGAATTTCTTCTTGCTCTAGGAAAAGTCTGTCTTTGTTTTATTAAGACCTTCAAGTGGCCAGGCCAACCTATACCATGGAAGATAATCTGCTTTATTCAGAGTCTCCTGACTTAAACATTAATCTCATGCAAAATAGCACCTACACAGAAGTCTCCAGAATGTTTGACCCATATCCGGAACATGGCCCAGCCAAGTTGACACTTAACCATCACAGTGACTACACGAGGACAGAAGGATGGTAGCTTGACACTTAAACTTAACCATCACAGAGACTACACGAGGACAGAAGGATGGTAGCCATGGAGACCCAGTAGACAGTTTGCCTGCTTTTTCTCCACCTGCTGCAGGCCCAGAGGTTTATGACAATGTACTTAGTGTGCGGAGACTTGTTTTATAAGATTTAGAAAAAAATCATTGGTAGTATTTCATGACCCAGAGTATAACATTGGTAATCCTATTCCCTTAAATTTGTATTTTACTTTTAAAATGTCCAAGTGTTTTGATAATAACTGTCTCAGTTTGTCACTCCAAACCCGCAGTTTAACTCACTGTGCTCAACCCCCCATCTCCAAGCGAGCATGTTGGAGAAACTTCATTTGCTGACTCACAGCTGCCATTTGTCAGCTGTTGGCACACGGCCTTGAGCAGGACTCTGGGTGACTGTGTTTTCACTCCCAGATTGAACAGAATATCTGTACAGGGTGGTGTGATTTAGTCGCTAAGTTGGGTCAGACCCTTTGCGACCCCATGGACTGTATAGCCCACCAGGTTCCTCTGGCCATGGGATTTTCCAGGTGAGACTATTGGAGTGGGTTTCCATTCCTTCTCCACTCTACAGGGTGACCACCCCCTATTGTCCTGGTAAACAAGGGGTCCTCACTGAGAGACCTGGACCACATGGCCATTCCTAGCCTGTGACATCAGCATTGTCCATGTGAAATGTTAAAGCGTCACCGTGTCTTGCTGCTTGTTTCTGTTTTCAGTGTAATAGAAAAGGAGTGGGTGAACCAGAGTCAAAAGAATATGTCATTTTACCAGAGGCTCTGGGCATTTTAGGGGGTGGTAGGGGAACCTGTGTGACAGGACTTGTTATATTTCTTACTCTCTTCCCATCGCTGACTCAGCACTGGTTTCTGAAACAAGGGCTTGGAGGCTGTGCAGCCAGGTGTTGAAGAGCATGGAAAAGGAAGACAGTAGCTGGTGCACTTACTCAGGTGTGAGTCTGAACCATGGAATGAAGACTGAGCTATAATGACTCTTTTTGAGACACTTTCTGTGGGAATGAATGGGAGACTCCAGTTCTTCTAGGTGAAGCAATTTCCCTTGACACATTCACAAAGCCTCTTAGCAGGTAGCACAATTATGATCCTGGCACCCCAACAATATCTGGCACATGGTTGACTCCCAGTAGACATTTGTTGAATGAATAAATGAATTGAATGTTTTCTTTTATCTGTGGCTCTAAAGAATCATTGTTTGAGTCTGGGGAGCGTGGAGAATATCTCGGGTTGTCTATCAGGATGAGTTTCTTCTTTGGGTAACTGTTGGTTGAAATGAAGGTAGAATTTTCTTAAGAATTATGACAAACACTGAGCTTAATTAGCTCCAAAGTAAGGCGATGATCCTGTGCTTTCTTTTTCAGTGCCCATGTGAAACCTGGAGAAAGTGTTCTGGTTCATGGAGCTAGTGGAGGAGTAAGTATTTTTTTTAAGTTTTTTGCTTTTCTTTTAGAGGTTATGTTTGTGGGTTTCACATTATATTTCTTTAAGTTGCTTTTAAAAGCCAAATTTATAAATACAGTCAAGGGTGATGAGTTTTTTCTTTTCGTAGTGAGACTTTGAAGGTGATTCCCCATCATATTCGTTTAGCATGTCTTGGTTAATAAATTCAGCAGATTACCCCATCAGAAATGTATGCATTCAGTTTTCCACCTGTGTTGGGTATGGACCAAGATAAACGGGCTTTGTTTTTCTTTTCAAGAAGTGAATGTTATAAGAATATTTATTTAGAATTTTAAACAGTTCTTTAAGGTTAATATAAATTCCACATCCCCTTAGATAAGAAAACTAAGGCTCATTAAAGCTTTACCTCTGTTGCCCCAGACAGCACTGCAAAGCCACACTGTGAGTTCTTCATCCTTTCTAGCTCCCTTCCTGCTTGCCTGCTGCGCTTTGATGACATTCGCAGGGTGCATAGTATACAGCTGTGTCCTTCACACCACAACCCACAACTTAAAATGCTAATGGGTGTGTGTGGAGGGGTGGAGGGTGGGGAATGCTCAGAACTTATCAAACCAGCCCTGCAGTGAAATCACCCAACACAGAGCTGTCAGAAACCTCTTCAAGAAACTGGCTGTCAATCTGCCTCCGAGGAGCTTAGAGGAAAAGTTAGAGCTCTGAGGTTGGAATTTAACAAGAAATCCACATGACCTCTATCCTGCATGTAGAGGCTTTAGAAATTTTGGAGACACGATTTCGCCTTTTGAAAATACAGGGCCTGGGGCTGGATGTATGAAGAAGCAGATTAACCCTTTCAGGACACTATTCCAGAGAGGAGATGGAAAGAAGTAACCTATTAATGGCAGATTGTTCCCAGCATAGTGAGGGGCATCCTGAAAGTGCATTTACCTCTAAAAGTGGACAGGTAATACAGAGAATTCAAACCTTTGCATAATTGTTACTTTCCGTGGATGTATCATGAGGTTTCAAGCCCAGCTGCCTATGTACTTCCAATAGATCAACTCAAGGATTTCACAGATAGACTGTTTACTTAAAAAAGCACCAAGATCATCTTTCTGGGACTTGAGAAAACATGACACATACCCCTGTCAAAATCTCCCGTAAACTGTTTAGCCTCACTGAAGAGGCAGTTTGGGGGTTAAATTAAATTTAGCCCTAAATAAATAAATTTAATGCTAAATAAGCACAGGATCTGTCCAACACGTATTTATTTAAATTGCCTTGGCTTTCACAGAGCTAACCTTGTGCTCTGTATCAAAAAGAGAGATTTCAGTAGAAAGGGGAGAGACGAGTTTAAATAAAATCTCTTTTTATTCCCTTTACCCTCTTGTAAAAAGCCAGGTCGCTTCATCATGATTTTTTTTTTTAAAGCCAAATCCAGACTGTTCTCTGTGCTGGCTGAGTTTGTTAAATCCTTAGTTGGCAGGGATAGGCTGGCGACCTGGTGTGTGAAGCGCTTCTGATCCTGGCTGCCCATCAGGGGGAAACAGTGCTGGGTTTTGTCTTGCTTCTATTTGTACTTTCTGTCCTCATTTAAATCAAATTCCTTTGGGATTATGTTGTGTATTTAAAATGGTGTAGAATTTGTGAACACAGCCAACATCCTGATATGTTGGTGGGGAGTGCCCTGTTTTATTGTCAGCAAAATAAATAGAAGAAAAAACAGTTGACACATAATGGTATATAATCTATTGAAGAAATATTGTTAGTATAATTGTTGACAAGAATAGAATAAGCAACTCCTTTAAAATAGCTCTTCAAAGAGTGCCCCTTTGAAGTAGTTAGATCATAAGGAGATAATATTTACATTATCTCTTAGGTTAATACATTATCTCTTAGGTTAAATTGTAGTTTTATTAGAGGCCGCCCTTTTTTTAATTGAAAAATTAAAGTAGCAAAAATCAGCCATGCTGTATTAGTATTTCACTAATGGTGTATTAGTATTTCATGGAACTGAATGTCTCTCACACTCACAGTGAGTTCCCTGTGTTTGTTTTGGTTAAATCAAACAAATCCTCAGCATAACCCAGCTGGGTTCAGGCTCCTCACTCCCATATGCCATACAGTCTTTAAGGTCTTATTTCAGGCTTGGGAGTTTGTGATTCTGTTACAGTTTTAATTGGTTTCCATCATCTTTTTCATCTCAGTTCTCTTCTATCTTGCCCAGTCCATAATGATTGTGTCTTCCTTTTAAATCAGTGGTTTTCAATAAGGGGTAATTTCATACCATCTCTTCTCCCACTTGGGGACATTTGGTGGTGTCTGGGGACATTTTTGGTTGTCACAAGTGGATGAAAGGGTCTGGCATCCAGTGGACAGAAACTAGGCATGCTCCTTCTAAGCACCCTTCACTGCACAGCATAGTCCCCACAGCAAAGAATTACCTGGCCCAATAGTGCCAAGTGTGAGAAAGCTTCTTCTAAATGGATGGGCTGACCCTTATCTGTACCATTCATTTGGCATGGGATCAAACATGCTTCCTAGTATTATAATTTAAATGATTGCTTTTATCTACATTCTTAAAATAGTTTTATTTCTCCTTTATGCTAAGCACACTTATCTAGTGCTCTAGTGATCTCATGCAATCCTTTGGCTTTAAGTACGATCTATAAACTGATGAATCTCAAATGTATGTGTCCAGTTCTAAACTCTTCAAGTCCATTATCATATTCAACTAATGACTGAGCATCTTCAGTTGAGTGAATTAAGTGTGTTCAAAGTGAATTCTTATTGCTGTCACAAACTTGATCCTCTCTCATCTTCCTCATCCAAGACAATCTATTCTGGCCTGAGACCTAGGAGACATTCTTGATTTTTCTCTTATTCCTCACCTCCCACCTCCAGTCTTTGATGAAGTCCTGATCTTCCTGCTCCCATTTCCCCCTGCCTTCTTTTTGCCTCCCATATAATTAGAATGTTCTATTAAAAGCCTAATTCAGATCATATCCCTCTCCTGCATAAACTCTCCAGTAGTTCTGCATGGCTCTTAAATATAATCCAAAGTCTTTACCTCCAAGGCCTTGTGTGCCTTGGCCTTTCTGTGCCTCTCTGGCCTCATCTTTTGCTCCCTTCCGCATGTCCCGCCCTTAAGCCTCTTGACCCTCTTTCTGATGTTTGAATGCCCCAAGCTCATCCCCACTCCAGCAGGATAGCCATGACCACTCAGTCTGCAGCATTCTCCAGCAGGCCTCCCAGACCTGTCCCAGACTGTGCTTGTCCCTCTCTCCATTCAGGTCTCTTCAGAATGCCTTTCCTGATGACCTAATTGGCCTGGTTTTCAAACTCTTTATAACCCAGTTTGCTATTTTTTCCAAGTATTTTTCATTCTCTGAATTTACTTTATTCATTTATTTCTTCATGTGTTTGTTATCTCCCCCTTCCTAAGAACATACGTTTCATGTGTGAAGAACCACATCTTGTCTTGCACATCAGTTCAGTCAGTTCACTTGCATCTGACTCTGAGACTCCAAGGCCTGCAGCACGCCAGGCTTCCCTGTCAATCACCACCTCCAGAGTTTACTAAAATTCATGTCCATCAAGTCTGTGATGCCATCCAACAATCTCATCCTCTGNCTGTTTTCCTCTATTTCTTTGCATTGACCACTGAGGAAGACTTTCTTATCTCTCCTTGCTATTCTTTGGAACTCTGCCTTCAAAAAGGTATATCTTTCCTTTTCTCCTTTGCTTTTAACTTCTCTCCTTTTCACAGCTATTTGTAAGGACTTCTCAGACAACCATTTTTCATTTTTGAATTTCTTTTTCTTGGGGACTATCTTGATCACTGCCTCCTGTAAAATGTCACAAACCTCCATCCATAGTTCTTCAGGCACTCCATCTATCATATGTCTTGAACGTAGTAAATAATAAAGGTTTATCGTATTCATGAATATAAAATTGCCCATGTAGATATCTGTCTCTTCTATGTAAGTGGTAGATGACTTACTGTTGTTATCTAGTATTTTATGTGTACTGTTAAAGTATGAAGTCACTGAGTACATTTTGACGACCATCTTTAAACCCTGTATCTTCTGTACAAAGCAGATGCTAAGTGAACATTTTGCACAGTGTTTCTTATTTCTTTGTTTAGACTCTTAACATTTATTAGCAATATTCTTTAACCTAGAAGAACCTTATGTTAATTGTATGTATTTAATAAATGTTTGCAGAGATGCAAAGTTCCTAAAACTACTGGGCTGTATTTTGTTTTTTAAGGTTGGAATAGCAGCATGCCAAATTGCAAGAGCTTACGGCTTAAAAGTTTTGGGCACAGCTAGTACTGAGGAAGGACAAAAGATTGTTTTGGAAAATGGAGCCCACAAAGTGTTTAATCACAAAGAAGCCAACTATATTGATAAAATTAAGGTAAAATTGTTCTATAATTTTATAAAACTAAAATTTTGTTTCATGTTCTTTTGTAATTTTTTTTTAATCAACTACTGTCTTCAAGTTGTTTGTTTTGCCTATGTGTTTTAAAGCTTTAATTAATTTAAAAGTAGAGATGTCTACTTTTCGAACCTTCACTATCATTTCTGTCCTATTTATTTTTACTAAATAAAATATAGCCTCTCTAGAGGCTATAGTTATAAAAATCAGTCCTCTTTAATGCAAATCACATTTTAAGTAAAGCCACAGCTTTGTATTTGCAGCTGTGAGGCATTTTTTAAACATTTATTTTTATATATTGTAAAATGATCACCACAGTAAATTTAGTTAACATCTGTCCCCATACATAGTTGTAAAATTTTATTTCTTGTGATGAGAACTTTTAATATCTATCCTCTTAGCAACTTTCAAACATGTAATAGAGTATTTCTAACTGCAGTCACTGTCGATTACATCCTCATGGTTTATTTATTTGTGCCTTTTGATCCCACCTTTATCCATTTCACCCATACCTCACCCCTTGCCCCACCTCTGGCATCGAAAAGTTATTCTTAATATAACTTCTGTTGGTGTACATTTTCCATAGAAAGTTAAATTATCCCTGGATTACAGACTGGATCTGTCTGGCCTAGGGAATTAAGTTTCTTTGTTTACTGGGTGTTTTTGGAGGAGAAACCGCTACCTCATCAAAATGGTGAGGCAGAGTTTAGTTGCTGTTACAGCCATTCCATTGCTGCAGTCTAATTCAGGCAGGTTCTGGAGTTCTCCATCTTTGCCATAGTAACAGTTTGCTAAAGTCTGATTACTTTGCTGATCCTCAAACTACTTGCTCATGTTGCGAAAGAATTAGGATATCTCAGGTACTGATTACAATGTAAACAAGGTCATTACAAACTGAGGAAAAAACGAGTGTGAGTTTATCACCTCTAAATCATCTTGCCAAAAAACTAAATAAAGGCTCTCCTTTGTATATGTTGAGGAATACAGAATTGATTGAGCATGTACTCCTGATATCATTACCAAAGATGAAAATTGGCCAGTTATTTTAAGCATAGATTTTTGTTTTGCAATGTAATTCTAAGACCACAAGACGTTATAGCTTCTCTCTCTTATACTGGTTCCTTCTGCTTAAGTCTCTCTCATTCTCCAAAAACATTCTCTTAACCTTTTCTCCTCACCTTCCCTCCTTTACCACACATTTCTTGAAGAAGTAGGGGGTCCTTAAACTCTTACTTCCTTACCTCCCACTGCAATTTTGCTTCCACCCCAGGGCTTTCCAGGTGGCCCTAGTGGTAAAGAAGCTGCCTGACAGTGTAGGAGATGTACAAGATGCAGGTTCGATCCCTGGGTCAGGAAGATGCCCTTGAGAAGTGCAACCCATCCCAGTATTCTTGCCTGGAGAATCCCATGGGTGGAGGAGCCTGGTGGGCTACAGTCCATGGGGTCGCAAAGAGTCGAACACTGCTGAAGCGACTTAGCCCTTATGCACACACCAGCTACTTACCTGGCTTGTCAGGGGCACTGATCATCCCATCACCAGTCAGCTGCACTTGGCTCAGTTCTCATTGTACTTGACCCTGAGCACACCTCCTGGAAGCTGGCTGTCTTCTCACTTCTCTAACTTCACTTTTAGTCCCTCTTCATTTCACTCGGTATTCCACGGGTCTTTCCTCTTGCTCTCTCACTTTCTCTGGTGCTACACCTTCATCCTGATCCATCTCATACACATCCTTACACTGCTGGTTTCCAGCACTGTCTCTGGCCTGTCTCATTCCTTCACACCATCAGCCTGCTAGACATGGCCGTTCATCTGGTCTCCCAGGATGGACACCCACATTTCATTTCCTGTTCCTGTTGTTTAATCACCTTTCTGCCTCTTGCACATCAAATTGGTCACCTTATCTATCAGTTTCATCTCTGACACGCCTTTCATATCTGTCCCTGTTTCTCTTTCCCCTTCACTGTTGTAACTTCGTTTAGTCCTCAGCTTTTCCAGTCTTGACTTATTCACAGCTGAGCTAATGCCCCCTTCTGCCTCCTCTACTGTCTCGAGTTATTTGGTTCTCTGTTTCAAAGAAAGAAAAAGAAAAACATCCTCAGAAATAAACGAGAGCTCCATGNCATCAAATTGGTCACCTTATCTATCAGTTTCATCTCTGACCCGCCTTTCATATCTGTCCCTGTTTCTCTTTCCCCTTCACTGTTGTAACTTCGTTTAGTCCTCATCTTTTCCAGTCTTGACTTAGTCACAGCTGAGCTAATGCCCTCTTCTGCCTCCTCTACTGTCTCCAGAGTTATTTGGTTCTCTGTTTCAAAGAAAGAAAAAGAAAAACATCCTCAGAAATAAACGAGAGCTCCATGAGAATAGGAATTTCTATTTTCTTGTTCCCTGCTGTACTTCCAGTGCCTAAAACAGTGCCTGGCACAAGAATTAACTAATGAACATCTTTCTCCACAAAGTCCAAATCTTTTAATGTGGCATTTGATGTATTTTCATAGTCTGAACCAATTTGTAGTCTCTTAAGTTCTACCTCTCCCTCCGCCCCCGCCCCCATCTCCTTCACAAATGCATACTCCAGCTCTGCTGGGCCACTTTCCAATTCCAGCTTTTACTCTCCATCCCTATGTCTTTGCTCTTCTGTTTCTTTTGTCCAGACTGACTGCCTCATGTCTAGCTTCTCCTTGACCCTTATTCCTTCTGTTCTACTTAAGAACTCCTACTTAGCCCTCAGGGCCGAGATCGTCATCCCTGTGGAATTTTCTTTGACCTTTAACAGGTGATCAGAGTTGTAACTTCCCCCCCCCTCTAAAACCTATGGTTTGTTTCCCTGGTGGCTCAGATGGTAAAGCATCTGTCTGCAGTGCAGGAAACCCGGGTTCGATCCCTGGGTTGGGAAGATCCCCTGGAGAAGGCAGTGGCAGCCCACTCCAGTACTCTTGCCTGGAGAATCCCATGGACAGAGGAGCCTGGTAGCTACACTCCATGGATTGAAAAGAGTGGGACAGGACTTCACTTTCACTTTCAATACAGTACTTAGCCCATCACATCACACCTTTAATTGTAGTGGTTTCCATTTTCCTCTTTATTTGGGTTCTCTATGTCCATCTTGACATTCACAATATCTCACACAGTGCTGGGCATAGGTGTTCATTTTTTTCTTAAAATGAAAATGTATAGCCTAGCTTATTTAAGAGCCGGTTTTGGATGTTGGGAATTGACATCAGAAAGCCCGAAAAAAAAGGAGTAGTGTGCCAAGCTTATTGTAGACCACTGAGAACACAACTAAATGCACACATACACACACACACACATCGTGCAATACCAAAAAGTCAGTATTTTTTTCTTTTGTTGTCTGTTTTTTTAATAAAAATGGGAGCACCAATGCAGTTTTTGATTTTTGATTTGTTGCTTCTTCCTCTATCAAAATACATTTTGAAGACAGAAAATTTTAACCTAAGGAAGAAATACTTTATAGTCAAGTTGAGTCTAAACACATGAAAATTTTGGACAAATTTTATTTCATTACAGCAATTTATTTAATACAAATCTGTCGTTTTAGATGTGGCTGGTACCTTGGAATTACAGCATCACTGTATAATTAAGTTATCTTAAAATTGGCATTATTACTCTTTAAAAATATAGCATTTTATGTCATTTTAAATATATTTCTGTAATATATGGCACTATGATAATCTTTTTTTTCTAATCTACTCTGCATTTTTTTTATATTATATAGAAATCTGTTGGTGAAAAAGGAGTTGATGTGATTATTGAAATGTTAGCTAATGTAAATCTTAGTAATGATTTGAATCTTTTGTCACATGGAGGACGAGTAATAGTAAGTATTTCCTTTTTTGTTATCACTTTGCAGTTTTTTCATAATTCAGCACTATTTTTGCAGTAATCTTTAACTATAGACATGTTGCTTTTTGTACTAGGTTGTTGGCAGCAGAGGCTCTATTGAAATAAACCCACGGGACACCATGACAAAGGAATCTAGCATAAAAGGAGTTACTTTGCTTTCATCCACCAAGGTAGAAAAGGGATTCTGATACATTGGTGTAATTTGCCTAGTCAGGCAGACTGAAAATTTAAATAGATGTTAAGGTTAGTTATCTAAGTGGGTTAAGGATTAATCCCTGGAAGATAACTAGGGTGACAATATAATTTATTTTCCAAGCCAGTGCACTTATGAAGGAGAGAGGAGATACTGTTGGTAATTACCAGTTACTCCATAACAATAGGTATTTTGTAAGCTGAGACTGCCACAGACAAATTGCAGTGCTGGTTAACATGTAGGAAACTACTTTTTTATCGTTCTGGACAAGTTGACAAAAGCCACGCATTTACGAGAAAACTCTTACTGCTTTCTTAGACTCTGAGAAATATTAATGCTTCTGAAAATTGTCATGTGTTCCTCTATTGAAAAAGACGTTTTCTTTCCCTCAGGAGGAATTTCAGCAGTATGCAGCAGCCCTTCAAGCCGGCATGGAAGTTGGTTGGTTGAGACCAGTAATAGGTCCCCAGTATTTACTGGAGAACGCTACCCAGGCTCATGAAAATATCATTCATAGCAGTGGGGCTACTGGAAAAATGATTCTTCTCTTAAATGATCAATCCTTCCATTGATTTCCTGTGGAATTAGAGGTTCCACATCTCAGTTTTATGTACACTGTGTTTGCTCTACTTAGCATTCATTTGATTCAGTGAATTTCTTAACAGTTAAAAAAAAAAAGGTTTTTCTTTAGTGATCATAAGCATTGGAGTGCTGTTTATTTTATAGCTGGCAACTTTCCTTATGCCTTCTACTTATCAAGGAATCACTGTAGTAAGAAATAGAATGTTAGTGGTCACTTGGCATTGGAGGACATTACAGAAATTCCTAACCGATACTCATCATTAATCCCATACCTTTGACTAAAACATACTAATCTAAAATAGGACTGCTTGATTTCCAAGCCTGCTTCTCCTTATAAAGTTTCTTTAATCTCTGATTAGCCCAAAACTATATTGGACTCTGATGATTCTCTGGAGTGAGACCCCTTTCCCAAACTAATCTCATCTAGATCTCTAGATCTACAAATCTCTCAGAAAGGCAAGATAAACAGTGTTCAGAGAAATTTGTTATTTTCCCAGTATCCCCAATATTTTATGATATTCACTAGGTTAATGAGCCACATATTCTGTGAGAACAGCAGCTTTCTTTCTGCTGTAATGATACTGGGTACATAGTTTCCAAATAGATATGTATTGATTGATTCAACTTCAAAGTAAATTTAGAACTATCTCTTTGTGTGATTGGGATCATATATTTTTGTTTAAATTAATAATGAGATGCATTAAGAATGATCTGCTTTTGTTATTATAACATGGTAATTGCAATAAATTCTAGAGGCAATTAAAAATGGTGGTTTTCTAGTTTATTTTACATGTAGTACTTGTCTTATATCAGTTTTACCTAGCACCAAACTAAGGTTACTTCCTAACAGTGTTCTGTGTTGGAAGTCTTTATCTAAACTAAATAAAAGGATAATTACCTGGAAATTTTGCCATCAATAATATATATGTTAGTCGGTCAGTCATGTCTAGCTCTTTGCAACCCCATGAACTTAGCCCACCAAGATCATCCTCTCCATGGGATTTCCTAGGCATTAATATTGGAGTGGGTTGCCATTTACTTCTTCAGGGGATCATCCTGACCAGGAATCGAACCCAGGTTTCCTGCATTCTGCATTGGTGGTGGATTTTTTTACCATCTGAGCCACTAGGAAAGCCATTAACATTATGTTTTAGGAAATGAGGTTTGATTGTTACTTTTGTTCTTGTTTTTCTTCATGTGAACACAGCCTCCTGTCTGTTGTATGGTTGATTCTCTTGACTTGATTTGTTCTGTTGAATAACAATTTCTAGTTTGAACTGGGAATCCTGCTTTCATAGTGAACAGGAAGCACTGCTAACTTGTATAATTCAGGGCCGTCATTGGCTTCTGGCTCATGTGCCATGCGGAAGTGTTTTTACTATTTGTATTTTCCAAGTTTATTTGTTATTTATTTTACAAGTTAGTCTTGTAGAGTAAAGTAANTAGTTTGAACTGGGAATCCTGCTTTCATAGTGAACAGGAAGCACTGCTAACTTGTATAATTCAGGGCCGTCATTGGCTTCTGGCTCATGTGCCATGCGGAAGTGTTTTTACTATTTGTATTTTCCAAGTTTATTTGTTATTTATTTTACAAGTTAGTCTTGTAGAGTAAAGTAACATTTGAAAAAGTTGTTTAAAAAGCAATGTTATGAATCTAGAGACTAGCATTTTATATACATTTCAAAATGAAAGATTTCTTCCCATTCAAAAAGATAAAGGAATAATTATTTTGTAAAAGTCAGCTTAATCTGTTTTCACATTTGCCTCATCTGTTGAATAAGCTAAAGCATACTGCTGACTTAACACTGCACAATTCATCAATACAGTTCAGTTATTTCAAAGAAAAAACTAGCTAAATTTTATGCATTAACTACCATATTTGTGATTATATAGCATTGGACATATTTCCTGCACTCATCTCCTTGTCATTCTAGTTCTGTCCTTGTCTGAGTTTTCAGCAAACCATTTCCACAGCACTATTGCTGCTTATAGTCCCAGGGCTACTACTCCAGTCACCGTTGCTGTCCCTGATACAAAATAGAGAATAACTTGCAGAATCAACAAGCATTATTTCATGTTTTAACCATCCGAATTTCTGTCCATTTGCTTTGACCTTAGAATCATATAATGTGTGTTAAAAGATCAAACAGATCAGCCACCCTGAGCCTAAGAGAGTGAACTGTCATGTCAGTGGTCACATGACTAGTAGGATAAAGCTGAGCTGACATTGTGTTGGTGGCCTGAGATTAAACTCATTTAATTTCCAGGCCTTTGGCATTCCTGGCTTGTAACCCTAGCTATTAAACGTGTTGGGCTGCCTGCTTTCCAGCCTCATTTTGCCTGAGATTGTTAGTTCTGACCCTGTTAATCATCTTTGCCTCAGTTGTCACTTACCTTCTGATTCAAGTCTTTTATGAAGGGATTATTCTATTTCAAAATGTTGAATACATTGAGTTTAGAAGGCACTCTGCTGGAATTTGAGGATACAAAGGTATAGAAGACATAGTCTGCGTTCTTGAGCTTAGAATGGAGCAGAGATGAGAGCTGAGTAAAACACATGGAGTAAAATGTGTGTNTAGTATCAAAAGACTTTTAGATGGTTGGAACATTTAAAATGTGATAAATGAAATTATATAAATCAAAAACGTGATAGACCAGTTTTACAATCTTTAGAGGTGAAAATTTCCTCCTATTATTGAAAAGCTTAAATTATAAAAGCAAATTACGAGAAGTGGAAAAAGAACTTCAATAACAGATATGGATTAGTAGTGTTTAAGACATAGTGTTAAGAATAGTAAGTTTAAAGGATAGAGAAGATGTATATTATAATTCCACTTCTATATTGTTATCTGTGTTTACTTAAAGCATCGCAAGTGATGGGTGCGTGCTCAGTCACGTCCGACTCTGTGCAACCCTGTGGACTGTAGCCTGCCAGGCTCCTCTGTTCATAGGATTTTCCAGGCAAGAATACTGGAATGGGTTGCCATTTCTTTCTGCAGGGGATCTTTCTGACCCAGGGATCGAACCCACATCTCCTGACTGCAGGCAGATTCTTTACTGCTGAATCATCAGGAAGACCATTGCAAGAGATATTTGGTAGTTATTTTTTAATATGTTTTATCTTAGTGATGGGGTTATAAATATTTTTCCCCAACATGTTTATTTTTCTGACATTTTCAAGTATTTTTAACAAAATGTTATTTCTGAAAAATCAGTAAATTCTGTTTAAGAGAAGTATTTTCTAAAATAAAGATCTAAAGAGTTTAATATCACAATAAATAACATTCATCTCAGAGTCATATATTTATTTTGACTCTTCTGTAACTGTATGTCTCCACATTCAGAATTAGTTCTTACCTGTGTTGATAATTTATGATTTATCTTTATGACATGCTCCATAGAAAATTATAGTGTCTTTGTATTAAATTTGTCCTAAGTGGATCATAATTATTTATTTATTTTATTCTTGCTTTTTGAAATAATACATTGTCCTCTGAAAATATTCCATTTTCTTTTAACAAGATTCTCTCAGTGATAAGAGCTACCTGATCTTGAGGAAACTTTGTGTTTACACTCCCGGTAATGAACTCCCAGACTTTACTCATGGTTAATATAAAACCCAAGATGAACTTGGGTTCATCAGTTTGTTTTGGATGTTTATTTTGATTGCAGCATCACATTTGAAATCCAACTGAAAGCCTCACTTCTAATCAAAGCAGTTTTAGTAGGTGTGACAAATGTGTTTTAACAAAATTGTACCCTTGCATTATTCGGTGAGCTATTATTTTCTTAGGAATTAACACTGTAATTCTATTTCACAGTTTATCCGTGTAATTTGAGTTTTTACATGTCTTGCAGTTTCTTTCATCCTGGAGTAGGTTCTGAGTTTATTAGCTGGTTTCACATATTCTTGTTTACAGATCTATCACTAACTTCTAAGTGCATCTCAGATTATGTTCCTTTTATGTCGATCAAACTACATTTCCACATAAATGAAAACTTTTAAGATGCTGGAATTCTTTGCCTTGTTATCATCAGCCTGCTGGTTAACCAAATGAAGAATACTGTTTTCCAGAGTGTTATTCCACCCAGTGGTAGGCCATTTATCTGAAAGTTTTTTTCTAATTGAAGAAAACACTAACCCTCTTCACACTTACAAATTTATGTGCAGCCTGCTTCCCTGGTGGCTGAGAGGTTAAAGCGTCTGCCTGCAGGAGACCTGGATTCGATCCCTGGGTCAGGAAGATCCTCTGGAAAAGGAAATGACAACCCACTCCAGTATTCTTGCCTGGAGAATCCCATGGACGGAGGAGCCTGGTGGGCTATAGTCCACAGGGTCACAAAGAGTTGGACACGACCAAGTGACTTAACTTCTTTTTTTTTTGTCTTTATCTCCTGCTTCACTGGAAGTGATAACGTCCCTTATTAAGAATAATTTCTCTGTCTTTTCTCTGAACCCCATTGCTCTGGCCTCTTCATGAACTTTGGTCTATCAGTTAGCCCCTCAATCTTGTACCTTCATTATCTCTTTTAAAATATAAACACCTCAATTTCTATCCCATCTGGTCTTCCAGAACATCGTTCTCCTGGTACCCCTAGACCCTTCTCAGTTTTCTTGCAAACATTGCTTCTTCCATTCACCTTTTAAATGTAGATGTGCTTAACTGTGTATGACTCTTTCCTGTATATGTTGCCCTTGACTGGCACCCCTTTTTCTCTAAGCATTCCCTTATCCTGAACCCAGGTGTTAGTATCACCTTTGAGCTAATGACTCTCCAACTTTTATCTCCAGCCTTCTCTCAGGCCCATATGGACTTCCCCACTGGAAAGCACTTGGATGTTCCGTGAACCTCTCCAATCAGTATGTCAAGAACTGAATTCTTCCTAGTCACAAACCTGTTCCTTTCTTGTATTTCCTATCTCAGTGCATGAATATAATTTGGAACCTGCTGACCCAAGGCCAGCAGTCATTCTTTCTTTTTCCCTCTCCTATGTCCCCAGTCCTGCATCCAGTTGGTCACCAAGTTGAATGGATTCTGTTCTCTTTATACCTACAGAATCTGACTCACTGCCCATGCCTTGGTTGGAACCCTTGGTGCTTCCTGCTTGGAATTCTATCCTGGTGTTCTCACTGGCTGCTAGACTGTTACTCTTGTCCTACTGCCAGAATGTTCTCTGTAAAATGTCTGATTAAAATCACTTAATGCATTTTGGGAAGAACCATGAGCTGTGGAGCTTTGCACAAAGTGCCCTGCCTTTGCAGCTTCAGCCTTCACTACATGGGGTCTTATCAACCCATTGTTCCTTTAGACAATACACCATACTCATATCTCTGCTCTGACACCCTTCTTTTTTCTCCATTTCTCCACCTACCTAAATCTTATTCATTCTCCAAAATTTACACTAATTATTAAAGTTAATTAACTAGTAAATAAATATTATTTAATAATTTATTAAATAATTTTCATTTATTTATAATAACAAATTATTAAAACTTAACTGACACTTAACTATTCTAATCACCTTCTGGTCACTGGGTGGGTGAAGGACGGAACTTGAGAGAGTTAATTCCTAGGCAGGTTGATAAGAAGTCTGGGGTCCCCGAGGAGGTGAAAGGGGTCTGGGGTTTTCAAGGAGGAGATTGGGGTCTGGAATTCTCAAGGAGGAGGAAAGAACAAATATCTTCTTTTTTTCCTCTACATTCATCAGTCTTAGTCACATAAAATATTTTTTTCTTTAGGCCTAGAGCTGATGATTACATGACAAACAATTCAGTTTAAACTCTGTACTAAGGATTATGTAACAACAATGTGTCCTGATTGAAGACAGTTTCTCCTTCCTGAAAACCTAATCCTGTTATCTTAAAATGTGAATTATGGGAGTGGGTCTAGTAAGATCTTTACAACCTTGAGCTATTCTTTTGATTTATTGTAATAACTAACTTAAAAATGTGTATAACTCCCTTGTTAACACCAGCGAGAAGGGCCCTCTCCGTCCCCCTTCTGATGTCTATGCCACAAGCTTTCTCTGTCCCTTTTTCACTTCAGTAAAACTCTGCTACTCAAAGCTCTTGACTGATCACCCTGGTCCCTGGTCTGGAAGCTAAATCTTCTTTGGAGATCACAAATCCGACACCATTCACCATAAGTTATCAATCTCTTGCCCTAAACAGTGCGAGAAGGCCAAACTTGCAACACCCAACACAGGTTAGATGAAATTGGAAAGTGATACTAGTTACATATACTCACAGTCCAGGGAAGAAGGTACTGAATGCCATCTGGGGTCACTGGGGGGATGTATTCAGAGGCAGAATGAACCAGAAGGGGTGTGAGAGGCAGGCTTTGTAGTAACAAGGGGGTAGAGGATGCTGTGGTTCCTGTTGGGGTGTAATTTGTTTGTTTGAAGAGTTTCACAGGCCGGCTTCCAGGGAAAACTCATTAAACTGAGGACAGGATGGTTGCAGCCAGTCTGCCTTATAGAAGAACTAGCTGGGTGGGAGGCTTTCCTGCCAGGGGAGGGCATATCTGGCAAGAGAAGAGGAATGCAATGGCTAAGCTTTGGAGACCCTGTGAGACTCAAAGAGGTCAAGGCAGCACATGGAATTTCAAGCCTTGCAATATGATAACCTCCTGGACAAAGTCTTCCCTGACCACCTCTAGTCAGAGTCAGGCACCTTTTCTGTACTCCTAGAGTAAATGTGAACAGTTCCCACCCTGCCTAGACTGTTAAATTCTGTTTTGGAAGAAGATAGGTCTAAACGCACACTCATACACACATACACACACACACACACACACACACACACAGCCCCCACAAACATAGAGGCAAATAAGCACGCCTTACGCTCTTGCAATCTACTACTTCCTTGCCTGCTTCCGTAACTATAATGAATATTTACTCATTTATTCAAGAAATACTTAGACTCACTGAAATAATAGAATCTGTGTTATTACTATGGCTGTGACCTCATTTGCCTCACTTCAAGCCCCCAGGGTGAGGACCAGGACAATTTAATACTCCTTTCTAAAGTGATTAGAGGGGAGAAATCAGCTTCCAGAGCAGAGGTAGTTTAAAGTCCTTTTTCTTATTTTAAGATTACTGCTCTTCATCTTCACTTAGTCCCTTCAGTCGTTTGACCCCTCATTTCTCCCCAGTCCATTGGCCTTAACCTCCCATTCCATCAAGCCTAGGGTGGTCATTAGAAACCCTCACTACCTTGAGCCACGTTCCTACAAAAGCCACTCAAGGAAACCTAACCCTGGATCAAACCTATAATCAATCTTCAACTTCCAGCCTTATTTTCACTACTTCGCCTCATCTACATTTAAGTTTAGCCAATTGTGTGTAGTATATGCTGCTTGGCCTTCGCCTCTGACTTGCCCTTCAAACTCAGAGTCTTCCTGCCCTTGCTCCGGTCCATGTCATTTATTTCCCATTTATAACCTTTTCTCCAGACAAAATTGGAAACTCATCATTTAATTTTATGATGGTTTGCATGTATTCCTGTGTGCATGTATTTAGAAAAAGAGCAAGACATTTTTCCTTCTGGAAGGTAGGTAGAATGTGGGAGCAGCTATTCATAAGATGTCACTCAAACCATTTGTGAGAGTGAATTTCTATAAATTTAAAAAACACAATTGGAAAGAAGATGGAATCACTGAAGCTTAATATGATTAGCAGTTTTGGATCAGGAGGACTGAATGTTTTCATCTTTCCCTTTAACTTTCTTGCATGAGAACTTAAGCTTCTTGAGGTGAGGAATAAGACCTAGCAGAGTGCTAGCCCAGAGCAGGCACTCAAATGTTTGAAGAATGAAGGAGGGTAAAGGTGGGTTAGGTTTTCCTACCTGTAAAATTTCTGTCTCAACTAATACATACACACACACAATGTATATCATATTTAATTTGAAGTTTAAATTGTATCGCAGAAGAAAACACAGAGGTATGTATACAGGTTTGTACATTAACTATAAATTACAAAATTGACATTTGGATCAAGTATGAAAAAGTTAACCTTATGTGCTATCAAAGCTTAGCTCTTGTTATCTTGCTTCAAAGAAAACCTTGCTTTGGATGGTCAACAGAAAAAAAAAATGAAATCATTCAAAAAAATAAAAGTAAAACCAATCCCTCAAAGCATTTATTTCCCTTTATTATTATTTTTTGGATGAAATAAGCATCTAATCCTCTTAACCTTATTTAATTTTTACNCTTTGGAGACCCTGTGAGACTCAAAGAGGTCAAGGCAGCACATGGAATTTCAAGCCTTGCAATATGATAACCTCCTGGACAAAGTCTTCCCTGACCACCTCTAGTCAGAGTCAGGCACCTTTTCTGTACTCCTAGAGTAAATGTGAACAGTTCCCACCCTGCCTAGACTGTTAAATTCTGTTTTGGAAGAAGATAGGTCTAAACGCACACTCATACACACATACACACACACACACACACACACACACACAGCCCCCACAAACATAGAGGCAAATAAGCACGCCTTACGCTCTTGCAATCTACTACTTCCTTGCCTGCTTCCGTAACTATAATGAATATTTACTCATTTATTCAAGAAATACTTAGACTCACTGAAATAATAGAATCTGTGTTATTACTATGGCTGTGACCTCATTTGCCTCACTTCAAGCCCCCAGGGTGAGGACCAGGACAATTTAATACTCCTTTCTAAAGTGATTAGAGGGGAGAAATCAGCTTCCAGAGCAGAGGTAGTTTAAAGTCCTTTTTCTTGTTTTAAGATTACTGCTCTTCATCTTCACTTAGTCCCTTCAGTCGTTTGACCCCTCATTTCTCCCCAGTCCATTGGCCTTAACCTCCCATTCCATCAAGCCTAGGGTGGTCATTAGAAACCCTCACTACCTTGAGCCACGTTCCTACAAAAGCCACTCAAGGAAACCTAACCCTGGATCAAACCTATAATCAATCTTCAACTTCCAGCCTTATTTTCACTACTTCGCCTCATCTACATTTAAGTTTAGCCAATTGTGTGTAGTATATGCTGCTTGGCCTTCGCCTGTGACTTGCCCTTCAAACTCAGAGTCTTCCTGCCCTTGCTCCGGTCCATGTCATTTATTTCCCATTTATAACCTTTTCTCCAGACAAAATTGGAAACTCATCATTTAATTTTATGATGGTTTGCATGTATTCCTGTGTGCATGTATTTAGAAAAAGAGCAAGACATTTTTCCTTCTGGAAGGTAGGTAGAATGTGGGAGCAGCTATTCATAAGATGTCACTCAAACCATTTGTGAGAGTGAATTTCTATAAATTTAAAAAACACAATTGGAAAGAAGATGGAATCACTGAAGCTTAATATGATTAGCAGTTTTGGATCAGGAGGACTGAATGTTTTCATCTTTCCCTTTAACTTTCTTGCATGAGAACTTAAGCTTCTTGAGGTGAGGAATAAGACCTAGCAGAGTGCTAGCCCAGAGCAGGCACTCAAATGTTTGAAGAATGAAGGAGGGTAAAGGTGGGTTAGGTTTTCCTACCTGTAAAATTTCTGTCTCAACTAATACATACACACACACAATGTATATCATATTTAATTTGAAGTTTAAATTGTATCGCAGAAGAAAACACAGAGGTATGTATACAGGTTTGTACATTAACTATAAATTACAAAATTGACATTTGGATCAAGTATGAAAAA
Source organism: Neotragus moschatus (assembly GCA_006410615.1). Lineage (NCBI taxonomy): Eukaryota > Metazoa > Chordata > Mammalia > Artiodactyla > Bovidae > Neotragus > Neotragus moschatus. The sequence continues at coordinate 652,876 of SJYA01000449.1, read as the reverse complement.
GTTAACCTTATGTGCTATCAAAGCTTAGCTCTTGTTATCTTGCTTCAAAGAAAACCTTGCTTTGGATGGTCAACAGAAAAAAAAAATGAAATCATTCAAAAAAATAAAAGTAAAACCAATCCCTCAAAGCATTTATTTCCCTTTATTATTATTTTTTGGATGAAATAAGCATCTAATCCTCTTAACCTTATTTAATTTTTACCTAGAAAATGTTTAGCAGCCTGTTCTTAAACTTATATTCTAAATACAGAAAGTGCATAACGTAGGTCAGTATTAATTTTTAGAATGCCAATTCAACTTAGTAGAAGAAAAAGCAACTGATGTGCTTCAGTAATAACTTCCACTTGTTTTTAACTTGTTTTATTAAAGCTTGCAATTCTATTTAATTGGCATATAATTTAATTGTCACGTAAGTTATTTAATTATATGCTATAAATGGAAAATGTTTATAGGCAATCATATCTCTTTTGTTAGACTCTGGAATTCTAGATCTTCGTCAATCTCATTTTATATGTAATTCTTTCATGCTGATTATTTGCATTGCTTGATTGATTTATATCACATATTAAATTGATTTTGCCATTGTTTATAGTGATGTGTGTGTGTTTTATAATTCAGAAGGCCACGATTTAGCATACTTTATCAATGAAAACAGAAACCCAGACAACCTGTGTTTCTTTCTCAGGCAAAGTAGACTATCGTAATATTTCACATATGTCTTTCAATCAGCCTGGCGTGCCCTGCCCTCCAATCTTTGCCTAATTTCAGCATGTTAATTTTGGAGGTTTACCTTCAGTGTTCTACTCAGAAGGCTCTTCTGATCTCATAACATATTCGATGGCTTTTTCCCAAATCCCTTTAAGCAGAATAATAGTATTGAGTCAGACAGAACTAGGGTCTAATCTTTATCTTTCACTAATGGGGCAACCTTTGGCCTTAGGTAGCCTTAGATTTCTTGGTTGTAAATCAGGGACCACAATTACTTACTATATTGGGTTGCCGTGAAATATATTAGAGAAATCTTATTGTGCCTTTTCACAATGGTTGGCACATAGAAAGCTTGTGAAAATTTTATTTCTCTCTCTTCTAGTAGGCGCTCAATAAATATATGGTGGATGAGTGAATAAATTACAATTATCTATTCTTTCCAGTTTTATTGATGTATAATTGACTACAATTATTTTTGTCTTGTCTGACCCCCACTACCGTTTGTTTGTCCAGGGACGGGTGATAGTCTTTTGTCTCATGTAAGATAGAGAATAGTACTTGCCACATAGTAACTGATTGGTAAATTGTGAAAATCTCTAGCTCTCCCATTTGACTAAAGACTTTCACAACTACTTTAGCACACACCATTCACTTAATGATTATTTGTAAGCACCTACTCTCAGACGGGCATTGTTCTCTAGGCAGGTTATGTCAGTGACAATGTCTGTTTTCATAGCATTTGCACTTTAGAGGAAAGAGACAGTGATGAGCAAATAGGTAAGTACAGGGAATGTTGAGTGATGATAAGAGCTATAGAGAAAAATCAAGCAGAGTAAGGGGCAGGAGAGTGTTGGGAGCCATTGCTATTTTATATAGTGTGATTAAGGATGCCACCCATGAAGGTGACCTTTAAACAAGAGATCTAGAAGAAGTAGTTGAGTCAGGCATGCAGATAAAATGTCTGGACGTAGAGTATTCGAGGCAACGCGAATAGCAAGTGCAAAGCCCTGAGGAAGGAGCATGTGGAGCTGTGACCAAGGTGGAATGAGGAAGAGGGAGAGTAACAGAAGGGGACATCTGCACAGTAACAAGGAGATCACCGTGGAATCAGAGATCAGTGGACATATTTAGATTTTTAATCTCAGTTAAAAGTGTACCCATTAGTGTTTAGAAACAGAAATAAAAGCACTCTATGAAGCAGGAAGTGGTTTATATAGAGAATAAGTGCTTGAACATCACTAGAAGGGAGAGAAGGATGGGAGTCTAGGCTGGACCTCCTGGAAAGACTTCTAGAACAAGTCTCTAAAGCACCTTCCAAGCGCATTGTTGTCTCTGCTCCTATAAAGAAGATGGAGAGTAAGCTACAATCCAGGACTAACAAACCACCGGTAACATGACATCTGGTTCTCGCCACCCAAACAGTGAGTGATTGGCTATGAGAGCACCGATGTGGAAAATCCTGAGACCTGCTTATCAGGGCAATGGCCCAATGGCAGGAAGATGATTAACTCATCTGCCAAATCTGATTAACCTGTCTTCCAAATGTGGCTTGGGTGTCTGTAGTTGGGGGAACTTAATTTTGTCATGAAATTTGTCTTTCTTGCATTTGCATACAGGAAGGCAGGCTAGAAGGGGCCCCAGTAGACTATCTACCACAGGAGGATGTCAAGGAAATATACGATCTGAATTGTTTCAACAAGACCACGCTGGCTGCTATGNTTCCAAATGTGGCTTGGGTGTCTGTAGTTGGGGGAACTTAATTTTGTCATGAAATTTGTCTTTCTTGCATTTGCATACAGGAAGGCAGGCTAGAAGGGGCCCCAGTAGACTATCTACCACAGGAGGATGTCAAGGAAATATACGATCTGAATTGTTTCAACAAGACCACGCCGGCTGCTATGTAGAGAATATACAAAGAGAGGCCATCACCATGATCCAGTGAGAGACTATGGTGGTTGGTGTAATCTTATATTAGATAAAGTATTACTATCTAGGTCCACTCACTCACTGAACTGATGTCATTTATTCACTCAACAGTTTATGCATTTTACCACAAAACAGATTGCATGGCTCAATTCTGGGGAAATGTACTCATGTGATCTTATTGAAAACTGACTAAACATTTCTGTAAAACCAAGAATGAAATGTGTATGGCTATATGAATCAAAGCTTAAAGTCATCTTGTCTATGATGGTTACGTACATCCAAAGATTTCAATAGATATAAACTGTGATCTTTCATTTCTTAATATTAAAAGAGAAGCCAGTTTATCCTTTAGTTTGAATTCACTTGTCTACATGTAAAGTGTATCAAAACTTATGAGAAAGCTGGTTATGGACAATTATTCCCTCCCAGGCCTGATAGAGGGTCAAAACATCTTGCACACTTAGCAACATTGCTTATTTATTTGACCCTCATAAAAGCTCATTGCTTTATAGATCAGGATATGGTAAACATTCTGATAAACAAATCCAGGTAATGCAGCCAAAGCTGTTTTTTTTTTTTTTTTTCCAAATAAGAAAGTTAGAGTTTATCTTTTTCAATTCTTGTATTTCAGAGCAATGTAAAATTCCAAAACATGGATAAATGCCACCTGATGACATTTAATTTAGCATCTGAAATACATGTTGCAGATATTAAGCAGATGATTCAAAAACAGACCTTATAATAAACATAATATTTACTTCTTGATCAAATAATTTTACAGATAAAAATAATTCAGTTTGCCTATTTAGCTACTATAGGATACATGTTCCCAGGTGATTGTTGTAACCACCTTACTCACTTTATGCTGTTTTTATTCTCCTTTGTGCTGCTTTTAATATACTTCATACATACTTTGTTTTGAAGAGAATACTATGTGTAATGGTTATTCTTCTGGAAGCATGTAAAGTATTAAATGAAACAGTTTTCAGAATGCATATCTTCTGTATGTAGTACCCAAAAAAGTGTGTGTAAGTGTATATATATATATATATATATGTATATATAGTATATATATATCATAATCATAACTTTAATAGTCACTTGACTTTTTAAAAAAAAGTTTCCATAAGCTTTATTTAATGAACCCAATTGAAGGAGGAATATTGTATTGGGCTTCTCTGGTGGTTCAGTGGTAAAGAATCTGCCTGCCAATGCAGGAGACACCAGTTTGACCCTGGGGTCAGGACGATCCCCTGGAGGAGGACACGATAACCCACTCCAGTATCCTTGCCTGGAGAATCCCATGGACAGAGAAGCCTGGGGGCTATAGTCCATGGGGTTGCAAACAGTCATACGTGAAATTAGCAGCTAAACAACAATAGCAAGTACATTGATAGGTAGTAAGATATAGATGGTTAAAAGTGTAAGGTATGCTTTAAAGCTATAAAGTTATGTTTTTATATAAACAAGACCTGAATTAAATAATCTCTTCTCACTCTTCAACTGTCACAGGTCAAAGAGGTTTACTAAAGAAGATATTTTTATTGTTTATTTCTAGAATATTTCCTCATACTTTATAGTTTTAAAGCTATTGCTTAATGCGTATATATGATAAATATGTACATATACACATACATACATGTGTGTATGTATGCATACATATAGGTGTAGGTAGGATGTACCTACAGAAAGCTTGAAAAATCAATGAACTATCCATTCATGGAAGGTTAGAGATTTATATTTCATACTTGTATTTTTCTTGGCCACTCATTCATCCAAACACTCAACAAATATTTGTAGAATACATAAATGTATCAATTTATTCAATTTATTATTCATTTATTATTATATCAATTTATTATTGTGCATGCTTTATTCTGATACTCAATGGACAAAATGTATTCTTTAGAATTACTTTGACAGCAAGGGAAACCATGGTCTCTTTCACATTATATCTGATGTCTCAATTTATAATCATAGCTGTTCATTTAAAATTTTTAAAACTTCTTTTGAAGATATTACGGTGATCCAAATTTCCCAGAGATCATGGGTGTGGTTTTTATGGCAGTACTAAGGCACTGTTGATACAAATTGCCATTTCTGGGCCCTTGTTTCCCAATTGCATTCATTAAATGTTTTCAGGTGCGATCAATACTTTTTGAAAGTTTCCAAATTTAGTTTGTAAAATTGCATGCTTAGCTTGTGGAGCTTATGCTCTTACCTGATGAGAAATATTTTAACTCTTTCCTAATGTTAGATACAAAGAAAAAGATCTGCTTTAAAAGACTGGGCTTTCATTCTTTGTTTAAGGAAAAGAAATGTTCTCTTTTTTTCTAGCCACATAAGCAGAAACTGTCTTTAAAAATCCTTCTTTGTCAGAGTCCACATCCAGACACACTGTAATACTGGCTGATGCTCCTTCCTAGAGCACTTTCTTTTCTGCCCATTCCCACATTTCCTGCCCCAGTTCAGGCTCTCCTGTCTCTTGAGCTCTTAAACAGCTTTGAACTTCACCTGCCTGGCCTTCACCAGTCTTCTTCCTTCCCTCCACAGTGCAGTGAGGGTAAGTTTTCTAATTAGAAAATCTGATTTTATCACTGTCATATGTGTATCTTCCAGTGGTGCCTGAAGCCTAAACCATCAATCCACACTCCTTAGTTGAGCTTTCAAAGCCCCTTGGTGTTGGGGCCTCTCCATTTCTCCAGGCTCATTTCTCTGCTTGCTCTCTGTGTTCCAAGTGAACCAAAATAACTTCTGATTTCCAATGTGCAGCTCCTTTCCCTCTGTACACCCTACTCGCTACTGTGCTTGAATGGCTGCAAGTTGTTGACCATATTTTGGTGTTAAAGTGCCTTGAACTCTGGAAAAATTGGTGTAGCATTAAGTACTGAGTTAGCAAATTCTCAGATTAAAAGCAAGATTTTAAAATCAGGAGGAAATTTAGTAAGAATTCAAGGCTAAAAGAAAATGTGAATAGGAAAAATATATATATTACAAAAAACCTCCCTACCCTGCGTTAGATTTTTTAAAAATGCAATCAACTCTTCACTCCCTTATTTCTCTTAGAAAAGTCACCCAAGGTCACACACAAAATAGCATGATTTTCAGATCAGCTCTGGGATTCTACACTGACCCCAGTTAAAAGTTGCCTTAAACTTACTCATCCTTCAGGGCTTCAACATCACCACTTCTGTGGATGCCTCCTGATCCATGAGAATAAATTGCTTCTGTGATCCCTGTAACATCTTGTGTGTCCCCAACCCAAATACAGTACTGACATACTTGTCATCTCCCTAAAGATAGGTTTGTAGATGGACATTTCTTCCCCAGTACCTGGCTAGATTATTGAATGGAAGGATCAACTCTCTCCTATCAGTAGTTCAAGTGCATGTCACAGAGCCTGAGACCTACCAGGCCGTCGCACAATATAGGTCTGTTGAAATAAAATCTCTCTGGGAGGACCGTTGACTGAAGTCCATTTTGTTACTGATGACAAAGTGCAGTTTGCTCTTCACCAGTAGGTGTCGCACTAGCTCTATCTTTTTAGAGCACGTTTTGGCTTTTCTGCTCCGCTCTCACATATTAATTGGGTTGTTATGGGAAGGAGATGATAATTTAGGCACTGTTTACAGAATAAAACTGATTTAACCTTCAGTTTTTCTGTGAACATTTTTTCCAAACCTAGTGTTCCAACTGAAATTGCCAAAGTGAAAAGAATACTTCAAATTTAAAAGATGATTAGAGTGAAATAAAAATTCAAGATGGGACATCAAGTTAAGAACACAGGAAAAATGTGAAGCACAAAATCAACACCTCAGAATGGTAATGGCACGATAATAGCTGTAGCCACACAACTGTTTCTTTCCATCCACAACCAAAAAGCAAACTGTGTTTGGTATCTGAGCAAAAGGGCTCAAAGGAAAAACAAAGCCCAGAATAAAATGTGCTTTGTTTGTAGGGTGTCATTAGCTTTGAGGAACTCAAGATCTGCATAAAGAACCTTTAATCATGCACTTATGAATATTATACATCTAATACTTACACAATCTGAGAATCAGGGAAACAGAGAAACAAGCAGAAAAGAAAACAAAGGTGATAAATGATCCTTGGAAATGTGAAGACATACAGTGAAAAGAATTGTAAAAATAAGATAGAAATTGGCCAGACACACATTACTAAATACTTGCAGCTTGGAACAGTAGAGGAGAGACTCAGTCTTGGAATCAGAAGATCAGGGTTATGAATTCTAAGACTAGCTGTGTGACCTCAGGCTATATAGATCTGTCCTCTCTGATTGTCTGTATTTTGAAACATAAAATAAAGCTGATATCCAAACGGTGTTGTAATAGTCAAATAAGATAATGCATGTAAATACTCTTCATGTTCTTTAAAATGCTATAGTGACATAAAGTAGTATTGGAGGAGAAACATGAAATTAACATTTATTCAGCATTTACCCTGTTGCAGGTAAGTGCTGGGAAGCACTTGACATAAAAATACCTTTGATTTCTTCCAGTAGGCAAGACTCACCTAGTCGTTGAACTGCATTCACAGGTCCCTACACTCACTCCTGGTCATCTCCGTGTTTCAGTGCAGTTAAGTCCCTACATATGAACAAGTTTCATTCCAAGAACATGTTTGTAAGTCCAAAGGTTGCCTAGGTACCCAAGTAACACAATCAGCTATACATTACTGTACTGTAACAGGATTATAATACTTTTCACACAAATAATACATAAAATAACACCTTGAAACTCACAGTAGTACAGCACAACAGCTGGCACACAGGGGCTGGCATCAAGTGAAGATGCAAGAAGAGTTACTGCCTGGAGGAGACAGAGGAGGTAGGAGATGGTAGATCACCAGCAAAGGAGGTGGAGGGCAAGCCGCACGCAGTTTCACTCACCCCCGATGATGTTGATGGCACAGATTCCGGTTCTGATGCTAGACTCAATTCTATCCGCACTCTTGAGAAAATGGTCCGGTGCTGTCTGAATAGTAGCTCTTTCTTTCTCATCATAGATGACACGGTAGCACTGGGTCTTCGTGCAGGGTTCTACGTGCTGGTCCTGTGCCTGAAAAACTGACAGAGCCTCCCCAAATAAAGCAAATCCCCTTGCCACTTCCTGCATTGTGAACCTCTCAGGTTCCTCAGTTACTTCTTCCTTCTCTTGTCTATCTACATCCTTTCTCTGTGCGTATTTGTATCTTTGAAAGTTCGAAAGTTGAAGTTTTGTTGCAGGGGACTTGTTGTATGCATCTCTCACTTATGGAAATTATAGATATTACTACCAGTCTCTCAACATTGAGGGATTTTCATGCAGGATGCGCTTTGTCAGAGTTGGTAGTCTTGTGGCAGTGGGCATTAGACCTGGTGCTTTGAAGGAAGCCTTGGATGTATTTGCCAATAAGTTCCTGCTCAAAGCTTCCTTTTGAAGGAAAAAAATATATAGGAATTTGTCATCAGATCAAGATTGCAGATACCTTTTACACCTGAAGCGGTAGATAGACGAGACTTTTGTCTTCAGTTGGAAGGTTTCTTCTATTATAGGAGAAAACCAGTTTGGGAAGATGAGAGACAACAGGAATAACCTTGCCCCGAATGTGCTCTCAACAAACATTTACTAAATAAAGATCAGTTTCTATATCTTTCAACGTTAGTGATCCATATTTCTAAGTTTGTTGGTTTCAATACATATGATTTTAAGTTGTTTAGTAGTTTGTCTTTTCCATTCCAGAATAAGTGGATTTGGACAGGCAAATTTGCTTTCTTGAAAGTACACACTTTTGTATGCATTGGTATCAAGAGCGTTATTCTAACTTACTTCATATGGGCTTGGTGAAAAGAAGAAGCAAAAATTAAAATAGTGAATGAGAGAAAGGAAAGTCCAAGATTTAATTCAACCGAAAGCAAAATCTTTATAGTAGAAAGCAAACCCTACAGCAATTTACGTCCTCAATTCAATTCTAATATTCTCTCCTTTTATTTGTCTTCAGCTTCTACATTTGAGTTATTTGCTGCCAAAAGAAACCAAATAGTGCAGGAAATTAAAATTTTCTTCCTTAAAAATATAGAAGTTTGGGTCGGTATTTCACAAACACTGTTAGAATATTAGCAGTCTATGCAGTGGATTATGACTCCCATAGATTTTCTTGTGCACTTCTGCAAAACTTCATTATATCCATGCCTATTGACCTGAAACTATTGCTAGGTCCTGAAAAGGCAGGTCAAATATTACGTCAATTGCTGATGAGTAGCTCTATTCCTTGACAAAGATACCAATGCTGCCATTTGATGTTTTGTGCAGGGTGGAATTAATGTTATTCCAGGAGATAACAGTAATGAACTAAATTTTACATCCACAAAGGAGATTGGACAGCAGGGCAGTCTTGCACTTTGGTTTTTATCTGTAATCAGATTCTTTATCATCACAAATCCTGTCTGTCAAGTTCCCCCAAGTAAGCTGGATTTATTAAAATGCATTGTTACTCCTTGTTCCAATAATGAGCTCCACTACTGGTGACTTTCAAAGAACCACAGAAAAGCAGAGGAGAGGACCTGTTACTATATAGCAAGGAGACAACACAGGCAGTGGGAATTGAATATGACTTTTAACTCCACGCCATTGATGGTGATTTTTGGTTGCTTGCCCGATTTGCCTCGGGCAACTAAAAACATCACCTTAGTTTTACTCAGGCTAATTGTCAGCCTGTGCAGCAGTGCCAAATTTGAGAAATGATTGACAATCAGACATACAACCTCAGGTGTATGACCCTGCAGTTCATAGTCATTAGCACTCAGTCATTCAGGGCTGGCCTGCCCTAAAGACATTAGTGGAGGCCAGCCATCTGATGAGCCCGGAGAGCTCTGGGGAGGCGCAGCTGCACGTTCTACCCAGATGTTCATGATTTTTGTTGCGTGATTGAGCATNGGCGTTTCTAGAAAGTAACAAACAACTGAGCTCCGGAGCCCAGTTTTCGGCAGGCCATGTGACCACGTCTGCTACAGGCCTGTTGTTGCTTAGTGTCTTACTTTCTCTTTCTCTTTGGGGCTTTTGACTCCTGGTGGAAGGAGGAAGAAAATCGTCCCAGACAGGACACAGAGGAGTCAGCAGAACTCACTAACGTGCAAAGAAGTGGTGGCTTTCTTACTTCCATTCCCACTCCCTTCTCAAATTGTGATTCTCGGATTTTTCAGAAAAGAAAAACACAGCTGCTTCACTAACCAGTGCACTCTCTGTGGTTGTTTGCTTAGTTATAAAAGCCCGGACAGAGACTTTTTACATTGGAATGGAATTGTTTTAAAACGTTCTGTTAATATCTGCAGTACAGTGAAGTGAATCAGCTCTATGTATACATATATACNTCGGATTTTTCAGAAAAGAAAAACACAGCTGCTTCACTAACCAGTGCACTCTCTGTGGTTGTTTGCTTAGTTATAAAAGCCCGGACAGAGACTTTTTACATTGGAATGGAATTGTTTTAAAACGTTCTGTTAATATCTGCAGTACAGTGAAGTGAATCAGCTCTATGTATACATATATACCCTCCCTCTTAGAACACCCATCCAAGTCATCCTCCCTCTTTAGGTCATCACAGAGCACACAGCTGAGCTCCCTGCACTAGACAGCAGCTTCCCGCTAGCTCTCTATTCTACATAGGGCAGTTTATATATGTCATAGAAAAAGCAGGAGAATTCCAGAAAAAATATCTACTTCTGCCTTTGACTATGTGGGTGACAAAGAATTGTGGAAAATTCTTAAAGAGATGGGAATACCAGACCACCTTACCTGTCTCCTGAGAAATCTGTATGCATGTCGAGAAGCAACAGGCAAAACTGGAAATGGAACAATGGACTGGTTCAAAACGGGGAAAAGAGTATGTCAAGGCTGTATATTGTCGCCATGCTTATTTAACTTATATGCAGAGTACATCATGTGGAATGCCATGCTGGATGAAGCACAAGCTGAAATCAAGACTGCAGGGAGAAATATCAATTACCTTAGATATGTAGATGACACCACCCTTATGGCAGAAAACGAAGAGGAGCTAAGGAACCTCTTGATGAAAGCGAAAGAGGAGAGTCAAAAAGCTGGCTTAAAACTCAACATTCAAAAAACTAAGATCATGGCATCTGGTCCCATCACTTCATGGCAAATAGATGGGAAAATAGTGGAAGCAGTGACAGGCTTTATTTTCTTGAGCTCCAAAATCACTGCAGATGGTGACTGCATCCATGAAATTAAAAGATGCTTGCTCCTTGGAAGAAAAACTATGACCAACCTAGACAGCAGATTAAAAAGCAGAAACATTACTTTGCTGATAAAGTCCATCTAGTCAAAGCTATGGTTTTTCCAGTAGTCATGTATAGATGTAAGAGGTGGACCATAAAAAGCTGAGTGTTGAAAAATTGATGCTTTTGAACTGTGGTGTTGGAGAAGTCTCTTGAGAGTCCCTGGGACTGCAAGGAGATCCAACCAGTCAATCCTAAAGGAAATCAGTCCTGAATATTCACTGGAAGGACTGATGCTGAAGCTGAAACTCCAATACTTTGGCCACCTGGTTCGAAGAGCTGACTCATTTGAAAAGACCCTGATGCTAGTAAAGACTGAAGGCAGGAGGAAAAGGGAGTGACAGAGGATGAGATGATTGGATGGCATCACTGATTTGATGGAGATGAGTTTGAGAAAGCTCTGGGAGTTGATGGTGGACAGGGAGGTCTGGTGTCCATGGGGTTGTAAAGAGTCGGACATGACTGAGCAACTGAACTGAACTGAACTGAACTGATATATGTCAATACTGCTCTCCAGTTCGTCCCACTCTCCCCATCTCCTCTAGAGACCTGAGAGAAACTTCTAAATTGCCACGTATAAGGGTTGGTGAAGGTGAAGGGCTTTCTTTCTTTCAGGGCCGGAGGATCACAGGAGATTGCCACTACCATGCTTTCATCAAGTGAAGATTTCCTAGGAGAAGCCTAATGATCCATTTAGGTCAATATAACTCTCTGTGAGGATCTTCTCAAGAACATTACTGATCCTCTTCTTTGATTATTTGAAGAGATAATGACCTCTCTATCATCAAACACTGCCCATTGCTTTTCTGGACACATCCTCTATAACATGGGTATAAAATGTGTTCTCACCTATAGAGTCATTGCAATAGGATTTATAATTGTTGTTTGGTTCTGAAAGGTTCTTTCTTTTACTTAACCAAAAATTATCTTATAAATTCTTTCCTTAGTTTTCAACCATGAAACTTCTCAGGTTTTTCTCTCTTTTGCATGAAATCCTTTCAGATATTTAGTGACACTGATACTTTTCAAGTCATGTTTAACTTAGACATCACCAGTTATTTCGGTGGATTTGTCAATGAGATGCTTTCCAGGGTACTCACCATTTTGATAAACTTATGCTTGTTATTGCATTTTTAATGCAACTCTTTAATTTTGGATTGTTGAATGTAATTGTTGAATGTTATTTTGGATTGTTGAATGTAATAGTGCATTTTTAATGCAACTATTTTATTTTGGATTGTTGAATGTAAGACTCTTGAGTGAAGCAGTCTTTTTGTACCTTAATTTCAGCAGAGGGACCCTAGGTGGAGAATAAAATAGTAGATGCCAGTAGGGTTGCCAGTTGCACAGCTGCAGGAGGCACCATTCACATCGTGGTCTGTGAACAGTGCACTTTGGGACTGTACTTGCTGTGCACACCTTTGTGACCCGACATGGCTGTCCCAGACACTTCTTAGAAGTGCTGATCACACTTAAAGGATGTGCATTAACCCATCACTCACTCACTACAGGGGTTTAAGAAGGAAGGCAATTCATTGCCAGAAGGAAGAAGCTGGTGGTGAAGATTTCATTGGAAAAAGCTATACACATGTTGATTTCTCCCTAATTTCACAACTATGTACCATGGATGAGAGGGAAATGCTTTGAACCAAATGAAGAGGGATTTTAGAATACAACTCAGAGAGCTTGGTTGGGCTTTGCCTCTGAATTTGGAGAATGCAGTGACATAAGCATCTAGAGACAGGACCCTATCATGTGAGCACAATGTCTAGATATGACCAGATCAATGCATAAATACAGAAGAACTTGTCCATCTGAAAATGTAAACCAGTATCACATTGATGTTTTTAATTGCCATGTAATAAAATGACTTTGTATTGAGTTTCCAAGCAAACATCTAGGTGTTTCTCATATAAACTGCAATTGGGTCATGTATCCTGATATTTTATATGGAAAAATAATTTTCTTGAGGTCAAATCAGAATCAACTTGCTACAGAGGCAGCAGCACCAAATGTGGATTTAGATTGCCTTAGTTTGTGTCTCACCTTGTCTATCTGGTTGACCAGTCCATGAATCTCCCTGAGCCTCAGTGAGATTCCTCTCACTTCCTCTCCTCTCATTCCCCTGACCTAGAATTCTGAGAGTTTAATGGGCTGGTATGTGAGGGTGGTTAGCACATTGGAAGAGTTTGATAAACACCAGTTTCCTTCTGCCTTCTTGATGACACCCTTCATTGGTGGATTTGTTCATCCCCAGTCACCCATAGTCTAGTCAAGGCTATGGTTTTTTCAGTGATCATGTATGGATGTGAGAGTTGGACTGTGAAGAAGGCTGAGCGCCAAAGAATTGATGCTTTTGAACCGTGGTGTTGGAGAAGACTCTTGAGAGTCCCTTGGACTGCAAGGAGATCCAACCAGTCCATCCTAAAGGAGATCAGTACTGGGTGTTCATTGGAAGGACTGATGCTGACGCTGAAACTCCAATACCTTGGTCACCTCATGCGAAGAGTTGACTCATTGGACAAGCCTCTGATGCTGGGAGGGATTGGGGGCAGGAGGAGAAGGGGGTGACCGAGGATGAGATGGCTGGATGGCATCACGGACTCGATGGGCGTGAGTCTGAGTGAACTCCCAGGAGTTGGTGATGGACAGGGAGGCCTGGCATGCTGTGATTCATGGGGTTGCCAAGAATCAGACACGACTGAGTGACTGAACTGAACTGAACTGAGTCACCCTGCAGGGGACAGTGTAACACAAGGGCTGAGCACCATTGTTAAGAAAGTGTCACTTACAAGCCTGCGTCTTGAGCAAATTACTTCAATTTCCTGCTCCTCAGCACCTTTCTCCATTAATAGGGGGAAATACTGGTGTTTGAATATAAGATGATACATGACATTTAAAGTGTTTAGCACAGAACGTGGCACTCAACACATCCTCAGTGATTCTTTTTTCTTAATTATCATTACCTTACTCCTACTGCAAGTATAGCTGAGTTGCTTATTTGCTTTGATGATGAGGCTGAAACTGTCCTCCTGAAACCTGAACAAAAGGTCCATTTGAAACACATTTTACTGTACTTGCTCTGCGGAGGCCAGGAGCACATCTAATTTAATAAGTCTGAAAGTGAGTAGCAGGTTTCCAGCAGAGGGAGATGGAGGGAGGGATGGCTACAGAAAGCCGTTTGATCATCTCTCATTCACTCTGATTCACATTTCCTATAAATATCTCTTGTAAATTCCTCTAAGATGTATCCTCTCCCTAATTCTAGGTGTCATGAGCATATCCCCAAAAGTGACAGGTTACTTTTATTCTGTCCCTTTCATTTCAATCCATCAGCTCTTCCTTTTATTGAATTAACTACAGAGGAGTTGCTCCCCTTATGGATTCCTCTGAATTCCCTCCCCTGCTGATCTCTCTACTAACACTGCAGTATTTGCCATCCTCCTACGCTGGCATCTATGTCTCCTGCTGTGCAGCTTCTCAGTGTCTCTCTGGACTCTAGGGGGCAACCTGGGTTATTAGGAGTTAAGATGCAAAAGGCTCTTAAGCGCAGGCGCAGCCGCGAGCGGCGCTCTTAAGCGCAGGCGGCAGCCACAAGCGGTGACTGCAGCCACGAAATCAGAAGATGCTTACTCCTTGGAAGAAAAGTTATGACCAACCTAGATAGCATATTCAAAAGCAGAGATATTACTTTGCCGACTAAGGTCCGTCTAGTCAAGGCTAGGCTTTTCCAGTAGTCGTGTATGGATGTGAGGGTTGGACTGTGAAGAAGGCTGAGCGCCGAAGAATCGATGCTTTTGAACTGTGGTGTTAGAGAAGACTCTTGAGAGTCCCTTGGACTGCAAGGAGATCCAACCAGTCCATTCTCAAGGAGATCAGCCCTGGGATTTCTTTGGAAGAAATGATGGTGAAGCTGAAACTCCAGTACTTTGGCCACCTCATGCAAAGAGTTGACTCATTGGAAAAGACTCTGATGCTGGGAGGGATTGGGGGCAGGAGGAGAAGGGGGTGACCGAGGATGAGATGGCTGGATGGCATCACGGACTCGATGGGCGTGAGTCTGAGTGAACTCCGGGAGTTGATGATGAACAGGGAGGCCTGGCGTGCTGCAATTCATGGGGTCGCAAAGAGTCGAACACGACTGAGCAACTGAACTGAACTGAAGATGAAAAAAATGGAGAAAAGTAAATTTAGGCTTGTTTGAGTCAAAATTTGAGATTTGGGATATGAAAGTGTTTGCTAAGTCACTTAAGTCACTAACTCTGTGACTTACTATAACTGACTAACTCTTTGTGACTCTATAGACCAGAAACCACCAGGTTCCTCTGTTCATGGAATTCTCCAGGCAAGAGTACTGACGAGTGGGTTGCCATGCCTTTCTCCAGGGGTCTTCCCAACCCACGGATCGAACCCATTTCTCTTATGTCTCCTGCATTGGCAGGTGGGTTCTTTGCCCCTAGCACCATTTGGGAAGCCAAAATAGTGTTTGACCACCTTTTTATAACCAAGAGCTCCTTGTATAATATTTTTTTAATCATCATAAATCTCACATTCTGAAAAAGACTACATTTTTATTCAAGAATTATAACAAATATTGCTTCCTTTGAGAAATCTAAATGTGCCACAGTGAGATGATCCATAATTTTTGAGAAAATAGAAAATAAAATGGTGATTTTTAAAATTTAGCAGCCCTGTCACCTGCCAAAACTATATTATTTCTTCTAGACTTGTGGAAATCTTGAAAATAGATTGAAAAACCACATTATTACTTTAATAAACCTTTAGCATTTGGCAACCTCAGATTAGGAAATGCTGGTTATGGCTTTAGCTAGAATCATTAAAATCAAGTCTTTAGTGAGAAAGATGTCATGTATGTAAAAGGTGATGATTTAAAGCTTTAAATAACTTATTCTATTTTCATTTGTTTCTTATAAGATGTTTAACATTAAAAAAATTCTTTTTCAAATTTTTTTCCCATTTAGGTTGTCACAGAATATTGAGCAGAGTCCCCTGTGCTATACAATTAGTCCTTGTTGGTTATCTATTTTAAACATAACAGTGTGTGCCTGTCAATACCAAATTCCCAGTCTATCCCTCCCCCTCAGTCTTTCCCCTGGGAACCATTAGTTCATTTTTCTAAGTCTGTGAATCTGCTTCTGTTTTTTAAATATCTTCATTTGTGTTATTTTTTTTTAGATCCCACATATAAGTGAAATCATATGATAATTTGTCTTTCTCTGCTGACTTACCCTTGTTTAGTATGACAATCTCTAGGTCCATCCATGTTGCAACAAATGGCATTATTTCATTCTTTTAATGGGTAAGTAATATTCCATTGTATATACATACCACATCTTCTTTATCCATTCCTCTGTTGATGGACATTTAGTTTGTCTCCATGTCTTGGTTATTGTAAACAGTGCTGCAGTGAACACTGGAGTACATGTATCCTTTTGAACCAAGTTTTTCTCCAGATATATGCCTAGGAGTGGCATTGCTGGATCATATGGCAGCTCTGTTTTTAGTTTTTAAGGAGCCTCCAATTGTTCTTCATAGTGGCTGTACCAATTTACATTCCCACCAACAGGTTCCCTCTTCTCCACACCCTCTCCAGCATTTATTGTTTGTAGATTCTTTTCAGGATGGCCATTCTGAATGGTATGAGATGATATTTCATTGAAGTTTTGATTTTTATTTCTCTAAAACAACATTGAACATCTTTCCATGTGCTTCTTGGCCATCTATATGTCTTCTTTGGAGAAATGCCTATTGAGTTCTGCCCATTTTCTGATTGGGCTGTTTGTTTTTATGGTATTGAGCTGCATGAGCTATTTGTAAATTTTGGAGACTAATCCTTCATTGGTCAAGAGGCTTTGTTACTAAATATCTCATTTCTGTAGAGGTGAGCTATTTTGAGGGGAGGAGGCATGGTGGGGAAAGTAAGAGCTCTGGATCAGAAAGATCTGGTTCCTTTCACTTACAAGCTTACTGATCAACTTTTATAAAGCTAGCATACTTCTTTGCACCTTGGTTTCATCATCTATAGAAAAATCAATCACACCTCCCCTATGAGATTGGTGTGAGGATGAGAGATGATGCATGGAAAGGGAAGACATCGACTAGCAGAGTATAAGTTGTCATTAAAGAGCGCCTCTTATTATGGGGATGAACAAGCTACTATTCTTTGAAAGCTCATCATATCCCAGGCCCTTATTTTCTGATGAGAAAATTGAGGGATGGAGTCTGTCAGTAACTTTCATAGCCACTCTACGGCTGTATTAGGCCAGCAAACTGTGATCGCCAACAACCCCCATATTTCAGTAGCTTCAAAAAGTGAAAGTTTGTTCCTCTTTTGTGTTCATGTCGAGTTTGCAGGAGACTCTGCTGCCTGCCTCCTTACTTGAACAATAGGCTAAGGAATGTCACTAACTGTTGAACCCAGGGGGTAAAAAGGGATTTCCCTGTGGCTAGGTGGTAAAGAATACACCCACCTTTGCAGGAGATGGGGGTTTGATCTCTGGGTTGGGAAGATTCTGGAGAAGGAAATGGCAACCCAGTCCAGTATTCCTGCCTGGAGAATCCCATGGACAGAAGAGCCTAGCAGTCTACTGTCCACGGGGTCACAAAAGAGTCAGACACATCTGAGAGACTCAACGACAACAGGGGATAAAAGATGGAGAGCCCTCAAATGATTCTACCTCAANTTCTGGAGAAGGAAATGGCAACCCAGTCCAGTATTCCTGCCTGGAGAATCCCATGGACAGAAGAGCCTAGCAGTCTACTGTCCACGGGGTCACAAAAGAGTCAGACACATCTGAGAGACTCAACGACAACAGGGGATAAAAGATGGAGAGCCCTCAAATGATTCTACCTCAAAGTGACCCATGCCATTTTTCAGTTGTATTGCCTCAGCCAGAACCAGAATTATGGCCGTGCCTAGTATCAAGGTGACAGAGACGTGCAAGCCCCATCTGAAGTGGACGAGAAGCAGATACGGGTGTCACCTCACATGGTGACAGCTTCCCAGTTCAAATCCCAGTCTCTGATTTAAATCTGGATGAAACAGGGGAGCTAGAAACTCTAACTTTTCTTAAACCTGTTCTTTATAACATAACCTCATTGGTATATCTGAAGAAAATTCTCACAATCTAAATGTCACATATACATAACCACTTAAGTCTAAGTGCAAAGATGTGGTACCAAGCAAAGTGAAGGGGATTTATGTATTTTACTTTTTTTGTGATGGTAGATAATTGAAACTAAGTACCTTCCATTTAAGACTTTGCCTCTTTCTTTGCCACTTAGTAACTTTTAAGTCACTAAAGCTATATTTCCCCTGCTTGCCAAAACCGTCTGCATATCACAGCACACCTTACTATTAACAGCTTAATTTTTCCCCCCTTTGGCTTACAGCTGATGAAATAGTCTTGGTTACCGTGTGAGCCTATAGAACATATCGGAGGAATGAGGCCACAACATTTCCTGCTCCCGTGTCCAGTGATGTGAAACTCTGGCTCATCAGAGCCCTTCTCCTGTATCCCACCTGGGCTGACCATTTAGCTCAGGGACAAAATCTCCCTGTGGTGACAACCCTGCACAGATGCAGACAATAAGCCCTTTGGTCATGGTGCCTCCTCCTCTACCGAATTGTGGAATCGGAAATGGCCTTTAATAAATGAGAGAAAAACTCACTTCAAAAAAAGGAAAAAACTTAGAGCAAGGGAGAACCCCCACAATTCTGACTTTGGGTCGGCTATGGGGGCTTTGTTACATAATCCATATTCCATGGAATCACCAGATTTTTTCTTTCCAAATAAATCTGTAGAGCTCAGGAACTCCTGGTTTTGTGGTTTTAATCTGCCCACCTATTGATTTATTTTCACTTGTTCTGCGTTTTCCTACACCTAGCTGACAGGTGGATAAGTTCAGTTTCCAACTTCCATTCCAGAAGGTATTTTCTCCTTTGTATGTTCTTTGCTGCTTGGTACACATGTCCATTTCTTTGATCAGGATAGGAAAGTCTCATTAATTCAGAATCTGTGATCACTCTAACAATGACAATACTGTTTTCTTTTTTAACCTCCGTGCTCTTAGGAAGAAAGTGTTAACTGAGCAGTTCTTAGGGAAAGCATACTCAAACTCCTCTAGGGGTACTTATTTACATGAAACTAATATGTTAATTACCAAAAATATCTCTAGTCAGTGTTTGTTTCTCAAGGACCTTATCAAGTAGTACCTTAATTTTGGGATTAAGACCTTAATCTAGCTTGAGTTATAATATGAATTTGTAGGTAACAAAGCTATGCACGCATGCATGCTCAGTCACTCAGTCATGTCCAGTTCTTTGCAACCCCATGGACTGGAGCCCACCAGGCTCCTCTGTCCATGGGATTTTCCAAGCAAGAAATGGGTTGCCATTTCCTCCTCCAGGGGATCCTTCCAACCCAGGGATTGAACCCATGTCTCCTGTGTCTCCTGTAGGCAGGCAGGTTCTTTACCATTGTGCCACCTAGGAAGAAGCCCCAATAAAGGTATGCTTTTATTTAAAAATAGATACCACCGTTCAGATGATTTGTTTCACAAGTTTCACTATCATCCACCTCCTATATGAACAATCTTAGTCTTCTCTTTAATACCATGAATCTACTTGTAACCTGAGTTTAAAAAATGCAGTCTTTTTGTTTATACAATCAGCTTTATCGTATAGAGTACTATATATACATTCCCCCTTGTCTTCTGGCTAGAGAAAAGAAAATTCAGTCAGCAGTTTTTCTGATGCTGGAGTGCTTAAAGTTCAATGCAGTTTGCTCCCATGGAAGAGCCAAGTCCAGTGCCATTTAAATCAAATGAAGCTGTAAAACATTTTAGAGATTGTTTCTTTTAAGGGCTAGAGGATATGGACCATTCTATTTACTCTGTCAGAAAACAGATGTGCGGTAATAAATGAAATTCCTGCTTGTCGGTTTCTTTTCACCAGCCATATTATTGAGCCATGGTGCATGGGGAAAGCTGGGGAAATGGTTGGTATAATCGAGGACAACTTTCCTTGCAGTCAGTGAACTTACAGCAATTACCTTCCCCATGTGTGGCTGTATTCCTTACCTCTTTAAGGTGGGAGGGAAGAGAGCAAAGTGTTTAAAATTGTGGGTTCTAGGATCACAGAAAATGGAATCTGAATCTCAACTGTGCCATTCAGTGGGTGGTATTTAACTTACCTGAATCTTAGTTTCTTTATCTATAAAATAGAGAGAAAAATAACACCCACCTTACAGTTGTGAGAACTCAAGGAGTGAAGCACTTAACATAGTGTCTGGTACTCAGTAAAGTCAATGGATATTCTCTGCTGTTAGGTCAAGAGGAGCCAGAGTGGTGTTCTGTGGACTCCAGATATGCTGTTTTTCATGGCAAACAGTAGTGTCAGCCATCTGTAGCTGCTTAGGAAACATTGGACCAAATAAGCAAACCTATTCTTCCAATGGAAGAAAGTCTTCCATTGCATCCAGACGTTGTGAGATCTCTGCTCATTTCCTCTCCCCAGATTCAATGCCTATGACTTAGAAAGCAGTTTTTGGCTAATGGTAGATAATCACAGACATGGTGAGCTTGTTAACATCTAACAAATTCACTTCTACATGGTTAGAGTCATAACCTGGGAAATACTTATTATGACTCTTATCACCTGCTTCACATACTCTCCTCCAAATGGAGGGTCTAGGACAACATAGATTACACCCCTTATACCACTTACTTAACAAATATTTATTAAGGGCTTCCTAAATTCATGGCAATTTGATTGGCCTGGTGTAGAGAGCAGAAACTTAGCTTGGGGTGGGAGGAGACGTGCGTGCAAAACCCGGTATACGCCTGTGTAGCACAAACAATGCAGAAAAAGCCTTAGGAGAGGAGGCGGCCCCGAAGCAGTGGCTTAACACGACTGAGCTCTGTTCAATTCCCATTCTCTTGATAAAACCATCATCTCCTACCTTTTCTTCTCCTCTTCTTCCTTTTTTCTCTTCCAAATCACAACCTCCATTAATGTTTGGACTGTAGAAACCAGGATAGGTTCTACAGCCTGGCTGAATCCACTGTCAGTTTGAGAGGCTTAAATGGGGAGGTCCTGGCTTGGGGAAGACATCCTCTTCCCCTAGAAGCCACATCTTCCTGGCCAACTCCTACACATCGCTTTAGGCTCATCTTAAACACTGCCTTGTCTGTGAGTCCTTCCTTGACCTTCCTAAACAAATTTTGGGATGGGGTGGGAATGCATTTATCAGAATTATAATGGCAATTAAAACACAAATGTCCTTTACTCTCAGATTTCTTATAGTTATGCCTTGCCAACAGCTTCTATGTTTCTCTTCCATCATAGCCAGTCTTTTCCCTCTCCTGGCATAGAATCCCTGGGAGATGGTGAGGAATAATCAGGGTATTAAGGCTAGTTCTACTGTTTCCCATCTATTTCCCATGAAGTGATGGGACCAGATGCCATGATCTTTGTTTTCTGAATGNCTGATGCTGGGAGGGATTGGGGGCAGGAGGAGAAGGGGACGACAGAGGATGAGATGGCTGGATGGCATCACCGACTCGATGGGCGTGAGTCTGAGTGAACTCCGGGAGTTGGTGATGGACAGGGAGGCCTGGCGTGCTGCGATTCATGGGGTCACAAAGAGTTGAACACAACTGAGCAACTGAACTGAACTGAACTGAAGGCTAGTTGAAATAAGAACATGATTAGTGAGAACCAGTGTTCATCATCACAATGAGTGAGTACCCGACTGGAAAAGATGGGTGATGGTGTAGGATGAGGCCATTAGTCAAAAAGCACCCTGTATTGCACCATATCTGTACTTCTATCACTGCACTTTGCACTTACTTTGTCATTCTTTGTCTGCATGTCTATGTAGCCGATATACTTCAGCTTCAGGGCAGACAGTCACTCTGTTTGTTTTTGAGGCCTCACGTACAGTAAATGCCATTGATTTCCCATGGCCACTAAATAAGTCTATTGAATGTTCATTCCAATCTGTCTGTAGATTCTTTCTAGCTCAGAAATAGGGGTAGAAGGGTTTGGAGACATCTTGCCTATCGCAGTTGCTCAGAACTCTAAATTAGGACTGTGCCCTTGAGTTTGTCATTCTATCCATTGTATATGCCTGCTAAGCCCTTCCTATATAATACCCAGTACCATGCTTCATCAAATGACTCACTGGAATTAAGCTAATTGGGAAGATTATTAGGGAAAGCTGGAAAACAATTCAGGTTTGAAATTAAATCCTTGTACATTTGTTCTTTATTTTCCAACTTCTCAATGCTGAAGTTCTGAAGGACCCAAGCNTATGCCTGCTAAGCCCTTCCTATATAATACCCAGTACCATGCTTCATCAAATGACTCACTGGAATTAAGCTAATTGGGAAGATTATTAGGGAAAGCTGGAAAACAATTCAGGTTTGAAATTAAATCCTTGTACATTTGTTCTTTATTTTCCAACTTCTCAATGCTGAAGTTCTGAAGGACCCAAGCTATTGTTGGAGGATACAAGGTATTAGGAAGCTCTCTTATAAATGTAACCATCTACAATTGTGTATCGTGAAATGCTTGCTGCTACTGCTAAGTTGCTTGTCATGTCCGACTCTGTGGGGCTCTATAGACAGAAGCCCACCAGACTCCCCTGTCCCTGGGATTCTACCGGCAAGAACACTGGAGTGGGTTGCCATTTCCTTCTTCAGTGCATGAAAGTGAAAAATGAAAGTGAAGTCGCTCAGTTGTGTCAGACTCCTAGCGACCCCATGGACTGCAGCCTAACAGGCTCCTCTGTCCACGGCGTTTTGCAAGCAAGAATATTGGAGTGGGTTGTCATTGCCTTTTCCGGATGAAATGCTTACACTACTTTCTACTGGAGTTTTATGCCCAGTCATGTGACCCTCAGTTGTGACTCCATGGACTGTGGCCTGCTGGGCTCCTGTCCATAGCATTTCCCAGGCAAGAATACTGAAGCGGGCTGTTGTCTTTTCCTCCCCGAGAGGACCTTCCCAACCCAGGGACTGAACCCATGTCTCCTGCATCTCTTGCATTGGCAGGTGGGTTCTTTACCACTGAGCCACCTGGGAAGTCCCACTGGAGTTTTATCAGTTCAGTTCAGTAACTCAGCCGTGTCCAACTCTTTGCGACCCTGTAGACTGCAGCACTCCAGACGTCCCTGTCCATCACCAACTCCTAAAGCTTGCTCAAACTCATGTCCATTGAGTCGGTGATACCATCCAACCATCTTATCCTCTGTCATTCCCTTCTCCTCTGACCTCTCTTTCTCAGCATCAGGATGTTTTCCAGTGAGTCAGTTCTTCACATCAGGTGGCCAAAGTATTGGAGCTTCAGCTTCAGCATCAGTGCTTCCAATGAATATTCAGGACTGATTTTCTTTAGGATTGACACCCTTTGGGATGTGACTGTGCACAAAACCACACACAGTTTTGTGCATGGTTCTGTGTGTATATTTCATAAAAAATGTTGATTTTTAGAAATAAAATATGTATTATTAAGTAGGAAGCTAATCACATTCATAGATTTCAAGCATAACGTTTGCTCCCAGGATTCAGATTTCTGCACTAAAAGCAAGGGACTCTCTAGAATCTTCTCCAACACCACAGTTCAAAAGCATCAATTATTTGGTGCTCAGGTTTCTTTATGGTCCAACTCTCACATCCATACATGACTACTGGAAAAACCATCGTTTGGCCTATACGGACCTTTGTCAGCAAAGTAATGTCTCTGCTTTTTAATATGCTGTCTAGGTTGGTCATAGCTTTTCTTCCAAGAAGCAAGTGTCTTTTAATTTCATGGCTGTAGTCACTGTCTGAAGTGATTCTGAAGCCCAAGAAAATCAAGTGGAGTTATATATAGTGCTGCTAAAAGAAGGCACATCAGGTCATCATGCATGTCTGCTACATCTGAGGAGAAAATCCTGATGAGGTGATCTTTACCTGTGGGAGAAAATAAACCCTTGGGAAAACTTGTTCCTCATCTGTATATGCTTTCCTTCATTTGCTTGTTGAGTATACTTTGTGAGAAGCACTGTGGTAGGTACTGAGGATAAAAGATGTGGTATCTGTTCTCAAAGTCCAGGAGGGTAAATTACCTCTCTGACTACCGTGACAATCTAAGCCAGGGGTGGACAAACTTTTTCTGTAAAGAAGTAGATAGTAACTATTCTAGACTTTGTGAGCCATAAGGTCTCTGTGACAGCTACTCAATTCTGCCTTTGTAACACCAAAGCAGCCATAGGTGATTTATAAACAAATGTGTGTCTCTGTTCCAACAAAACTTTACTTATGGATAATGAAACGTGAATTTCGTGTAATGTTCATATATCGTATGACATTTTTCTTTTGACTTTTTCAAACAATTTACAGATGTAGCAACCATTCTACACTTGTGGAATGTAAAAAACCAGGCAGCAGCAAAGATTTGACCCTTGAGCCATGGCTTTCCCACCCCTGACCTAGGAGATGGTCACTGATGGTTTAGATCTGTGATTTCCAGGTTCAGCTAGTATTCAACCAAACAGAGATCCAATCATCATTCTAGGAGAAATTCTTGTGTTTCTTTTCTCCTGCTTCTTTCAACCTCTTGTCCCCAAAGCACAATTCCACAGGTCTTTGTACAAAACAGAAATCTCTTTGTATTTATGGTACTACCAGGGACATCTGGGGACTTGTTTCCCTGTGAGAAAATGAAAATGACTCTAGTGACTATTTGGTCTCTGAAACAGTTTAATTTACTGTTTTTTTTTTTTTTTTTCTCTTTTCCTTTTTCCCATCTCCATACTAGAAATTAACATAAAAATTCCTTCTGGCTAAATTCCCAATGCATTCTCACAGTGAGCATTTTCTGAAGTGAAAATTAGTAGCTTCCTTGCAGTTTTCATCAGGGATGTGAAATTGTGCAGCTTGCAGGGGTAGTGAACTCAAACCCCATTTATGAATTATTACATGCTGCTCAGGGTCCCTCACTGTCTGCTGCGTGCCAGATAATCTTTCCTACAAAACCCTGAGTATCTGAATAGAGGATCTTAATTTTCTTTCTCATTCCACCAGTGAGAGAATACCACTTTCTATTTGCACAAATGAATTAATTTGTAACAACTAGTACTTACATAGTATTATTTTATTTACACCATCCTTAGGGGTTGGTAGCACTTAGGAAAATGATGAAGTCTCTCTGTAGTCCCTTCTCTCTCCCTCTCAGTTTTTATCCAGGTGAAATCTACTTACAGTGAACTTTAAGGATATCATCCAAGGGAAATGATAATCAATAGGAGTAAGCTTATAGGGGGAAGGGTGGGTTCAAGTGCCATTCATGGCTGTGCAGTGATTAGGTATCTATCTATAAGGCTTCCTAGTTTAAACATAAAATGCCACTTAAAATCACATATTTCTTCTTTGACAACCGTGGCCTTTCTCTAGCTGCTCTAGCCATCTGCTCCCCAAAGCAGCTTGGAGTCCTCTGTCTCGGGACCTAAGCTATTGAGCTAGAATGCTATTGTGTCTCTACAGAGATGATGCTTGGTCTTTCAAGTCAGAAAACTCTGATAGTATAGAAAATTTGACTTCTGCAGCAATGCACAGGAGTTATGGGGAAAGGAATCTGTAATTGTTAAAAGCACAGATTTTGGAATCAGAGTTGTATTTGAATCCTGGTTTTTCCACTTAGAAGCTATTATACACTTCAGGCAAAAAAAAAAAATAACTTTTCTGTGTCTTATGAAATGGAGGAAAAAAACCAACTTTAGAGAATAGAGGTAAGGATTAAGTGAGATAATGAACAATTAGTAAGTGCTCAATAAAAGACCAAGGAGAGCATTTAGTAAGAACTCAGTAAAAATGTTACCACTTTGAAGATATTTTTCTTGTTTCCTTCATTTATACTCCAAACAATTGCTACACAGCTGTTTGCCTCTGAGACTACTAAAAAATAAGATAGATATACACCATGAAATAGAGGAGCTCAGGTTCAAGTAGGGAAGGCGGCCATAGATCAGGAAGTAAGTGTGAAACAGATATGTCCAGGCAGAGTGGGACCCAAGAGGCAGGAGTCATCAACTCACCTGGGGATGTCAAAGAAGAAAGATTTGAGGTAAGAGTTGAAGGATGAATAGAAGTTTGTCAAGTTGTCAGAATAGAAGCATGTTCCCATGAGAGGGAAAGTGAAAATTTGATCTTGCTAGAGTTTAGGGTAGCAGAGGCGGAGAAAGTGGTCATAATGCAGTTGACAAAGGATGCTAGGGACAGATGATAAAGGGGCTTGAATGTCACGTAAGGAGACTGGACTCTGACGTTCTTGTTGGGCCTTTAGGATGCGTGGGAAAGCAGAATGCCATTAATGAGGTGATGCTCTTCACATTGGTAAGTGTGGCTGAGCCAGAACTGAAATCCATGGAGAACTCAGTCACCTTGAATGTGTCCAACCCTGACTTATACAAGGCAAACCTGAAGCTGGAGGTCAAATTACCCAACATAGAACCTGACAAAGCAAAAGCAGGACTAGGAATAGCTTATCTGAATCCTGGGCTTTCAACTTCCTCTACACCAAGGCCCACTTGAATAAACTCAGGTTTCTTTGTCTAAAACTTGCATTTTCCCTACTAGATTCAAATACAAGTTTTAGGTGCCAGCACGCTTCACTGAGGAACAGCATCTTTCCCACTTTCTGAATTTCAGAACCCTTAGCCCTGTCCGCCAGAAATGGTGACCTCAGCTAGGAGCAAGGTTGGGGGTTTTCCAAGGAGGAAATCTAGGAACAGCAATCTCTAGCAGTTGCAGAAACAAAATCAAAAGCCAGAGCTTCTTTCTTTGCCTGGAACTCGCAATCTAGGGTCTGTTTTACAATTGGAAACCAAGATATCAACACAGTAGCTGCTCCCTGCTCTTAAGGAACTAACCCTCCCTTCCCAGGGCCTAGCAGAAAGCACACCAGCCTAAGCAGGGGGCGCGCGCGCGCGCGTGTGTGTGTGTGTGTGTGTGTGTGTGTGTGTGTGTTTTCATGTCGCAGGTGCCTAGGGAACCTGTCCACATAGTGGGTGTGTCTGTTCAGATCGCAGGTGCCTAGGGAACGAGAGCCCTAGCGCTACAGCGCAGGGGCCTGGGTGTCCTCTCACATCTGGGCCCAGTAAAAGCTCTGGAAGCTGGGCTTCACTTCCAGCTTCCCTGGGCTCGGCTCCAGCAGCGCTTGGGCTTCTCTAAATCCTCCTCGCTTGCCTTCCTTCCCTCCTTAGCAACCGGAGGACGTGGATACCGCGGGCGGGTGAGGGCCTGGGAGGCTGTGTGCAGCCCGGGCGCCCAGGGGCGGCGGCCCAGCCCCAGTGCCCCGCGCACTGGAGACCGCAGTGCGGAATCTCCCGGCAAAGGCAACTGTCGCGGCCCCAGCGTGCACAGGTCCCCCGAACGCACCCTCCGTGCCCGCCACGGGTCCAAAAGGGATCCTGCAAAAATGAGCCATTCTCACCCTGCTGGGTAAGTGACAACTGGAGCTTTTCCATGCCGCGGCAGGTGGCCCCTCCGCCCGTTCCTCCTGCTGCTGAGGGAAGGGGCGAGCGGGAGAGGGGGCTGGGGAAAGGAGGAAAAGAATACGGATTCTGGGTCTCAGCGAGGATGGCAGACATCCCAGGCTTCATATCTCCCCTCTCCCCTCCCTCACTTCTTTCCATGACGTTTGCCCCCTTTGAAATGTTCACTCAGGAAGGATTTAAAAATGGATGTGAAAAATGCATACATTAAGCAGGGACATTAACTGAGACCAAGAGGATCCTGCGTGGTGTAACATACGTGTTTAAATACAAAAGCAAAGGTCAAAGCATGCGCATTTGTTTGGAGAATCAAAGCTTAGAGATAAATTCTCACTGTGGCGTCTTGCATTTAAACGAGTTGTGCGTTGATTTAACAAGCATTGAGGGAGGTTTCCTGTGAGGGTACCCCATATTTCAGGATTTTTATCTGCCCCATCTCAAAAGGATCATAGGGGTTTTTAAAAAAATATTGTGACCAAGGAGGTGGTGTGATACAGGAAGGCAAGAAGGAAGAAGGAAGAAGGAAAAGGTTGCCTGTGTGTTTACACATGATCTCCTGTTGTGTTGGGCAGGGTGACTCCTTGGAAGACATATTTTGGCAATTATTCAGTCTGTTTTAGAAAGTCAACACAGTCATTATTGGCTGTTGAAAAGAAAAAAGTAAAACCAACCCCCAATGGATCTTGGTCCTTTCTTTGGAAGAGAGAGTATCCAGTTTCCTTTTGAATTAAACAATGTAATGCATATTAGATTTTTTTTATTATGATACATCTAGTAAGCCGATAATATCCTGGTTGATCTTGCAACTAATTTGAAGATGGTTTCCTTTTTAATTGAATTTATTGCACATTTTCAAGAGCAGAAAATTAGCAGAGGACAACATATTTAAGATCATTTGGAGTTTGTGATGTCTGAAATACCACATTAGTCGCTGGGTTCAGTATTTATAGTCAAACTTAAAGATTTTGCTTTTTAATGAATTCTCTGAATGCAAGATATAAATGAAATTGTTTGAAAAAGCTAAAGACCTATAAGGTGCCCTGTTGGAAGTCAGTTTCAGAACTTTTTGGAAAGTGATGAAACTATGCCTAAGTAAGCTTCCTATTTTATCTTAAACTGAGTTTAGTTTAGGTACTTGAGGGGATCCTCTGGTTGCTCAGATGATAAAGAATCTGCCTGCAATGCAGGAGACCAGGGGTCGATCCCTGCGTCTGGAAGATCCCTGGATGAGGGCATGGCAACCCATTTCAGTATTCTGAAGAATACTGAAGAATCAATGGACAGAGAAATTTGGCAGGCTGCAGCGCATGGGGTCGAAAAGAGTCAGACACGACTGAGCGACTAACACTTAGGTACCTGAAGGATTTGATGCTGAACTTCTGTGCAATTTTAGTTGCTGTGGGTCAATGGGATGTAAAAAGCACTATTTTTCTGCAGCTGCTTTTTGTAGTGTCCACATTCAGGAAAATGAGTGTGTCAGTCATGGTTGTCTTCCTATGTTTTTCAAGTTTTTGGCCAAGTCAGAATCTGATTAGACCATTTAATCATCTATTTTCAAATGTGGGAAAACCTGTAGCTGCTGACTAAATTGTGCATGATTAAGATTTCAGAAACTGAAGTGAAATTTTTCTGAAGCTCGATTAGTTCCAAGCACATGGGAAAAACAGGAAAATGTGTGATCTGGTGAAAGAGTGTGCTCCATGGTCCTCTGCAAGAAGGATGGCAAGATGCAATAATAATCGTGCACTAAAGTTGTAGACACTGAGCCTCATTCATCTTTGTGCCCCCTTTGCTTATTCCTGTATAAAGTAGTGCTCAACAGATGTTTGTGGAATGAATGATATCATCTGACAGTGCATCCAATCTAGAGGTAGATGGATTCACAAAAGAAAACCATATAAGAGCTAAATATTTATTAAGTGCTTACCATGTGCCAGACTCTAGTCTACTGTTTTACAGGAAGTACCTCATTAATCTTCTCACTCACTTCACCAGGCAGATTCTAGCCACTCTTCTTTTCACACATAAGAAAACTGAGGACTGAGAAGTTTTCAGGGATTTCACAGGTAGGAGGGGTCAGGGCTCTAATAAAAAGCCAAGGAGCCCAGCTGCAGAGCCTGTGTGACTAACCTTTACACTGTCTGCCTCTCATAGTCAAGAGCTGAGATGTGAGGAAGCCCTAAAAAGATGAAAATTCTCAATAAGATCAGACCAACCTCTGACAAGTAATAGTGGTACATAGCTATCAGTATTTTGATATAGAATTAGAAAATAATATTGTGATAGTGTCTATATGTATATGTTTTTGGTTTTTACTTCAAAAATAAATGAAAACAATAAACATAACAACTCCAAATGCCTTAAAAGTCACCCAAGAATAAAATTATTCAAATTGCTAAAGTTTTCCTCAATATAAGTAGTCATTATTTTTCTTGGCTATGCTACCATTTGGAAAGAATAAAAGTTCCAGTAGCAAATAAAAGGTTTCATTAAAGCTGAGAAAGTTTTCCATCATTACTGAAGCAGTTTGTATTTGTTACATTTTAAGATTTAAAGTGGTAATAAAATGCAGTTGTACAGCAAAACAGAAATTTAAAATTCCTAAAATTCCACCAGTCAATAAGATGCTTTCTCTTGGTGCTTGCTTTGAGTTCCACTGCTTCCTTAATTACAGCAGGAAACACTTGATGTAAAAATTGCAAAGGGCCTGGTGCTGACTTTGTTCCAATAGAGTTTGGAGTAAATAAAAATGGTCTTAAAAACTTCTGCCAAAGATTATAATAGAGACTTTGTTTCTGAGCTGCATTGTAATTTGGGGGAAGTCAACTATAACGTACTGTTTCTGGCAGTGCCGTCTCTAATGAAATTGTTTTAGGGTGGAAAATCTCAACTGATAGTCCCTCTAGCTTGTTCAATTTCATCCTGAGTTGCTATTTGTTTGTGTGGGTGTTTGTGGGTGATACTCTAGTCCTGGAGGTGGAATGGGGATTTTATACCCCTCAGTCATGCATGAGGATAAAATGATATGCCTCTTCTCTCTCCTTCAAAGGCTCATCACTGAATCCATGTGCAGTTGGCTCCCTGTGTGAAAGATAAGCTTGCCTCTGAGTAGAGATAGTCACACTCATCTGTAAATTTGCTTTGAGGAACTGGAAGAATGGGAAGCATTATAGTTTATGAGAAAATAGAAATGCAAAAGATGTATGTTTGGAAAGATTATTCCAAGGTTTTGAATCTTTTCTTTTTTGGTTTAGACTTATTAATTTATACCTTTTAAGGTGAAGATATGTTTCTATAGTAACAGAAGATGCTGAACTGTGATTTAGAAAGAATGATCATATCCTTAGTACTCTCAAATCACTCAGTTCTATTTCATCAAAGGCAGAGTACAAAGTGCTATAGGTAAAATTATCAATTTTTAGATAGTGTATAGTGTATATGTATATATGTTGGAGAAGGCAATGGCACCCCACTCCAGTACTTTTGCCTGGAAAATCCCATGGACGGAGGAGCCTGGTAGGCTTCAGTCCATGGGGTCGCGAAAAGTCGGACACGACTGAGTGACTTCACTTTCACTTTTCACTTCCATGCATTGGAGAAGAAGATGGCAACCCACTCCAGTGTTCTTGTCTGGAGAATCCCAGGGATGGGGGAGCCTGGTGGGCTGCCGTCTATGGGGTCATACAGAGTCGGACACGACTGAAGAGACTTAGCAGCAGCAGCACCAGCAGTGTATATGTATATCCAAAAGTGACAAAGATTATAAACCAACATGTCATTTACATGTGGAATATCCATTGCATTTTGTCTCTGCCTTCTTTTTATCAATCCAGCATGGTATTTCTTGTTCCATTTTTAAAAAAATGATATATAATTAACATACAACCTTATATTAGTTGCAGGTGTACAACATAATGATTTGATATTTGTCTACTTTGCGAAATGATCACCACAGATACCAGATGATCTCACATATATGCGAAATCTAAAACCACCACCACCACCACAACAACATGAACTGATAGATACAGAGAACAGATTGGTGGTGGCCAGGGGTCGGGGGATGGGGGAGCACTTGGAAAATGGGGGAAGGTGGTCGAAGGCACAAACCTCCAGTTATAGAGTAAATAAGTCATATGGATGGGATGTATGTCATGGTGACAATAGTTAATAATACTGTATTTTAAATTTGAAAGTGGCTATCGGAGAAGGCAATGGCACCCCACTCCAGTACTCTTGCCTGGAAAATCCCATGGACGGAGGGGCCTGGCGGGCTGCAGTCCATGGGGTCGCTAAGAGTAGGACATGACTGAGTAACGTCACTTTCACTTTTCACTTTCATGCATTGGAGAAGGAAATGGCAATCCACTCCATTGTTCTTGCCTGGAGAATCCCAGGGACAGGGGAGCCTGGTGGGCTGCCGTCTATGGGATCACACAGAGTCGGACATGACTGAAGCGGCTTAGCAGCAGCAGCAGCAGCAGCAAGGGAGTAGATCTTAAAAATTATCATCACACACACACACATATGTACATAACTTGTAACTATGTGTCATGTTGACTGTTAATGAAAATGATTACAGTATCTGCCTTCCTAGCAGGTGTAGTACTTTGTAGTAGCATTCTAGTCTCTTTGTTGCTCACAGCTCCTGCCACCAAAATTATCTGTGGCACAGAATTTCAGACTTGAAGTAATTAAATATTTGATTTCAAATTGGGTAGTTTCTGTTTACCCTCATATTCAATATTAACATGACCTCATGGGGTAAACTGTTTGTAGTTAAAGGAGGTGAACTGAACACGCTCATTTGTCTTGGCTTCCTCTCTGATCATTTTGTTACAGAGTTTTTTCTCTTATTTTTTATAGAAGAGATGTCATCTTTTATCCCTTTGCTTAACAAACCTGTTCACATAACTAGATGGGAATGGAAAGGGATTTGTTATTTGTTTTATGCCTGCTTGCGAGCATGCTAAGTTGTTTCAGTCGTGTTCGACTCTTTGCAACACTGTGGACTATAGCCCTCCAGGCTCCTCTATCTATGGGCATTCTCCAACAAGAATACTGGAGTTGGTTGCCATGCCCTCCTCCAGGGAATCTTCCCTGCCCAGGGATCAAACCCCATGTCTCTTATGTCTCCTGCATTGGCAGGCAGGTTCTTTACCACTAACACCATCTGGGAAGCCCTATTTCCTATACAACATCACTCAGTTCTTTGAAGTTTTCAGAGATATATGACAAACATCACATAGTGATCTATTACCCCTTTTTTTTCAATGATCTGTCAAATTACAGCTCAATTAGGTCCTCCTTCAGTTGTACTGGAAGCAAACCTTGGAAACTACTTGCAATTATCTTTGTTGCCCAGTCAAAGCCATTTATTATATCAACACCTACATAATACTTCAAATTGTCCCTTTGTCTCACAAATGTTTTTCTAAGTTCAGTACACCCTAAGAA
Organism: Neotragus moschatus; assembly: GCA_006410615.1. NCBI lineage: Eukaryota > Metazoa > Chordata > Mammalia > Artiodactyla > Bovidae > Neotragus > Neotragus moschatus. The sequence goes on along the minus strand of SJYA01000449.1, from coordinate 619,933 downwards.
GACACCATATGGTGAGACTGATGCATTTCTTTTGTGAAAGTGGAAAGTTGATTACAAAACGGAAAGGCGGGAGGTGGCTCAATATGACTCAGAGTGCATTTTTTAGGCAGACCAGTATTAGGAGAGTATATGGAGGAAACTTACAGGGTCTAGAGATTGATTCCCTTCAAACAATCCTTGCCTGGGTTCCCCTAGGAAATCTCTGGGTATCCCATGGGAGTACATATCCCAGTTTACAAAATTCTGGTTTAGCACATAGGCTGCTGTCAAATGCAGGCTGCTGTGTAGCAATCCACACTTCCCTATTGAATCTCATTCCCTATTGAAGATTGGCATCTCTTAGCTGTTAGACGTAGAGACTTCCTCCAATTTATTTTGTTTATTAATAACTATGAAAAGTCGTTTGGGGAGATAAGAAAATAAAACATTTTCAATGTTCAACTGACTCATTGTGCAATTCTAAAATCAACCTCAAATAATCCTGATCTGTGATGCTTATGTATTTTCAGGACTTTTGATTTTCACAGATATCAGTTTCAATGAAAACTTCAGATTCTAGAATTTAGTACTGAAAAAATCCTTAAGCTTTAGTTGCTGATTTTGGTACAAAATAAAAGAAGTAGTATGCATATTGAATTTTTGGATCTTTCCCTCTGTGGCTTATTCAGTTCTCCATGCAAATAGTTGAAAATCATATATTCTTTGGAATGATTCCATAAATGTCCATCAATTTAAAATAAACTGTCCAATTATGTGGGGTTAGGAACCAGAGAGCAAATTGGCAACATCCTNGTTTTTCCTGTGGTCATGTATGGATGTGAGAGTTGGACTGTGAAGAAAGCTGAGCGCTGAAGAATTGATGCTTTTGAACTGTGGTGTTGGTGAAGACTCTTGAGAGTCCCTTGGACTGCAAGGAGATCCAACCAGTCCATTCTGAAGGAGATCAGTCCTGGGTGTTCATTGGAAGGAATGATGCTGAGGCTGGAACTCCAGTACTTTGGCCACCTCATGAGAAGAGTTTACTCATTGGAAAAAATTCTGATGCTGGAAGGGATTGGGGGCAGGAGGAGAAGGGGACAACAGAGGATGAGATAGCTGGATGGTATCACCGACTCGATGCACGTGAATTTCAGTAAACTCCGAGAATTGGTGATGGACAGGGAGGCCTGGAGTGCTGCAATTCATGGGGTCACAAAGAGTCGGAGACAACTGAGCGACTGAACTGAACTGAAAATTTGTGAAAAAGAGAAAAAAAAAAGTTAAGTTTCTGCATTCATACTGGTTTGCAAGTGTTTTTTGTCACTTTTCTCTAAACTTGAAATCCGAAATGATATATTATGAATATGATTTATATTTTTAAAGAGGATGAGGAAAGAGGAGAATCAGCTGAGGCATTCAGAGGAAAACCTTTGACAGTACAAAAAAGGACGTACATTTATGCTTTCAATTAAAATAAGATAAATATAAATGTGGACTTCTGAGGTGGTGCTAGAGGTAAAGAACCTGCCTGCCGATGCAGGAAATACAAGAGATGTGGGTTTGATTCCTGGGTGGGGAAGATCTCCTGGAGGAGGGCATGGCAACCCAATCCAGTATTCTTAGAGTTTCCCTTGCTTACTCACTCCCTAAGCTGGGGGTGAGCGTGTTACTTATATGGGGTGAAAGTAGGGGTTTATCCAGGGATTGGGTCAGAGGGGTGGCTTAGATAGTTTGCCCACTCTTTAGGTACTGTTGTGTGCAGGGGGCAAGTGCAGTACCCTACTGTGGCTCTCTGCAGGCATGTAGTTATTTTTCATCCCATATAGTTTCTTTGTATTTTGTTGCTGGATGAGAGATGTGTTCAGGTTCAAGCACTGCAGCACCACAACAAGGGCTCCCCAATTCCAGCCTGTCTCACTGACTGCATTGAACAGGACTTGGTTAATGCTCTCAAAAGTAGATTATTTGAGTGTTGGACACTGCATTTTGACTTTTTCCTTAGTTCCTTGTTTTGCCCTAGCTCCTATGGTTCAAGCATATAAATAATTACTGAATAGTATGGTATACATAAAACCATTATTATACTTTATGCATTAACATTTCAATGATAATTTTTACTACATAGTTCGTTTGTATCTTGTGTTGGCTAAAAATTCAACCCAAATGTGTGTGTGTGTGTGTGTGTTTTGTTCAGCTGTGTCCAACTGTTTGTGATCCCATGGCTCCTCTGTCCATGGAATTCTCCCGGCAAGTATGCCAGAGTGGGTAGCCATTCTCTTCTCCAGGGGATCTTCCCAACCCAGGGATCAAACCCAAATCTCCTGCATTGCAGGCAGATTCTTCACCATCTGGGCCATCAGGGAAGCCCCAACTCAAATGTAATACTGCATTATACCTTTGTTTCCAGTCCAGAAGAAGCCATTTGATTCTTTCACTACCCAGAGGCACCAAATCACTGTTTGTAAGGCTCCCAGTTAGGGAACACATCCTTCATTGACAAGACCATTGCTGTACCTTGTTGTATCAGAAAATATATTTGAATTAAACTTATCCACCTGGGAGCTTGCCTTTCTGGATTAATGTCTTTCCAGAGAAAAGAGAAAAAGATGTGACAAGTTCAGTAGCCACAGCTTGAAAAATCATGCTTTAGAGAGATTCTGGTCGATATTAGGATTAAAGGTTTTTGAGAATTGTTGTCAAATTGTTTTTATAGTAAGCCACAAGAAATGTACTTAACAAGTGAAGAACATTCAAGTGTAGGTGTATGGATTGGACTTTTAACTAATTTCTCATTGTCTGGTGGGACCCCTCTCATTGTCCCTCTGCTTGTCTCCTGCCCCTTTGTGTGGTAAGCTCTTTTGTCTATGGGCAGAGTACCAGGAGGTGCAGTCGCTTCTTGTGCCCCGTGCTCTGGGGACTGTCTTTGGGGAGTTTCACTATCCTCTTGTCATCCATCCCAGTTCCCTGCACAGATGTGGTGGGATCCAGGAGGTATCTGCTTCCTGTTTTGATGGATCATCAATGATCTTTTCCATTTGTCAGCACAGATAATTCAGAGTCAAAGTGCAGTAGCTTGCATTTCTTTGAACCCAGGAAGCATGTTCTTTGGTACCTTTGTCTAAGTCCATGTTACCTACATAAATCGATCACCTTTCTGGTTATAGCTGTGACTGGGGCTAAATTTTGTCTGTCCTTTCCCTACAAATTTTTATGTTGAGTCCTAACACCCAATACTTCAGCTATAACTATATTTGTAACTGAAAGTGAAAATGAAGTTGCTCAGTCGTGCCCAGCTCTTTGCAACCCCATGGACAGTAGCCTGCACCAAGCTCCTCCATCCATGGAATTTTCCAGGCAAGAGTACTGGAGTGGGTTGCCGTTTCCCTTCTCCAGGGAATCTTCCTGACCCAGGGATCGAACCCAGGTCTCTTGCATTGTACACAGACGCTTTACCGTCTGAGTCACCAGGAAAGTCTTTAAAGAGTTAATTAAGCTGAAATGAGGCCAATAGTGTGGGCCTCAATCGAGTATGACTGTTGTCCCTGTAAGAAGAGGAGATTAGAATACAGACACATACATACAGAGAGAAGATCATGAGAAGGTATTGGGAGAAGATGGCCATCTGTAGGCCGAAGAGAAAGGCTGAGGCTTATCCTTCTCTCATTGCCCACAGAAGAAATCAACCCTGTTGACAATTTGATGTTGGACTTCCAGCCTCTAGAACTATGAGACAGTACATTTCTGTTTAAGCAATCCAGTCTGCAGTACTTTGTTATGGAAACCCTAGTACTCTTGCCTGGAAAATCTCATGGACAGAAAAGCCTGGTAGGCTGCAGTCCATGGGGGTCACGAAGAGTCAGACACGACTGAGCGACTTCACTTTCACTTTTCACTTTCATGCACTGGAGAAGGAAATGGCAACCCATTCCAGTGTTCTTGCCTGGAGAATCCCAGAGATGGGAGAGCCTCATGGGCTGCCGTCTATGGGGTCGCACAGAATCGGACACGACTGAAGTGACTTAGCAGCAGCAGCAGCAGCAGCACAATGATACTACTATTTGCAACTCCTGATGCTATTTTTTTTTTCCAACTTGGTCCTTCTAAAGCTGAAGATGGTTTTTATGACACGTGTAGGATCACTGAAAATAAGTGATTTAACAATATGAGGGTCATAGGGAGTGGAGATTACAAGCCAGAAATTCAAAAAGAGAGATAAAAATGAAAGCAAATAGAAAATATGATTAAAGGACTAAGTGAAGAGAAATAATTAAGGCAATAAGTCAATGATCTCTACTGGTAAGTGTTGAGCTTTTCTTTTGTTAAGTCTGATTAGTAACCAAATTACTCCCCACCTCTTAGTGTCTGACACTACTTGAGATAGAAAATTGAACATTTGAAGCTGGTGATCCATTTCTCTATGAAGGTTATTATTTTCTTATAATAGTAATAAATATTTATAAATTAATGAAAATTCTTAGGGCAAAATATTGAAAAAAGAGAAGACACAGCAGGGAACTAAACAGACAATATGAATTGCACATAGTAGTTATGAAACAGCATTAAAAGCTAAGGATTTTAAATTGAATTGAATCATAATGTTTTATAGTAGCAGTTAATTTGGCATCTCTATATACCATGGATGATAATATTTCATATTTGTGAATATTATGTGGCTCTCATTTTAAGAAGTTGTCTCTCTTCATAGCTTGCTCCAAGATATTTACAATAATATTGTTTCTGTTGCTTAGATTCAAATAAAACTAATCTGCTGTAAATTAGAATAATAGACTTAGAAAGAATCTCAAATCTCTTGGTACTAGTGACACAATAGATTTTTTATTTTCCCTCTTATACTTATCTATATTTTGAAGTTTTTTTATGTGGAAAAATTCAAACAGGGAAATGAAAATTGCTTGAAATCCTCCTATCCATAAATAATCATTTTGGTCATTTTCTTTCTTCTTCATTTTTCTGTGGAATATTCCTATTTTTAAGTGATACTATCAAAGCTCTCTTTTTATAAAAGCTGTTTCTAAGACTCTACTGTTTTAAAGTACCATATGGTCACTGCCCTCATGGTGTTCCAGTCGTCTTCCTACTTCTAACTATACTGCAAACTCTGTGAGGGTATAGACCACACCTTTCTATATCTTGTGTTTGTCCAATATCCCTAGGATTTAGCTCAGGAATTGCTGACATATGTCACCTGTTTTAATGACCATTTATGGTAAATTCCAAGAGTGCATTTGCTCATCAATTCAATTAATATTTGCTGAGTTCTTGCTGTTATCATATTCAGCACATATTTAGTTCCAGAAAGTCATTTGAGTTCTAGAAAAGACCATAATAGTACGTTTTATTTTTAAAAAAAGATTTGAAAGTCACTGACCTTCCTTAAATTTTGCCATCCTTGGGCAGCAAGGTGATTAGTAGGTATCAAAGAGGAATATTTTCTTTGGCAAGTAACAGAAAGCCAAATGGCCTTCCTTGGTGGTTCAGATGGTAAAGAATCTGCCTGCAAAGCAGGAGACCCCGGTTGGATCCCTGGCTCAGGAAGATATCCTGGAGAAGGGAATGGCTACCCACTCCAGTATTCTTACCTGGAGAAGTCCATGGACAGAGGAGCCTGGAGGGCTACAGTTCATGGGGTCACAAAGAGTTGGACACAACTGAGCAACTAACACTTTCACTTAAAATTATAACAACACTTACTGTTTATTTCACAAGTAGTTGGGAGGTAAGTGATTCTATTTTATCATATCAAGGTCCTTATTTAAAATTTTTGGGTCTTTTCCTTATGGTACCAAAATGACCATCCTAGATCCATGTACAATAGCTTTATAAAACCATCCCAAACTGAAAGGAAAAACATGGATGAAAAAAATGACTTTTTCAGTTCTAACGAGGTGGATGAACCTAGAGCCTATTTATTATACAGAGTGAACTAAGTCAGAAAGAGAAAACAAATATCATATATTAATGCATATATATGAAATCTAGAAAGATGATACTAATGAATCTATTTGCAGGGCAGCAGTGCAGATATAGACACAGAGAATAGACTTACGGACACAGTAGAGGAAGGAAAGGGTGGAATGAATTGAGAGAATAGCATGGAAACATATATATTATAACCATATATAAAATAGAGAGCCAGTGGGAATTTGCTGTGTGATGCAAGGAGCTCAAACTGGTGCTCTGTGATAACCTAGAAGAGTGGAATGGGGTAGGAGGCGGGATGGAGTTTCAAGAGGGAGGGGACATTTGGATATCTGTGGCTGACTCATGTTGATGTGTGGCAGAAACCGCACAATACTGTAAAGGATACTATTGTAATTATCCTCCAATTAGAAATCAATAAATTTTAAAAAATACAAAGGAAAGTAAAGAAAAAGATGGCTTTCTTTTAATCTGGGAGGAAAACATTTCTAGAAGTTTTCATTAGACTTTCCTTTACATCTTGTTGCCTAAGAACTGCATCAATGAACATGCCTACTTACCAGAGTGGGAAAGAATAGGTTTGCCTTTCCTAACATCTGTAGGCAACAGGCAAGAGAGAACGGTTTGGGAAAGATTTCTGGGAGCCAATCAACAGTGCCCAGTGCAGAGCCTCAGTAACGAGCTGTCTGGCTCGGGATATGGGTAGTCTGAGTTGAGATTTGCCACATAGCTGCTGTGTGACCCTACGTAAATTCTCTTTCATGTCTCTGACTTGTTTTTTCTTCATCCTTGTGGAACATAGGTCTGCTTTGTAGGTTTTGTGAGGATTGAATGAAATACTTTAAAGCATTTAGCACAGGGCCTAGCACATAGAAAGTGTTAATGTGCTAACTGAGTGCCTGAGAGCTTAGATGCAATGTATGTGAGTAAGTCCAGCTTTCTGTAGGAGAACTACCATACCCAAGTCCTGAGCCAGATGTAGAGTTGGATTAACTGGACAAGGTATGCTGGAGAGATTAAATTTGGGGGAAGAGTTTTGAAAGAGGGGGGAAAAGATATCTGGACACATTTTTAAAAAGTAAAAAGTATTCTCTAAAATCATTATTATAAGTACAATTATCATTGTCAGGGTAAGAGTAGCCAGTTGTGACTTTGAATAAGTGAAAGAAGACAACATTGTTTATTTAGTTGACAAATCCTTTGAGCAGGCAAGGGTGCTGTAAAACCAAGCAAAATCTGGCTTACCTAAGAAGTTGATACTTCAAATTTGTTTTTGTCGCTTTCAAGACACTCTTTTGCTCAAGTTTTAGAACCTTGGATATGATACCAAGTGTGTGCACTGGGATTTCCTTTCTTAACTGAAAGATCTTTGCCTTCAATTCTAAGTAAGAAATTAATTTCTGGTTTATCTCTGTTCATCTCCAAAATCTTTTTAAAAGTGAGTTTGAGTGTTTTTTCTCCTTGAAATTAGGCTCTCTGTCTCTGCTGCTAGGTTGCTTCAGTTGTGTCTGAGTCTGTGCAACCCCAGAGATGGCAGCCCACCAGGCTCCCCCATCCCTGGGATTCTCCAGGCAAGAACACTGGAGTGGGCTGCCATTTCCCTCTCCAATGCATGAACGTGAAAAGTAAAAGTGAAGTCGCTCAGTTGTGTCCGACTCCTAGCGACCCCATGGACTACAGCCTACCAGGCTCCTCTGTCCGTGGGATTTGTCAGGCAAGAGTATGGAGTGGGTTGTCTCTAACTGCCAGCAAATGGCTTTTTCACCACAATTCGTAGGGATTTACATAAGGTTATCACTGTTAAATTCTTAATTATAAAAACTCTCCCTCCCCCTCAATCAGACTTGAGACTGAGAGCTTCGACCCTGGCTGGTATCTTCCAGAATTGGAAGTAGGTTTAAGGAGTGAGTGAGGCTAATCTCAGGCTACAGTCTGTAGGGAGGGGTTTGAGGTTCCAGTTCTTAGTGAGGATATTGACTCAGAAGGGAAGAAATCTGGTTTCAGGGCCAAATACAAGAGCAAGGAGGAAGAAGTGATCCCAAAGTCCCAGGGATCCCAAGTGACAGGGAGCAGGGCAGCTCAAGAAGGAAGCTGGGGTGTGGGACTGAAGAACATTAAGAAATTGTCCTGGGGAGTGTGGGCAGAAGGCTGGAACGCTTAAAAGGGAAAACAAGCAAAAGTTTGAAGTATCTGCAGGATTAGAAGTGTTTGAAAACTGTCCTTATTTTTTTTGTATTTCTCTAAATGAAAAGAAATGATATTCCAAGAGGAAACTCAATGTTTCATTAAAAAAAATAGGAAATAAGCATGCCACAGTAGAAAGAGGAGCATGTTTGGAGTCAGAAGGATAGAGGTTTGAATCTTAGTTGTGCCTTATGTGAACTCAGGAAAGTCAATTTCCTTTGTGTCTCACTTTCCTCTTTCAAAAAATGGGGTAAATATAAATACCTCCCTTGCAGGAATGTTGGCACATGTTACAGACTCAATGAATGGCAGCTGTTGTGTATTTACTTTGATCTTTGTGCAAAGCATATGCTGCATATGTATTTTTCTCTGTTTGTTTTTTCCTCTGGTTTTATTTTTCAAGCTCTGTTGAGATATAATTGACAAATAACGCCGTATAAGTTTAAAGTGAACAATGATGATGATTTTATATATGTGTATATTATGAAATGATTATTATAAGATTAATTATCAAATCCTTAAAATTTCATTCTTGAAGTACATCAACCAAAAATATGTAAATATACAGCTCAAAATAAGTAGAAATAGACTAAACTAACTGAGAGGGAAGATGAATGTATTTCTAGTCCATAAATCACTTTCTTATTCAGTTAAACTAATTTATTTTAAATGGTAACCTGTTTTTAAATTCATGGATTTTTACAATGAAAATTAGCACTGATCTACCTATTCATAACCTTGAAAATGAAACTGCTCTTTTAAAGAAACCATGATCTGGACAACTGAGAATTTTTATAAAATGGAAATTCTAATCCAGAGCAGTTTTACTTCTCCAGAATACTTAGTTTTCTTATCTAATTCAAGAACAAAGAACAAACTCAGGAAACTGCATCAATACATAGACATTGACAAATGCTAGAAGGACTCGTGAATTTTATAAATACTTAAAAAAAATGATTGATCATTTAAGACTTAGTCAACCTCTTTAACCTTTGACTGGATGTCCTTACTATTTTAAGTCTCACTACTGCACATAAGAATTACGTTTTAGAGGAATGAGACAATCTTTAAAGAGGTTGATTATATTAGCCTTTCCCACCCAACACGCTTGGTAACTTTATTGGTTTTGCCCTCATTAGTGGCTGGTGTTTTGTTTCCTTTTTCTTTTTTTTTTTTTTAAGGAGCTCTTTGCATCTATATGAGGTTATATTCCAAGGTCAGATATAAACAATGACCAGACTTCTAAGCCAAGACAACCCACTGAAGCCTATTTGACATATAATATGTAACTGACTTAACTGGTGATTTAGTAATACTGTAGAATTCAGCTCTCTCTGATTGCACTAATTCTATGGTAAATACTTAACAAGTTTCAACTTGAGTACTGGGGATTTATGTTCTATCTCTTTGGGACATTTTGTATATAATGTTTTCCTTTCTTAGGATGAGTCTAGACAGCATTTCTGCCCTTGTCATCACCCATTTACATTTATTTTCTCCCTCAACAATTGACTTGTCATTCAAGACCCAGTTTTGATTTCAGTTCTCCTGGGATACTCATCCTGTGTGGGCATAGTTCACTTATTTGTGAAATAGGGTTAAAAATCTGGTGCATAGAGTGTTTTGAAGATTAAATGAGATCATGTATGCCAAGTACGATAAGCTATTATGATTACAGCACATCCAATTGTCCTTCCATTGCAGGCATACCTCATTTTATTGTGTTTCACTTTATCACATTTCAAGATTATTGCTTTTTACAAATCGAAGGTTTGTGGCAACCCTTCATGGAGCAGTTTATTAGCACCATTTTTTTTTTTTTTTCCCAAAAGCATTTGCTTACTACATGTCTCTGCATCACATTTTGGTAATTCTTGCAATGTCTCAAATTTTTCATTCTTATATTTGTTACCATGATCTGTGATCTTGCTATTACTACTGTACTTGTTTTGGGGCTCCATGAACTGGCCCATATAAGACGGCAAACCTAAGTGATGACTGTTGTGTGTGTTCTGACTGTTCTAGCAACCAAAAGGTCGCTCATCTCTCTCCCTCTTCTTGTGCTTGCCTATTCCCTGAGATACAACAATATTGAAATTAGGCCAATTAATAACCTGAACAATAGCNTTTTCATTCTTATATTTGTTACCATGATCTGTGATCTTTGCTATTACTACTGTACTTGTTTTGGGGCTCCATGAACTGGCCTATATAAGACGGCAAACCTAATTGATGACTGTTGTGTGTGTTCTGACTGTTCTAGCAACCAGAAGGTTGCTCATCTCTCTCCCTCTCCTTGTGCTTGCCTATTCCCTGAGATACAACAATATTGAAATTAGGCCAATTAATAACCTTAACAATAGGCTCTAAGTGTTCTAGTGAAAGGAAGAGTCATATATCTCTCAAAAGCTAGAAATTATTAAGCTTAGTGAAAAAGGCAAGTCCAAGGCCAAGATGGGCTAAGAGCTAGACCTCGTACACCACCAGTTAGTCAAGTTGTGAATGCAAAGGACAAGTTCTCGAAGGAAATGAAAAGTGCAACTCCAGTGAACACATGAATGATAAGAAAATGAAACAGTGTTATTGCTGTATAGGGATCTGGATAGAAGATCAAGCCAGCTATATTTCCCTAAGCCAAAGCCTAATCCAGAGCAAGGGCCTACCTTTGTTCACTTTTATGGAGGCTGATATAGGTGAGAAAGCTGCAGAAAAGTTTGAAGCTATTATAGCAGAAACTGGTTCATGAGCTTTAAGAAGCTATCTTTGTAACATAAAGGTGCACAGTGAAGCGGTTAAGTGCTATTGTAGAAGCTGCAGTAAGTTATCAGGAAAATCCAGCAAAGATAACTAATAAAGGTGGCTATATCAAATGACAGATTTTCAGTGTAGATAAAAACAGGCTTATTTGGGGAGAAAATGCCATCTAGATCTTTCATAGGTAGAGAGAAGTCTATGCTTGGTTTCAAAGGACAGGCTGATTCTCTTGTTAGTGGCTAATGCAACTGGTGACTTTAAGCTGAAGTTAACACTTATTTACCATTCAGAGAATCCTAAAGTCCTGAAGAATTATGTGAAATCTACTTTATGTCTGCTCTATTAATGGGACATCAAAGCCTGGATGACAGCACATCTTTGACAACATGGTTTGCTGAATATTTTAAGCTCACTGTTGATATCTACTACTTAGAAAAGATTCCTTTCAAAATATGACTGCTCATTGTCAATGTACCTGGTCACCCAAGAGCTCTAATAGAGACGTATAAGATTAATGCTATTATGCCAGCTACTATAGCATACTTTCTGCAGCCCATGGACCAAATAGTAATATCAATTTTGTCATATTATTTAAGAAACACATTTTGTAAGGCTGTAACTGCCATAGATAATGATTATTCTGATGGGTCTGGGCAAAATAAATTGAAAACCTTCTGGAAAGTATTTCACTACTCTAGATGTCGTTACAAACATTTGTGATTCATGGGAAGAGTCAAAATACCAACATTTATAGAAGCTTGAAAGAAGTTGATTCCAACCCTTGTGGATGACTTTGAAGTGTTCGAGACTTCAGTGAAGAAAGTCACTGCAGATGTGAAAATAGCAAGAGAACTGGGTTTAGAAGTGTGGCCTGAAGAGGCGACTGAATTGCTGAAATCTCATGGCAAAATGTTAATGGCTGGGGAGTTGTATCTTATGGATGAGTAAAGAATACTGTCAAACAGCATTACATGCTACAGAGAAATTTTTCGTCAAAAAGTCAATCGATCCAGAAAACTTCATTGTTGTCTTATTTTAAGACATTGCCACAGCCACCACCTTGCAGTCAACATCAAGATCAAGGCAAGACCCTGGAATAGCAAAAAGATTACTCTCTGAAGACTCAGACTATGGTTAGCATATTTTAGCAATAACATATTTTTAATAAACGTATTTTTAATATAATGCTGTTGCATACTTAGTAGAATACAGGTTATAAACATAACTTCTTTATGCACCAGGAAAGGAACAAAATCATGTAGCTCACTTTATTATAATACTTACTTTATTGCAATAGTCACCTTATTGCAGTGATTTGAAACCAAACCTGCAATATTTCCGAGGTACGTTTATATTTCCTCAGTTGGATTTTAAGTAGTTTGAGGGCAAAGACCTCAAAGATCCCTTGTAACCTTTCAACAGCCCGGGCCTGTTATCTAATAAGCACCCTGTTGCATAAAACTGTATGAACCTCAAAGGTGTACTAACTACCCTCCACTCAGTTTTATCCTCTGGGCTTTGAGTGAAATCCTCCATGCTTCCCATGGAGGCTCTGGAAGAGTGTGTGTGTGTGTGTGTGTGTGTGTGTGTGTGTGTGTATGCAATGGATGTGGAAGTGGAAGCTCCATCTGGGGCAGGAGAACCTGGCAGGACTACAGGGTAAAGTCTGGGACCAGGGTGCTCTCTCATCCCTGAGCTTTTGCATATATTCCTTCTTCCTATAACAGTCTTGATGTGAATTCCCTCACCCTCTCTTCACATCGCCTGGCATTTATTAGACTTCCTTCTACTGGCTCAGGCTTCATTTCATTCCCGTTTTTTTGAATTGTCCCTCTACTCTCAACTGTTGATGTACCTCCTCTGTAATCCCAAAGCATGGTGTGTTTACCCCTACCTGAGCACAGGTGTATCTGTGGTTCCTTTCAGAATAAAACATTGCTAAACACTACAGCAGCGAATGATGCTATGCCCTGTACTAAGCACTATCTTATTTAATCTTTAACCTGTAACCTTTCAAAGTTTAATCTTTAAGTTCTATGAGTGAGGCACTATTATTTCCCCCCCCTTTTACAGATGAGGAAACTGAGGATAATTGTGACTAAACAACTTGTCAAAACTCAAAAGCAAAAGTAGCAATATAAGACTTAAACTGGATATTTCTGATTCCAGATGGTGGGGGTGAGTGGACAACCCATTGGTGACATAGTCTTGAAAATGATTAGAAATTACGTGACATTTTAAAAGGAAACCCAGCCCTTGTGAAACTGACTTAAACTTTGGGGGACATAAACAACAGAAGTTTTGCAGAAATTCTTTAGTACAGTTTTAGTGTTTTCCCTCATACGATATTCTTAAAAGTACATTAGAGAACACAGCATTTTTTTTTTTTTTGCCAAGTGCACAATGGCTTGTGGGACATACCCAGAGATGTCAGCTGATTGCTCACTGATTGGTCGGTCCTATGCCTAGAGCTGTCTACCGTGATTATCGCTCACCCAGCAGAAAAGCTGGATATTAAGTGCAAACATACAGCTAGCTTTGGAAAATATGGACATCCAGAAGCCAACAGAATCAAAGTTCAATATTCTTTTAGTGAATTTGAATAGGTAATTTGAATGAGAGTTACATAGACAATTTCAGATTAAGGGAAAAAAAGAGGCTTCCCAAATGTAATCATTTATGACATCAAGGAGTGGCAATAAACTACTTGCAATACTTTGTATCCTAACTTGGATCAGCGGATTAAAGCAAATAGGATATTAATGAAATAGAGGAGACAATTACCTCCATACTGGATTTTAGAAAATATCCCCCACTCCTGAAAGTTACCTCTTTGACTTGGGTTTCTGGTTTCTATACCAGAAATGGAATAACATGAAGGGTTTTCAGATCCTTCTTCTCTAAAATACTAGTTTTATGACTTCTTAACTCAAAATGGGTATTTACAACTAGAAAGAATTTGAAGAGATACAAAGAGCAAAAATATTTGTATATTCAAAAAGTAGTTTCCATTGTATCGTGTAACCAGAGCACTAGGTCCTAGTTGAGAAGGACAAAGTTAATGCTCTCATGGAGTTTTAATACAGAAAAAGGATAACTAAGGACTCTGGCTTTCTCACTTCAAAAATATACTGTTTAGGTTTATGGAACCCATTCCTGAGAAGATAACGATTAGCCACTTTTTGAGGAACAAATAAGGATAAGTAGATTTTGAGCATAGCCTCCTTAAGGAAGATTTTTCTGCCAATGTACATGTGTACTTAGTTGCTCAATCGTGTCTGACTCTTTGCAACCTCATGATCTGTAGCCCACCAGGCTCCTCTGTCCCATGGGATTCTCCAGGCAAGAATACTGGAGTGGCTAGTACCCATTCCCTTCTCCAGAGGATCTTTCTGACTCAGGGATCAAACTCAGGTCTCCTGCATTGCAGGCAGATTCTTTATCATCTGAGCCACCAAGGAAGCCATTCTTGTCAATGGGGAAAGTTAAATATGGGAAGAAAGTACTCATGTTGGAAGTTATTAAGAAGTAATTAGATTTAACCCATGTAGTATTATTTCAATTTGGGTTTAAAGTGATGATGAGAAAGGATGAATATAACCAATGGTAACTTCTAACATTCATTGAGCATTTTCTATGTACTGGGTAAATGCTATGTAAAGATTGAACTATATGATGCTCTGAGTTTCTGAAATAATACTATTACTATTTCCATTATTTAACCCTTGCCTGTGGTGTTGGAAAAGACTCTTGAGAGTCCTTTGGACTGTGAGAAGATCCAACCAGTCAATCCTAAAGGAAATCAGTCCTGAATATTCATTGGAAGGACTGATGCTGAAGCTGAAGCTCCAATACTTTGGCCACCTCATGTGAAGAACGGACTCATTAGAAAAGACCCTGATGCTGGGAAAGATTGAAGGCAGGAGAAGGGGATGGCAGAGGATGAGAAGGATGGATGGCATCACACTTGATGGACATGAGTTTGAGCAAGCTCTGGGAGTGGGTGATGGACAGGGAAGCTTGGTGTGCTGCAGTCCATGGGGTTGCAAAGAGTCAGACACAACTGAGGGACTGAACTGAACTGTACTGTAACCCTTGCCTCTGATTGCTAGTCTAGTAAGATTCAAACTCAGGAAACCAGACTAGAGAGGTCAGACTCTCAACTTCCTACTGTACTCTGCCTCCTCAAGGCACAACAGAAGGAATTTGGTGTTAAAAGGAGGGTTAGGGTAATCTGGTCATACCATTTCCATGTTAAAACTCTTGACTGCTGTCACAAAACCATCCAGCCCTGGGAATGTGGGGCACACCATCTTACGGGCCCTTCCTTTGATTTTTAAACAATTTTCTTTTTACTGAGCTAACATATCCTCCTCGAACTTTCACTCATCACCTGTAACAGTCCTGCCTTCTTAGCACCTTTTACAGGCTGACTGAGTTTACTTACTGACACCCTACATGCCTTTCCTTCTCCAGGCTGAGCTCTGTGGAGCAGTTTTACCTCACAGAGCACAGTTCCGTTTAGTGATTAAAGCACAACAGCCCCTTGTTTGATTTCAGAATATGCCTTTTAAGTAGTTGTGAGCTGCTGCTGCTGCTGCTGCTAAGTCGCTTCAGCTGTGTCCAACTCTGTGCGACCCCATAGATGGCAGCCCATCAGGCTCCCCCAGCCCTGGGATTCTCCAGGCAAGAACACTGGAGTGGGTTGCCATTTCCTTCTCCAGTGCATGAAAGTGAAAAGTGAAAGTGAATTCGTTCAGTCGTGTCCGACTCTTCGTGACCCCATGGACTGCAGCTTATCAGGCTCCTCTGTCCATGGGATTTTCCAGGCAAAAGTATTGGAGTGCATTGCCATTGCCTTCTCCAGTTGTGAGCTAATTGTCCATAATAACTACTCTACATCTCAGTTTGTTGATTTATGAAGAGGGAGGATAATAGTACTTTGCAGGGTTGTTTTGAGAGTTAAAATATACAGTACATGTTATACAGAGTTTGGGCTTCCCAGATGGCTCGGTGGTAAAGAATTTACCTGCCAGTACTGGAGACACAGGAGATATGGGTTAGATCCCTGGGTCTGGAAGATCCCCTGGAGGAAGACATGGCAACTTACTCCAGGATTCTTGCCTGGATTATCTCATGGACAGAGGAACCTGGAGGGTACAGTCCATAGGGTCACAAAGAGTGACTAAGCAACAACAACTAACACAGAGAATTTACTGTGCACTACAAAAAAGGAAATGATCAATAAATGCTAGTGACAAAATTTATTGGTTTCTAGAACTTTCCTGTTGGTCACCTTTCCACCAGCCTAGACCTCTCCCTTAGGTTGGATATTATTCTTCTATTAATGAATATTTTTTTAAGTGGCCACAATTGTTTTGTTATTAAAAGATAAAAAGTTCTTAAGTCTTCAGAGAAGAACTTGGTGGCTCAAGTCAGCTCTTATAGACAATTAGTCAACCTTAGTGTGTGTCAGCCCTGTTGACTCCCCATGACCTGTTTTTCTCTTGCCTCATCTGTGAACATTGCAAAAACTATCTTGCCAGCAGTCAGCATAGTTTGGAGACTAGCTTTGCTTTTACTAGTCACTCCACACTATTAATGGCAACCCACTCCAGTGTTCTTGCTTGGAGAATCCCAGGGATGACAGAGTCTGGTGGGCTGCCATCTATGGGGTCACACAGAGACGGACACAACTGAAATGACTTAGCAGCAGCAGCAGCCACACTATTAATATTAAGGCCATAAATAACCTGATGGATCACATCTGGATCCCTAATTAGAATAAACTGAGAGAAATTGTAAATCAATATTTAGCATAATTGCTGAAGTACGGCAGATTTGGATGCAAATAAAAAAGAATGAAGAATGTAATACAAAATCATTTATATGATATTAGTCCGGTCATCCTCTATAAAGGGGCAGGCAGCAGAAACTCATGGTTTAATTTTAGTTGGCAGGGTTTTCTTATAAAGGGTTGGAAAATAATTGACCCTTATGTCAATTGCTCTTCTGTCCTGGTCTTTCTTCAAGTTTCCTCAAATGGTTTTTTTTCCTTGCCTCCCTGGGAACTTTTCTTCCAATGTAACTTTGAAGCACACCACAAAGGCACTTATTTGACAAAACCAAAACAACAACACTAACACTGTCAGCGATGTGTGCTCATCAACACTGAGCATTCTGCATTAAAAAAGAGCATGTAAAACATGCTCTTCAATCTCTTTTGTTGTAGATTGTTTTCAATTCTTACCCTGAAGCAGAAGAAATGTTATGATTCTTCCACATGATTTTTTTAAAGGTTATACATTGATGAATTGGACTAATATATTTGATTTCTATTAACTGACTGACCATTCATTCAACCAGTTTTGGATAGGTATTTACAGTGGACCTGGCTCCATACTACAACAGATGAGAAGTGTACAGGGAAGAATCTTGTAAGAATTTAAATGGAGTGATTAAACATGGATGAAAGAAATTCTGGTGGAAGGCAAGACAAAGACCGTAGGAAAGGGATAGGAACAATTTTGTGGGGACTCTTGAAACATTCTGCATTTTCTTTGTGAGGACATGGATCTGAGTATACTAATGAATCACGCCTACTTTTAGAACCTCAGTTTCCTAAATATAAAATGAGGGAGTTGACCAGGCCTTTTCACATATTAATTTCTGTAATCCAGTGATATAATATGCTGTACTAAGTCACTTCAGTCATGTCTGACTCTGCAACGCTGTGGACTATCGCCTGTCAGGCTCCTCTGTCCATGGGATTTTCCAAGCAAGAAATACTGGAGTGGGATGCCATGCCCTCCTGCAGAGGGTCTTCCTGACCTAGGGTTCAAGCCTGTGTCTCTTATGTCTTCTGCATTGGCAAGTGGGTTCTTTACCACTAGCACCACCTGGGAAGGGCTCCAGGTAAATCTGTTTCCAGACCCATAAGCATAGATCATCTACTTTAGGAAGCAGTCACAGCATTTTACTTCATGGTGACAATAATTGTAAAGAGAAGAAGATTGAATTCTCCAGGGCCAGACATCTTTTAAGGGGTAGAGTTATTATTTGACCTCAAGCCTTCTGGCTCCCAATCTTTTCCTTTTTTTTTTTTATCTCATTAAATTTACTTTGGGCAGGAAGTGTTATAAATGCACTTGCCTTAAGTAATTGCAGGAAAATCATTGCACCTCTTAAGAGTTAAGGGGTCAGGTCACATATTTCTTAAATTTCCTACTCTTAACAAGCTTACGATTTTTAATGATAGAAAGCTTTTTCTAGTTATTAGTGCTGCCTTCAAATATTTTATTTGGGGGAGTTGTTTCCATCTAGATATTATTAACTTTCTTTGCTAAGACTCTTATTGTGATTCAAAATCTTTGATTTGGTTGGCTGGCTTGAGTGTGATGAGTTTCTTCCTGCAGTGGGAGTTCAGTGGATTTTTGCAAATTTTTTTCTGATGGACAGAAAGAGAGACATTTGGATTGGTGCACTGTGCTCCATTCTTCATGAACTGTAACATGAAGGCAATCAAGCCATAATATCCTGTGGTTTGTTTAACTTGCTTTCCCAGTATAAGCACTTGGTATCTGAGTTGAGGAAACATTTTATCTGGCTGAAAGCCTGCTTTGGCAGTAGAGATTTGATATAGGCCCCCCCTTGGACACCATCAAACTCTACAAATTGCAGATTTAGTGACCTCTGAAATGCAAAGCACTTTTGATTAGGCTTCTCATCCTTAGTAATAAAACTGTGCTCATTCACCTAAGTCTCACTTGATTCTGTTGAGCATACAATGGTGCAATCAGTTTTTCCAGATTGGTAGACGAGTTGAATCTTTCCATTTGTGGCAATGTAAAGAGACATCTTGCATAAAATTTCCTGATTGAAATGCTGCTGAAAAATGTCAGTGTATTTGTTGGAGTCCTTATATTTTGCTGTTGTTGTTGTTAGGGATAGGAGAACGTTGAACAGGAATATGAGGCCACTTGGTCAAATGTTAAATACAAAAGATCAATTTCTGGATTAAAAGTATATAAAATATATTTCTATATTTTTAGTCATATAATTAATCATTTTCTTTATCCCATGTTATATATCTTGCTACTTATTTTTAAATTTTGTCAGTGGTGTGCTGATAAACTGGCTTTTCAGAAAGAAAAAAAGAGACTTGACTTGTAGTGTTTGCCAATTTCTGTGGCGTAAATAATCCTGGCAATCTTGATTCCAGCTTATACATCATCCGGCCCAGCATTTTGCATGATGTGCTCTGCATATAAATTAAATAAGCAAGGTGACAATATACAAGATTGTTAGACTCCTTTCCCAATTTTGAACCAGTTGTTTCATGTCCGGTTCTAACTGTTGCTTCTTGGCACACATACAGGTTTCTCAGGAGAGAGGAAGATGATCTGATATTCCCATCTCTTTAAGAATTTTCCACAGTTTGTTGTGATCCACACAGTCAGAGGCTTTAGCATAGTCAATGAAGCAGATGTTTTTCTGGAACTCCCTTGCTTTTTCCATGGTCCAACAAATGTTGGCAATTTGATCTCTGGTTTCTCTCTCTCTTCAAAACCCAGCTTGTACATCTGGAATTTCTTGGTTAGTGTACTGCTGAAGCCTAGCTTGAAGGATTTTGTGCATAACCTTGCTAGGTCACCATGCTGTGTGTTAGATTCCCAGAACTTACTTACCTTGTAATCAGAAGTTTGTACGTTTAATCAATCTCTTCCATTTCTCTCACCCCTGAGTCCTTGGCAGTCACCATTCTGTTGTGTTTCTATGTTTGGATTTTTTAGATTCCATATATAAGTGAGATCATACAGTGTTTCTTTTTCACATTCTAGCTTATTTCACTTGACTATCTTCAAGATCCATTTGTGTCATAAATGACAGGATTTCCTCATTTTTTAATGGTTGAATAATATTCAAGTGTGTGTGTGTGAGTGTTACATTTTCTTCATCCATTTTTCTATTGATGGATACTTAAGTTGTTTCCATGTCTTGATTATTATGAATAATGCTCCAAGTGAACGTGGAAGCACAGATACCTTTTTGAGATAGTGATTTTTATTTCCTTTATATATGTACCCAAGTGTGGGATGCTGGATCGTATGGGAGTTCTATTTTTTAATTTTTTGAGAAACCTCCATACTGTTTTCCACAGTGGCCGCACCAATTTAAATTCCCACCAACAGTGCACACAGATTTCCTTTGCTCCACATCCTTGGAAAACATGCTATCTCTTGTCTTTTTGATAATAATCATTTTAACAGGTGTGAGATAATATTTCAGGGTGTTTTTGATTTCATTTCCCTGGTGGCTAATGATGCTGAGCACCTCTTCATTTTCCTGTTGGCCATTTAAAAATCTTTGGAAAAATATCTATTCAGGTGTTTTTCCCATTTTCTAATCTGATTATCTGTGTTTTTTTGTTTTTTATTTTGTTTGCTTTTGCTATTGAGTTGTATGAATTCTTTATATATTTTTGATATTAACCCCTTATCAGATACATATGGTGTGAAAATGTTTTCTCCTGAAGGGGCTTTTAAAGGTGATTCTCATGAGGACTCAAAGAAAAGGGAGCAGGAGAGGAAACATCCGTCTTCCTGCACAACACATCACCGTAGAGAACACGTAGAAATATGGATGGTAATGGCCATTCTGATGGAGTCTCAGACAGAAATGAGGAATATGTCATCGGAAACTGAAGGAAAGGTGATCCTGGTTGTAAAGTAGCAAAGAACTTGACTGAATTGTGTGACTGATCAAGTGTTTTGTGGAAGGCAGGATCATCAAGGCATGGGGAGGTTAAGTCACATACTCCCAGCTGTGGAGCCAGTAATGGTAAAGCCAGATTGGACTGAAGCTGCAGACTTCACTACATCCCTCTCCCTCCCTACATCCTTCCTCTACAGAAGTGGGGACTGGCATGCTGGGAGTAGGTGTTGGGGATCAAGAGACCCCTCTATCAGTGTGGTCCAGGATACCTTACTCTCATTATGTTTGCTTTGGACTGACTCACCTTAAGCAATAATCCTGTTTTGGAGCTTTTCCATTTTAGGAAGATGGAAGCGCTGTAACAGATACTGCTCACATTCCAGAGGCCTGGAAGCAGACACGTGGGACTATGTATGTGAAAGTGTAATCTGCAGAATTGGACAGAGCTTCCACACTCCTTCCCCAGCTGAGGGCATGGTGTCTGACATGGGGACACTCAGTAACTATTTGTGAAAGAATTAGCCTATGACATGGGAAGAAATCAAGCGTGCGCACACACACACACACACACACACACACCCCTATGTACATGCATAGCCCNCATATATAAGTGAGATCATACAGTGTTTCTTTTTCACATTCTAGCTTATTTCACTTGACTATCTTCAAGATCCATTTGTGTCATAAATGACAGGATTTCTTCATTTTTTAATGGTTGAATAATATTCAAGTGTGTGTGTGTGAGTGTTACATTTTCTTCATCCATTTTTCTATTGATGGATACTTAAGTTGTTTCCATGTCTTGATTATTATGAATAATGCTCCAAGTGAACGTGGAAGCACAGATACCTTTTTGAGATAGTGATTTTTATTTCCTTTATATATGTACCCAAGTGTGGGATGCTGGATCGTATGGGAGTTCTATTTTTTAATTTTTTGAGAAACCTCCATACTGTTTTCCACAGTGGCCGCACCAATTTAAATTCCCACCAACAGTGCACACAGATTTCCTTTGCTCCACATCCTTGGAAAACATGCTATCTCTTGTCTTTTTGATAATAATCATTTTAACAGGTGTGAGATAATATTTCAGGGTGTTTTTGATTTCATTTCCCTGGTGGCTAATGATGCTGAGCACCTCTTCATTTTCCTGTTGGCCATTTAAAAATCTTTGGAAAAATATCTATTCAGGTGTTTTTCCCATTTTCTAATCTGATTATCTGTGTTTTTTTGTTTTTTATTTTGTTTGCTTTTGCTATTGAGTTGTATGAATTCTTTATATATTTTTGATATTAACCCCTTATCAGATACATATGGTGTGAAAATGTTTTCTCCTGAAGGGGCTTTTAAAGGTGATTCTCATGAGGACTCAAAGAAAAGGGAGCAGGAGAGGAAACATCCGTCTTCCTGCACAACACATCACCGTAGAGAACACGTAGAAATATGGATGGTAATGGCCATTCTGATGGAGTCTCAGACAGAAATGAGGAATATGTCATCGGAAACTGAAGGAAAGGTGATCCTGGTTGTAAAGTAGCAAAGAACTTGACTGAATTGTGTGACTGATCAAGTGTTTTGTGGAAGGCAGGATCATCAAGGCATGGGGAGGTTAAGTCACATACTCCCAGCTGTGGAGCCAGTAATGGTAAAGCCAGATTGGACTGAAGCTGCAGACTTCACTACATCCCTCTCCCTCCCTACATCCTTCCTCTACAGAAGTGGGGACTGGCATGCTGGGAGTAGGTGTTGGGGATCAAGAGACCCCTCTATCAGTGTGGTCCAGGATACCTTACTCTCATTATGTTTGCTTTGGACTGACTCACCTTAAGCAATAATCCTGTTTTGGAGCTTTTCCATTTTAGGAAGATGGAAGCGCTGTAACAGATACTGCTCACATTCCAGAGGCCTGGAAGCAGACACGTGGGACTATGTATGTGAAAGTGTAATCTGCAGAATTGGACAGAGCTTCCACACTCCTTCCCCAGCTGAGGGCATGGTGTCTGACATGGGGATACTCAGTAACTATTTGTGAAAGAATTAGCCTATGACATGGGAAGAAATCAAGCGTGCGCACACACACACACACACACACACACACCCCTATGTACATGCATAGCCCCCCATTGGAGCTCCATGAGTACAGTGTCTGTGCCATCTCTGGGTCCCTGTGAGGTACAGAATGCCCTGAAAATAGTCAGTACTCAGGAAATGGTCGGTGATGCATATTATAGTGACTTTCCTTTTAGTCTGGGTTTCTATGGGATAGACTCTCTAAGTGGCAGAAGGAAGGATTGATAAGAACTGACCTTTTTAGTTCATAGCCCTTATTATATAATCTACAGGGTGGGAGGCAGGAGTCAAGGGTTGAAGGGTCAAATGTTGAAAGGCTGCAGCTGGGAAGGCCACTCTCCCTGAGACTCAGCAATACTCAGGCATCACAGGAATGGGGAGGTGCAGACTGAAGGGGGGTAAACAGGAACCATCATAGAGTGCTTTGTTTCCTGGGGGACAGTTTTCCCAGTGCGTTGAGCCAGAAAGTGGGTCGTTCCCCATTCAGTGTACTAGGGTTGTGTATAGCATCTTGTCCATCATGTAAAGAAGCCAACAAGTTGGTTTGGCCAGTTAGTTATGGGCCTTTGTGTAAACAGCATGGCGTGTGAGTGATGTGGTCACAGTAGCCAGGTGGTCACTGTGACCAACACAGCTGTGATCTTATGGATAGGAGCAGAAGAGGATCACAGGGCTGATGTGGGTGACCAGGAAGTCCAGCTTTGATGGATGCTAACATAACTTACAAGAGAATGGAATATTCAAGACGCAGCACAATCCCAACCCAGGCGAGGTGACCTCATCTGGTCCAGGGTCGTGCTGGGTGCAAGGAAACAATGCGTGTGTTGGGGAGGAGAAACAGTGGCAGTGAGTGGAGAGAACAAAGGCAGAAGAGCTCTACCAAATCTAAGTGTGGCTGTAACTGTAAATCGAAGCTGCAAATCATACCAAGACCTGTGAAGAGAAACAGAGTGGAAAGGATGAGACAGATCATGGCCATGACTGAGCCATGGGATTGCTACCCTCTCCCTGTGAAGGGGGCTTGATGGTCACAATGAGGGTGACATTTATATGTTGACTGTGGAAATGTTTGCATTATTTGCTGTCGCTGTTCAGTCTGTTGTACAGAATACCATAAACTGGTATTATGACAGCATAAACCACAGAAATTTGTTTCTCACAATTCTGGAGGTTGGTAAATTCAAGATCAAGGCACTAGCTGATTTAGTGTCTGGTGAAAACTCACTTCCTGATTCGTGGATGGTCATTTTGCTGAGTCCTCACGTGGTGGAAGGGACACGGGAGCTCTCTGGGGTCTCTTTTATACAGTGTTAATCTCATTCATAAGAGCTCCACTCTCATTACCTAGCCACCTCCCAAAGGCCTCCCCTCCTAATACCATCACATGGGGGAACAGGGTTTCAACCTGTGATTTTTTTTCTTTTACTTTTTGGCAGCACCACTGGGCCTGTGGGATCCCAGATCCCTGACCAATGCTCCCTACAAGTGGAATCTCAGAGTTCTAACCACTGGACTGCCAGAGAGTTCTTCAACCTATGAATTTTGGGAGGAAACATACATTCAATCCATAACAACCATTTTACTAAATCTGTATATAATTTAGTATAGTTTCTTGTTAGCAAACAATTCATTTATCTAAAATTTCAGTTAAAAAAAATTAAGGCATTGTCTGAAAAAGAAATGACTGAGCCTGGAGGGACCCAGCTGGTTATTATTCATAGTCATGGAAAGAGATGCTTTACACATGGCATCCCTACCAGGGGCCCTCAATCTTTCCTAAACAGTAGAAGGTGAGAAAACTGATGTGTGCAAAGATTTCAACTTGCCTAGATCTATTGCACTTCTCAGTAAGATTGGATGGGCCTCACAGACACATACTCATTCAATAGGAGCCTGAGAGAGCAGAATTAGAATGAGATGGTGCCAAAGCTGGCTAAGCTTTCTTATTAAGACCTAGATATTAAAAATGTTTCAAAGTCTAAATGAAAAGAATGGGATATTTTACTGTCAATAGGGAAGTTGAGGTTCCCATTATCTTAACATTTTGACCCTGCTACATTTAATCAGGGTTTTAGCACTCCTAGTTATTCCAAAACTATTGATTTTTTAAAATGTGAGCCTGAAAACCAGACAAAAGACTATATATGATATCAGTCTAATGATTTATCTTAAGAATCTGTGAACTGTGGAATCATGATTGTTAGGACTGAGAGACACCTGCTCACCTTTCTGAAATGAGTTGCTGAAAAGGTATTCTGAGATTCAGAAAGGGTAAGGGATACAACGTTGACCTTTTGGAGACAGGAAACCTTTGATGAACTATAGGACACCAAGACAGTTCATTTAAAAGATGGTTTCAAAGCATTACCCAGGGCTGGTCTTGTGTGTGCATTACTGAAGCCCTCAGGTTGTCTTTTTACGTAAACTCAGAGAAATAATGGTTTCCGCAGTTGTTCATACATCTGCAACTCTCATGTGGCACCTTGGCTTCTGAGCTTTGTAAATGCTTTTCACTCTTTTTTGTGGACAAAATTAAACTTTCCATACTATTCAACAGCATGGAACTTTCCTGAGGTGGGCATTAAGGAGAAGAGACAGGTAAAGGTCACCAAGACCATCTCCATGTAACTAAGGCAGTGCAAATAGCTAAACAAAATTGTTGCTAATGACATTTACTTCATTCTATGAAATGTGTCCCTGCTCTGGTCTCAGAATAAGTTTAAGTTAAGGATCAGCTGTTCATTAAACATATAGATTATTAATGTTTATGGCAGGTAATAGGGCGTGCATTTTTTAGGACAGCTTTATGTTAGGGCTGTGTTTAGGCTTATGTGTTTTCTTTCACTCCCTGTCTCTCTCTGTAAATACACACAATCATATTTATGTGTATGTATATAAATGTGTATGCACATTTATGCATATGTGTACATGTATAGTGTACCTGCTTTTGTAAGATAACAGTTAATGAAGGATAGGTTAAAACTTAGAAAACATAGTTACAAACTTTGATTTATACCCTTATTTTGACTATCTACCAAGGTGTAGCATATGACCAGGGAACCAATTTGTTCTCTTTTAAGTGAAAAACCCTAAAAATCAACTGTAATTCTATGTATTTCTCTTTTTTTGGTTCTGGGTGTGGAATTAATTAAATTGTCTAGCTATATATGTGGAAGTTAACACTCCTAAATTGCTGAGCTTGAGCTAGTTAGAAACTTATACAAATAAGAATGTGTCACAAACAGAATTGTACCTTCGCGTGTTGAACACATCATTATTTAGATACATAATAAATAGCATCAGTAAGGATACCAAAAATACTGTGCCATCCGGGTCTTCAAATCTAGCAGAGGTATTGAATGAGGTTATTGAAAGCATATGACCTCCTCAAGCTGGACCTGGGTAATCAGAGGCTCCTCACCCCCCACTCCCCATCTGTGGAATGTATGCCCCAGACTTGAGAGAGCAATGTGATGTTGAGACCACTGGGACCCTGTACATGACTGAACCCAGTTAAGGCCTCTATATAAGTTTTTAAGATTCTAGTGGGCAGGTGTGGAGAGATACTCATCTTGCAACCGCCCAAGACAAGTCTCTTAAGGAAGGTCTTAGTTGCCTGGTGATGTGTGGATCCATGTGGACCAGGGATCAGGCCCACTGGCAGGCAGACTCCCCACCACCAGACCACTGTGGAAGTTGTAAGAAGACTTTCTTGACAAGAGGAGTTGCTGATCTTCTTCTCTGTGTCTCTGTTTTTTTTTTTTTTTTGTATTTTTCTGTTATTGGATTTTTCACAACCAATTTAGTATCTGATTTCCATACTTGTCTGTGGGATAAAATGGCATCAAATTGTCTCCCAGTTCTTATCATCAAACCTAGAAAACAATAGGCGCTTGTTGTTGTTCAGTCACTCAGTCATGTCCAACTTTTTGCGAGCCCATGGACTACAGCACACTAGGTTTCCCTGTGCATCACCATCTCCCAGAGCTTGCTCAAACTCATGTCCATTGAGTTGGTGATGCCATCCAGTCATCTCATCCTCTGTCATCCCCTTCTCCTCCTGCCTTAAATCTTTCCCAGCATCAGGGTCTTCTCTAATGAGTTGGCTCTTTGCATCAGGTGGCCAAAGTATTGGAGGTTCAGTTTCAGTATCAGTCCTTCCAATGAATGTTCAGGACTGATTTCCTTTAGGATGGACTCGTTTGATCTCCTTGCTATCCTAGGGACTCTCAAGAGTCTTCTCCAACTGGAGTGGGTTGCCATGTCCTCCTCCGGGAGATCTTCCCAACCCAAGAATTGAACCCAGGTCTTCCAAATTGCTGGCTGATTCTTTACCATCTGAGCCACCAGGGAAGCCCCAATAGGTGCTTAATACCTGCTTATTAAACACATACACGAATGACGGGTTGGCTGGATGAATGAAAGATAATGCACACTCTGGGGATGAGAGTCAAGAATTCCTTGGTTATCAAGTAACACTTCATAAAACCTTAATGGTTTCATTTTTCTGTTCCAGATTACTTGCTGCGTATAATAGTCTCACGGATAAACACCTGGCTGGATATTTTAACAATACAAGGATAAGGCAGCATCTCTTAAGATCAGGGCTGGTAAGATTCGGTTTTGTTTCTACCTACCCTCTTGTTTCATTAAGTCCAATATTTCCCTATCTTCTCTAGTTTCCTCTTTGAGCTTAACAATGACATCTTTTCCCTTCCCTCATTTTAGAACAATTACTTCCTTTCCAAAGCTCTGATTTATCTATTTGAGTCTATCTTTCAAAAGATAAAAAGAGAGGTCAGGACGGCTGCTAAGGCAACTTATAAATTATTAAGGAAAATCCCTGTAAGTTTCCAACATATTTCATTTGTTTATTCACTCATGTATTCAGCACATATTTATTGAACATATTGTATAAACCAGGAACTATTAGGGAGTTAGGAGAGAGAAGTCTTTACTGTCTTCAGGAAAAAATATTGTTTTTAATAATCACAGGATATGATGTGGAAGATATGAACAGTTTAAAATTTTCCTCTAAATTTTTAAAAACTCTTTCATTCATGTGACAGTTTATTGATACATTATTGTCTTTCATTAGCTCCAAAACTATCATTTCCAGAAAATTTCCACTTCTCTACATGTCTATAATGTGAAAACCTTAAAAAAAAATACTATAGTTTTCCATTCAAAGTAAGGGGTGTGGTTATAAAAAGTGTGACTAACGATTTTAGCTGTTTACTTTCTTAAAACACAGTGAGTTTCCTTAACTCTTGTTGCCATGGTGTTGAAAGGATATGCATCACATTTCTAATTGTTGTTTATGTGCTTGGCACTCTGTCTGGGTAGATCTCAGAGAGTTTGCTTTTTGTCTCCTGGGGCTTTGTTATCAGATAGACCTGGCTGAAACCTGGCTCTGCCATTTACAAGGCAAAATCTTCAGCAAAACACTTAAGTTTCTCAGCTCCAAAGTGTTCAGTTGAAGAGAGATAATGAAGATAATGATACCCAGCTCTCAGAGTTGTGACAATCAGAGATGTAGAAGAAATGGTTGTTGTAATTACTGTGGTTGCTGTTAACACTGCATCTTTGGATAAGAGTCCGTGAGCTTCCTAGGAAGTGGGAAGGACTTTGTATTTCTTATCAACACCATTAACAAGCACTTATTGAATACCAGTTACATACATGGCAACTCAAACAGCAAAGACACAGCCCTTTCTCTAGAGTAGTCATGCAAATACAGTCCCTGAATCGGGAGTGTTCAGCATCATCTGGGAACTTGTTAGAGCACCACTCCAAATCTTCTTCTCTGATGGCTCAGATGGTAAAGAATCCACCTGCTGATGCAGGATACACAAGTTTGATCAGGGAAGACCCCCGAGAGAAGGAAACCACAGCCCACTTCAGTATTCTTGCCTGGGAAATCCCATGGACAGAGGATGCTGGTGGGCCACAGTCCATGAGGTTGCAAAGGGTCAGACACAACTCAGCAACAAAACACCACCACTCCAGATCTGTTAAGTCAGAAACTGGAGGAGAGCCCATCAGTCTTTTTTAGCTTGTCTTCCAGGTGATTCTTCATTTCAAGTTTAAGAACTTCTGTCCTATAGGAGCTTCTAGTCTAACTGGAGAGAAATAACAACATTAATTGCTGAGGGAAGGGCAGTACAGAAAGTTCTCAACAATTTTTCCTGATTGGATAAACAGGACATGGTATCCCATGGACAACACATTTCAAGGTCTATAACTGATTTATTCACAATTCCAAGCACACTTTCTATAATCACATCCCTTTCTTCTGTTAGAAAATGCATTCATGGAAAAGATGATCAGTAACCAATCACTTGCAGCACAATTCTAGTTGATCTCAATACTCCAATATGTTGCAACAACAGTGCTAAGAACCTAGTTATCAGTTAAGAAATAGGTGGATTGAATTAGATGTGAAGAGAAGAGCAGTATTTAAATAAGGGAAAAGGAAGAAGATGAACATTCTAGGAAGTATAACATCCTCAGTTTAGGGAAGATATTAAAAATAGAACAAATACACCCATAGCACATAGGAAGGAATAAAATAAAAATCAGAAGCTATCACTCCTGGGACTTGCAATGATGTCTCTTGAAACCCATCTGGAATACTTTGTATCTGTAGTACTATATAATCTGAAAATATCTGAATTATAGCAAATTAAATTACATTCTGGGCTGGAGAGTAGAAGAAGAAAAGCAGTGTGAAAACAAAGTAATGAAACCAATTATTTTAAAAACAAATTGATGAGATCCTCTGTAGCTTACATGTTTTGCCCTTCAAAGTATTTCCTGTGAGATCATCAGCCTTGTGATCACTGCTCCTATTCATTGTTTCAAGGTAGCACCCCCCCTTCTTCCCCAATGTGTTCAAAAAAGCAATGAAAAGAACACCTGGGTTCTATCAAGGGAAAATTGTTACGCTAATGAAAACCTTGTTTTAAACATCAAGTGCACCACCTGTATGTGTTTTCCCAATGAGGAGTTTATGAGACCGCCTTTTGCTTTTTTCCCCGCTTATGAAACATTCATTAAAAGTGAACCACAGCATTATACTCCGTAGGCTTTAAAGATGCTGCCTATTTCTCTTTCTGATTGACTGACTGTCCATCTATTTCTCTGCTTTGTGTTTCTATGTGTGTGTTTTTTTTTTATTCATGACAGATCACAAGAAATGGAAGAATACTTTCTGAAAAGGAATACAAACTAAACATCATGAAGAAGGATCACCAAAAATATATCCGGGAGTGCTTAGCCCAGGCTATTTTCCATAAGGTTCTTGATATGGAGGTACAAGTATTAACTATTTCCTTCACAACTGATACTTGCTAGTAAGAAAATTAATGCTTTCTGTACCCAGAAGCAGGGGGGATTCTCCCTGTATTTCATTAAAAATGAATGAAACAAGGTGACCTGAGAAATACTATATATCTCTCTAGGTAGCGAGAGGAGGCAGGACACCAAATACGCGTTTCTTCATTTCAGTTAGGGAAAAATACGGACATCGTTGCATGATTTGTGATATTTAACTTAACAAATGTAGATTTTTAGTCCATAATGGCTACTTTAAAACATACCAGTCCTCACCATCTGTACCTCAATTTCCATTTGCTAAAAAAAAAGTGACATCTGTTTAAATATCAGTAATTCCACTGCCATGAATTATTTCAGATTTGTTATTCTTTGAATGCTCCGAAGCTCAGCCGTATGCTAAATTTCAAGGAACAGGCATTGGAACATCTGCCGTCCCTCCTACTTTAGGCTACATTGGTCAGCATAGATTCACAATCCAAGCATCAACAACTTTTTTTTTCCACTCTGACATGGCATTTTTAGAAGGATATCTAGCTAACTTGATAAATCATTTTAGCCTTTTGTAGTTTCAAGCATCAACATCATTTTCATGTCTGCAAAAAAGCATGTCACTTCTCTGCTTGACCAAGTAGCAGTAAATCAGAAAACCTGGCTCATGAAACCATCAACCTGTGGGTGCACTATACAATTATGAGTAACTGTAGAATCAAGAGTAAACCAGTACTAAGTGTGAAGTGAAGTGAAGTGAAGTTGCTCAGTCATGTCCGACTCTATGGACTATAGCCTGCCAGGCTCCTTCATCCATGGGATTTTCTAGGCAAGAGTACTGGAGTGGGTGTAGTGTCATTGAAAATATTTATTAGTATGCTGCTACTAAAGTGAGCAAGTGTTATGCCCACTTCAGATGTATATGATTTGTTCATTTAGGGATTCATTTTGTGATTTATGGGCTTCCCTGGTGGCTCAGGCAGTAAAGAATCTGCCTGCAGTGTAGGAGACCAGGGTTCAAACCCTAGGTCAGAAAGATCCCCTGGTGAAAGGTATGGATACCCACTCCAGTATTCTTGCCCATGGACAGAGGAGCCTGGCAGGCTACAGTCCATGGGGTTACAAAGAGTCAGACATGACTGAGCGACTAAGTCGTGACTGAGTCACTTTGTGACTTATATCATGTGCATGAATTATATGGAATCACTGTTCATGGCTCTCAAATTCACTTCCTTGTAAAAGTATTAGTTGGAATTCTACAACTAATGTTGAAAAAATAGTACAGTGTAAAATTAACCTGTACATAATTTCAAACTTAATCAATAGGGACTAAGTTCTATATTAGTCTTGATACTTGAACTTTGGTTTTCTAAAGTTTCATATAATGCACACATCATAACTACTAAATGTGCAATTATTAAACTCTTTGTGTATTCTTAAAATTTGAAATAAATAGTTCAGATGTTAATGTGTAATATATAATTTTGTATTATACACAATATATTAATATAATTTAAAATAAAATATTCAGTATTTCTAAATTGTCACCTTTGTCTCACATTTAGTTTATGCCAATACTGTTTACTAATGTTGTTTTAATATTCATATATTCATTCATGCAAGAAAAGTTAATTGCAAGCTTACCATGTACCAGTATCGGGTTACATGATGTAGCTGCGAGATAAAATTTTTTAAAAAATGCTGTAGAAAGTGATCACATGCTAGACGAAAGGAACAGAGACTGAGTCCAAAAAGCAGGGAATGATGGCTTGCCTCTGTGAGAGTAGGAAGAAACTGAACAGAGGTCCTGCCATTTGAACTGAGCCTGGAGGACTGAATGCAACTTGACATGAAAAGATCTAAGCAAAGCAGGTGTGAAGTTGCAGAGGTGTGAGAGGACATTGTGGGTGGAAAAGAAAGCTCACTGAGGCCAGACTGTACTGTGAGTTGGCTGAAAGAGCGGCAGCAAGTGACACTCTCTAGTAAGTTCGGGGCCCTGTTTCTTGAGGCCTTCAATTCTCAGCTAGGTTAGGTGTGTGGGTGATGAGGCGTTGAAACATTTTTCAGCAGGGGAGTGAAATTAATGAGCAGAGCTGCTTTAGAAAGATGATGTTGCTAAAAATGTGGAAGATGGATTAATGAGCTGGAAAAGATTGGAGGTGGGAGGTCAATTAGGAAGCTGTTGCCAGAGGGTGTGGGCTCACAGCAGTGGTAGAAGTGCTGGGGAGAAGCAGCTGTCCATGGGGATCTGGAAGAGGGAGAGAGAACGAGGAGGCCGACTCTGCCTGGACCAGGAGAGGAAGGGGGGCACCTGAGCCACTCTGAGGTTTTGAGCATGGTGGTGTGTGCCTTGCAGGAAATTGGGAACAACGACATGGACTAGATAAGAACCTCCAACTGGTGGGAAAACCTGATGGAGTGGTGACCCGAACGCCAGCAGGGTCTTACAAGCTACAGAATGGTTCCGTAAGATGACTACTGGGGAGAAAAGGAAATCCTGTTTGATCTCAAGGGCAAAGACATTGGTAGCCTTGGGGAAGTGGTTTCAGAGATGGTAGAAAGGAGTGGAGCTTACCCGGTGGCTCAGTGAGTGAAGAATCCTCTTGCAATGCAGGAGACACTGGTTTGATCCCTGGGTCTGGAAGATCTGGAGGAGGGCATGGCAGCCCACTCCAGTGCTCTTGCCTGGAGAACCCCATGGACAGAGAAGCCTGGCGGGCTACAGGCCACAGGGTTGCAAAGAGTTAGACTTGACTGAAGCGTCTGAGCACTCACACACACACACAGAGGAGTGAGGACGGAAGAGGGGGACTGCAGTGAGCTGAGAATAAACGGAAGGCAAGACATGGTTGATAGTGAATCTAATGAAGTTTGGTGATAAGTGGGTGAGATAACAGGAAAGAAAGAGAAGAAAGGCTTTGAGAAGAGGATTGATGATACTTAGAGAGGGAATGATTGAGTCTGCAGGGTCTTAAAGGCAGCAGGAGGGGATCCAGAACAGTTAAAAACAGATTTTAAAAGTGACAGTATATCAAACACTCTCAAAGGTGTCTGAATGATTTCAAATTGAATTATAAGCAGATTTGGAGAAGGCAATGGCACCCCACTCCAGTAATTTTGCCTGGAAAATCCCATGGACGGAGGAGCCTGGTGGGCCACAGTCCGTGGGGTCGCTAAGGGTCGGACACGACTGAGCGACTTCACTTTCACTTTTCACTTTCATGCATTGGAGAAGGAAATGGCAACCCACTCCAGTGTTCTTGCCTGGAGAATCCCAGGGACGGGGGAGCCTGGTGGGCTGCTGTCTCTGGGGTCGCACAGAGTAGGACACGACTGAAGTGACTTAGCAGATAGGAGAAGCAGATTATTTTTACATGAAATTTGTTTTTAAATTATATAACTAATATACTACCAAAACTTTGGAAAACATAAGAAAGCATTAAAAAAGGAAAAGAAATGTGCATAATTTCTCCTCTCAGAGATAACTGTTGTTAACAGTCACATTTCACATTTCTTTTTTATCTGTTGTCTATTCATATATAGACATTAATAAACCCATATCATGGTGTGAGAGAAACATGGTTTCTCCAAAAAAAAAAAAAAAAAAAAAAAACACAAGCCAGGAAGTTAATGTCAGAAGGAAAGGAAAGTAAAAATCGCTCAGTTGTGCCAACTCTTTGCAACCCCATGGACTATACAGTCCATGGAATTCTCCAGGCCAGAATACTTGAGTGGGTAGCCTTTCTCTTTCTCCAGGGGATCGAACCCAGGTCTCCAGCATTGCAGGCTGATTCTTTACCAGCTGAGCCACCAGGGAAGCCCAAGACTAGGATTGAAATTACAGCTCTGCCACTGACTAGGTGTGTGACCTGGGATAAGTTCATGGCCCTCTGCCTCAGTTCCTTCCTTGGTAGAGCTAGACTACTTAGCAATTGACATTGTTCAAGAAGAGATGATCGGAGAAGGCAATGGCACCCCACTCCAGTATTCTTGCCTGGAAAATCCCATGGATGGAGGAGCCTGGTGGGCTGCAATCCATGGGGTCGTGAAGAGTCGGACACAACTGAGCGACTTCACTTTCACTTTTCATTTTCATGCATTGAAGAAGGAAATGGCAACCCACTCCAGTGTTCTTGCCTGGAGAATCCCAGGGGCAGCGGAACCTGGTGGGCTGCCATCTCTGGGGTGGCACAGAGTCGGACAAGACTGAAGCGACTTAGCAGCAGCAGCAGCAAGAAGAGATGATATTCACAAAGCACTCTCCCAGCACTGGGACAGGCACATGATGTAAGCTCTATCAACAAAATTTCCGAGCAGTTCAGCATTCTACTTTTATCAGCATTACACGCATTTTCCATTTTTAAAGCCAAATCTTTCGGAACCTTATTTTAAAAATTACATTCTGTCCCGTTTATATGGATGTGCCCTAAACTTAAACCATTCTCTTTAAGGTTTATAATGCTTCTGAATTTTTGCTTTGAAGGAAAAAAAAAAAACAACTTTCAGACAGCATCTTTGTGCATAAAACTTTTTTTTTTTAATTTAGATTTTCCCCTAGGTTTAGAAGTGAAATTTATGGGTTATCAGTAGGAGCACTTTTAACTGCCTAATATATGTTAGGAATTGGCTTTCCAAAGAGTTGTACCAATTTATATTCCCACTTGCACACTTATACACATGATTCTTCTCCATCTCAGTGACAAGAGGGGTAATTGAGAATACTGTTAGCTAGTGAGGTTATTTTCCTCTCAAAAATTCTTTACTATAATTGATATAATGCTTTCCTTCACTCTTTCCTCTTTGTTTAGCGTTACCATCAGCTTGAAATAAAAAAGAAACTGGAGACCTTAGCTAGGAAGGAGTGCATTCAGAGATTTAAGGTAAGGAGTTCCATAACTATTTTACTTCATAATATTATTTCATAATTTTGAAGGTCAGTGGTACTATTATTGAAGCTCTTTGGGGTCACTTTATTTTGGGGTAACTCATAACTGACATCAAATGGTTCTACCATACTTGAATCTTGGCCACTGTTATTTTGGAAGAACATAACAAAATCAGAGCTACTGTACAAGAGAAATTGTATAAGGCATAATTAATTCAAAGAAAAACTTGAAAATGTCCTCAAGTTTGAAATTTTGCTTTTGTATTTTCTTCATTGATTTGTGATAGAGACCAAAAGATTTGTTTGTCATAAGAAGGCAAAAATAGACTGTGATGTTCTCAATGTTATAAAAAAATGGAGCATTTTAAGAATTATCCAGTGGTACTTTTTCATGTGAATGTGACCTTTGAAAATATATGGTAGGAAAGATCTGTATTAGCAAACAAAACATAACATTTACAGGTTTTGTGAAGTCATTTAAAAATCCCTGTTTTCTACTTTTGCATTTGATATTTCTTGTTTGCAGTCAACTTAGGAAATGTATAAATTTAAATTAAGAGATGAGAGATTCAATTAGGCATGTTTGAAAGGTTTCAGTTTAGGTTGGCAGTTTTACTCAATTTGTTGAGTCATTCAAGCCCACATGTTGTTCTTCATTTTCAGTTTAGTGCTACAAATGTGGGACTTAAGACACATTTCACAAACTGATGAATATTCGTGAAGCTTCTGTGGAATAACTTGCAGTAGGAAACAGTAATTTTCCCTCTTGCCCGATAGACTCAAATCTGTCTATTTTATCTTGGTCAAAACATACTATTGTTATAAAAGTTTTGTTGAATAACAGACAACAGGTCAGTTTCTTCGGATCAGAAAAGTTGGTGTGGAAGATTTGTAGTTAAGTCAACTTTGCCAATAGTGTTCTCTGTCAAGGAATGATAGATTCTATAATTTATCTGCTGAAGTATTGATGGAGAAAATGGTTACTGGAAATGGTTTCTGAAACAATGTTGTATTCACTCTTGCCTATATTGCCAGACACACTAACCAGGTACATGGGCATGTTGCAACATTGGCATAAATTCCTGATAGACACTTTATTTCCTCCTTGTACAGTTTTTATTCATCACAATTTTCACCTGTAGCTGCACTTGGCAAAAGACTTATATTTTAGGCCCCCCTTATGTCATATATAACCTTTTGCTTATGGCATTATTTAATTTTTTTAAGACAGAAATGTAATACTTTCTGGTAGTGTCTACTGATCAGAGTAGTGAGGAACATTGTGCTTCTTTAATGATGTGCTTCAAGCAAATTAATAAACATTATGCTAAAACTAAGGATACATTAGATCTGTGGCTATTACCATGAGCACAGCTATTCCTTTATGTAAAGCATACTCAATTTCTTGCCTTTCACTATCATACCCAACTCTCTAGTACAGCTGTGGAAACATCTCCTCATTATTATGATGGTCCCCAGGTGGAGTACTTTTGAAAAGCATAAGAAAGAACTTCTCTAGTCATATAACACTTCTTCTCTGGCAGGTATTAATTTAACCTAGATGACTAATTATGCATTGATTTGTTAAATCATTTTCTTATTCTAGGGAGAGCACACAAGACGGACTATAGAAAATAACATACCCCTCCTGTCTCCCCGCCCCCCCGTTGGCCCCAAGACTAACCGTGGCCATAGTGTTCTGGTTGATGAAGGGCATTCCAGTCCAGTAACACCGGTGAGTCACATTAATCATGCTGACTTGCACCATGCCGATAATTAATTCATGATTTCTTATAACTCTCAGAAAGAACGCTCTCTGGGTACATGGTTGTGTCATCCTTATAGTCTTATATCCATTCAACTCTGTGCCTACTGAATCTCCCACCTTCAGCCAACATCACCACTCTCAAATCCATTTTGCTATTACTAGATTAGTTTTCTTGACATACAGGTTATTTGTTACTTATATGCCCAAGTACCTTCACTGGCTCTGTCACCTGTAGAGAAATCCAGACTCTTGCAAGTGACATTTAAGATCCCAAGCCACATGACATCAATTTGGCTATCTTAATATTTTTCCTCACCATTACCCTTTAGCACCCTATGTGCGAGTGTGCCGAGTCAGTTCAGTTGTGTCTGCCTCTTTGTGACGCTATGGACTGTAGTGCAGCACAGTTGAGCCGTTGGTTGTTCCATACGTGTTCTGTGTTTTCTGACTTCTGGATCTTGTTCTTGCTATTCTCTCTACTCTTACCTTATCTGTAAAGGTTTTTTGTGCACACAAATTCAATATACTACAGAACACGAACCAGATACTTACATCTGAGCTTCTTTTATCAGAAGTGTATATAAATAATCTAAAAGAAAAAATAATTAAATGCACAAAAATTCTGTTTAAAGAAATCACACACCCCTACATTTCATCCTAGTTCAATTCATTTACAACCTGGGGGTGGTATTTGCTTGAAGGAATAGGTAGCTTGAAACAATATAAATATAGGAAGAGATTTGCAAAATATTTGCTGGGAGTTGATGGTTTCAGCTTTCAACAAGTAACTTTGATGACATCTTTATTCTTGCTTTTTGTGGCCTAAACTATTTCCTTGTTAGCATGAACATTTTTTGGATTGCATAATATTTATAGAGGTATTGCAGTGCTTTCACAGATTATTGAAGTAGATTCATCACATATAGTGTTAAGCTTTGACATTTTTCAAAGGTAAATATGTTTTGACATTTACCGATGATCAGCTCAAGTTATAAAAAGCAACTGTCTTTCCTTTGTTGTTACCATATTTCCAGGCTTCATTTAAATGTATATGTACACAAATATTCTTTCATTGGGTGGCAGATTCACTAGAATTTCAAAAGCTTATCCTGGGTGAAACAAAAGAAGTAATCAAGTTTCGTTTTCTATCTTCCCACCTGTTTTAGGGAGAAAAAACCCTTGAAAGGCTTTCTTTTCAATTTTCCAGCTGAACAGCCTCAATAAGTAGTTTATGATACATCCAGGAGATCTTAATGTGGCAGGAGTGAGAAAGTCATTTAAAAATTACAGGAAATGCTGACACCAGCACTTCAGCAGCCTTTCCATCTGGTAAACCAGGATCCCTCACTTGATCACCCCCTGTGGTGCTTCTACCCTGGAAGGGATACCTGTTGTGATCTTGGAATTGTACTTCGCATTTTACAGAAATTCAAGTCCTTCATGTTTGTTTTCCTGACTTGCTTACATATCCTCTAAACTTGACTCCTGACCTCTCGGTGCTATTGGGATGAAGATAGTCCTTTGGGGATACTGCCATTCATTTTTCTCTTTTAACTTTCTTGAGTGAATAAAGAAAGCATACAGTGAACAGTTACTGCACTTGGTCACTAATTGCACCTGGACTTTCAGAATAGCATGTAGCTTTTAGCTGCACCATGCCATTAAAACTGTGGAGAGTCATTCAAGTAATTTTGTACATGCTTGGAAAATTCACCCCCAGAGATCTTCTTAGAAGAATTAGAAATGCTCAGCTATGCTGAGTAATCACCAGGTAGTGAATTTCAATTCATATTCTGGTACCGTTTTGAAAATGTTAAGCTACAGTGCCATATTTATTCCCAGAAAATACATTATGAACAGTTTAAAGTGTAGCAAATTTAAGGTGGCTTCTGATGTGAACTACAACAGTTTGTAGCTCACAGCTGTTAGTTGAATGGTACAGATTTGTTTTTTAGAGATACATGTAATCAGTTAAACATTTGACTGCCACAGTCATCTAACTGAATGCAAATGTGGGGAAGTAACATTTAGAGCACAGCAGCAAATAGATCATGTTTTAGTTTATAGTAACCTGCTTTCCAAATCCTGCGTTCAGTGTTTTTGTATTTGGTTGGATTTTTAGACAGGAGCGAGTCTTAACACATATTTCTTTCACAGAGATCAAAAGAATTCTTTTGGATAATCTGATTCCCTTTTTCAGAAAACATCTAGCTTGATTTCTCTTTGTGGGTTTTAAGACCTTGCACCTTTTGGCTCATAGAGGCTTATGTCCTATTTCTTTAAATTAAATGTTGTTCTAGTCAATCCACTTGGTTTCCTGTCTAGGTTTGTGTGCAGAGACCAAGATAACGACTTTAATGTGAGGATGTGCTCCCCACCTTAAGTTTCAGGTCCTGTACTGTCTCTACTTTCTCAGTCATAAAAAGCTCAGACTCCTTTTAGGTCACTGATCTGCCATAGTTAGTGTGTTGTCTTCATCCACTCAAGCCACGATGGCATATTTTTGTTGTTCAGTTGCTCAGTCATGTCCAACCCTTTGTGACCCCATGGACTGCAGCATGCCAGGCATCCCTGTATATTACCATGTGGATATTTCAGCCCTAGAGAAGAGGATAGGGCAAAGTGAAGATACTTCTTTTCTTTCTAAGAGCATGATCTGGAAGTTTCATATCACTTCTGCTCACATCTTATTGGACAAAACTGAGGCATACGTCTGTATGGAATTGGAAGAGATGCTGGGAAATATAGTTCTTATTTGTTATAACCATCTTCCCTCATGGGCTTCCTTGGTAGCTCAGCTGGTAAATAATCTGCCTGCAATTCAGGAGTCCCCAGTTTGACTCCTAGGTTGGGAAGATCCCCTGGAGAAGGATTAGGCTACCCACTCCAGTATTTTTGGGCTTCTCTGGTAGCTCAGTCAGTAAAGAATTTGCCTGCAATGTGGGAGAACTGGGATGGATCCCTGGGCTGGGAAGACCCCTTGGAGGAGGGCATGGCAATCCATTCCAGTGTTCTTACCTGTATAATCCCCATGGATTGCACTCCACGGGGTAGCAGAGTTGGACACAACCAAGCGACTAAGCACAGCACACATGTTCCCTAATAAATGTTATATTACATGAAGAAAGGCAAGCATATCTTGATATATGTTACTTTTGCTCTCCTTCCCATGTTTGGTTCACAACTGATTCTTCTTACGTGGATGTCCAAATTCACCATCCCTCTTTTCTATTTAACATTATCCTTTATTGCTCATTCATTTGGATAAAATGTAACTACTTCTGTGAAACTTTCACTTTTAACACTTGTCTCATTGGCTTATTTATTCCAAATAACTTTTAGTTCTAAGTTCGTTAGTTCCCAGGTATTTTGTTATTATTCTCTCTTTGGTAGTATTTGTGTGGTTCATTTGACACTAATTGTCTTGTGTTGCCATTAGATGTTACAAATTACTGTTTCATCTCCTCACAGTGACTAGAGTTGGAATTCAATAAGTGCTGACTTAACAAAAGCAGAGCTTTGGCAACGTATAACATGCTTGTCAAGATGGTACTAAGATCAATTTTTGGTCGTGGGAGCAGCCCTATCACCATTTTTTATGTATTTATACAACACTTTTCCAGAGTTGAATATTTGTGGTCACTATTCTTTAGAGTCAACGTAATAAACCTTTTTTATGAATCATTTACATACCATCTTTCTCACACCCTCTTACCCAAATTTGCGTGTATTTTTCTTAACAGGTTTACCAGTATTTTATTGTGATAGAACAACTGGGCCATACATTTTGTTTTTTCCATTTTTGAAACATTGCTGATCTTTATGCTAAGGTTACAATGTTCTGTCAGTGCTCCCAAAGGCACATCTAATGCTCTGCTGGCACTTTTGGTGTTCTCTGCAGTACATTCTTGATTAGAAAATGCATCAGTCAGGGTCTCAGCAGGAAACAGATGGCTCACACAAATAGGGTAATTAGGATGAGTTTAATAAAGAAACTATTTAGAAAGATGCGGGCAGGGTTAAGGAAAACCAACTAGGGATGTAAAGCACGCTGGGGTGAACACAGAGGGAAACCACATCATGTAGGGCTAAGGGGAAGGGGAGGTATTGGATACCAGAACCAGCAGGCGGTTTCTGGAAGAAGACTTCCTGAAGACCTGTGGACTTTGGTGGAGGGACCCAGTTGGCCCATCGTGACCTTGGCAGGAGGGTCCAGCAGCGTTAGGACCCCAGTCTTCTTGCCTCCTGTCTTTGATCTCCTGCTAGTGTCTTTCACTGGCCAAATCTGACTGGCAACCTGAGGTTAGTTGGTATGGTCCATTAAGAAATGACTCCCAACAGCCAGAGCAGAAAGGAACAAGCAGAGCAGAGGTGCAGATGGAAACTGTCTAGCTTGGAAAACATCTCCAAACATCTACATTTTAATAGTATTTTCCAAAGTTGCCAGTTACTAGTTCTTATTTTTGTTTTCGTAATAGTTCAAGGAAGAGATTGAATAAATGGTAATGCATTGGAGGTAAGCATTCGCCTTCCCTCATTTTGAATCATATTGCCTGCTTTTACTTCAGCACTAATCTTAAGGCTTAAAACCTAGAACAAGTTTATTCTAATCATATGCCCTTGGTCTCTAAAATCGGAACATTATTCAGCCTAACATTTAATTGAACAAAGGGCTCCCCAGGTAACTCAAATGGTAAAGAATCTGCCTGCAATGTGGGAGACCTGCGTTCGATCTCTGGGTTGGGAAGATCCCTGGAGAAGGGCATGGCAACCCACTCCAGTATTCTTGCCCAGAGAATTCCACGGGCAGAGGAGCCTGGTGGGTCGTAAAGAGTCAGACATGACTGAGCGACTAAAACTTTCATTCTATGTTTAGCATCAACTAGATATTGTAAGGATATTGTAAGTGAGTTTACAGTATGAATAAAATATAGGAACCTAACAGAGAACATCTTTATCTAAAATACTCTACTATTGTGGCATTTAGGTATGTAGAAGACTTCCACACCATATGTTTTAACAAATACATTGGGTCATAAGTGTATGTATAATGGAAGGACATAATTAAAGTTTAATCTGTTCAGTAAAAAGGCACCATTAATTACTCTAGGCAATTTGTTGAGTTATTAATTGGTTCTGGAAACATGTCAAGATACTAATTTAAATGGAATTTTTTCCCCTAATTGTCTAGACAGCCCCTCGACCATACACTGCTCCCGGAAATATACAGCCTCCAATTCGATTACAACCTCTTCCCAGTGATTCTGCAGCACGAACTGTTCCAAAGATAACTTTGGGATCCAGATCAAAAACCTCATTGCTGGAAACTGAAACTCCATTTCCCGTTGGGGTAAATGCTTTTTCTTCTCAGTTTTTAAGATGCTAGATTCAATTAATCTGATCAGTGAAATTTATATTCTGTACTTATTAAACACTTGCTCTGTACTTCTGTTTAATTATATTTTATTTTAATTGGAAGACCTATAATTTCTGTGTTATTGGGGAAAATAGTAAGGAATAGACTTGTAATAATATAAGATGATCTTTCATGAACTTGAAAGGTTGTATAAAAACCAAGAGGATCTTTTTATGGCTAGATGTGACTTCTAACAGAATAGACAGTGTTGACTGCTTCCAAATTTTAAAATGCATGAAACCTAGAAAATGAAAATTTCCAAGAATAGGCTTGCATTTGCATGCTGACTTACTTTACCATCAGTGTATGAAATTGCTTCAAGTTTGACTCTGGAGAAGGTTGGATATAGAAGGGAAAGAACGTCTGTCTTAAAAAAATCCTGAATTAATCACACTCAGAAACTTGACTATGCTTCTTTTTCAAGGTTATGTCTCAGGTAATTTTCACTTATTTTAAACAAAGCACAGGAAGGAGGTAGGGAAGTCATAAAACATGAGTTACTCTAACAGGGAAGGACAATTGGGACATTTAGTAATTAGAAAAGGTATTGTTTGTATTTCTAAGACCAAGAAGAAACATTTGCCAGCTTAAGAAAGAAACTGTGTTATGAGTACAATTGTAATTATGCTCGAATGGGTGAATTTATTTCCAGTCATTATTAGGAAACGTAAGACATATGAAATTAAGATGTTTCTACCTAAAGCTGACAGATGACCTTGTCACTAAGAAATTAATTTAAATAAATTATTTTTCACATTAAAAGTATAAATATAACCCCCAAATGGTAAATATTTTAATCCAACTAATGTGTTTTTTAGCTGGTGAAGCGCTTTTCACAAACCTTACTTTAGTTAATTTAATAGTACATTCTTGGAAAGAAGGATAAATTAAAAAGTGGTGACATTTTGTCTAGGGAATACTACTTAGAGCTGGGCAGAAGTTATTGGGTAATAAGCCAATTCGGTTGACACTTTCTAGGATCTGATTTCCACTTTAAATGTACAGAAATTTCCCATTTCAAAATAGTGTCCAGGAATGATCAGGTCCTGAGATATTGTCTCAAGCTAACTCAACTAAGACATGACAAGGCCATATTTGTCACTATTGTAAATCAAAATAGGGAATCAAATCATAATTAGGGGCCATTAATTCACCAGATGTCAAATAAATCAAAGCTTGTAGAAACAGTACATTTTCCCATTGTAGGCAGACCTAGATGGGAAGCCAGATAACAATGAGAAGGTTGCCTAGTGAGTACAGAATCAGAATGAGGGGATATGGTAGAATGGAATGTTAATGGCATCAGGCTGTCTTAGCCTGATGCATCTGTCTCATCTTAGGAATGGGCTTGCCAAAGGTACCAGAAAGCTCAAAGGTCTTTGGCTAAAGCCCTCTGAATCCTCCAGGGGTAACTTTGCCTTTTGGACTGGAAATATTCAAAGTCCAATGGGTGGCCTTTCCTCTCCCTTAGATAGTACTCAGATGGGCACTCTCCATGTTTGCCAAGGTGATTATATTCTTTTCTAAGTTCCTACTATCTATTAACTCTACTTGATCGGACCCACATTCTGTTAGATATGTGACCATTATCAATCAGGTAATATTCAATTTCTTCTGACTAGTAAATGATTTTTCTTTTAGGTGATTTTCCAAATCTGCAATGAGGCATTGGGTAGATTTATTAATTAAATCTTTACAGGGCCTTTTATTTTACCATTTCCAAGTTTTGGGATGTGAATGAGTAAGGGATTGACATTTAATGGTAGCTTATGATTCATGTTTGAGGTTTGACAGTAAACAACAAAATTCCGTAAAGCAGTTATCCTTCAGTTAAAAAATAAATTAATTAAAAAAATGGTAGCTTATATGTGCTGACAAGGTTGAGATCAATTCCATGTTAATTTCAACCAGCTAAACTTAACATTTTTCATCCAGTGGAATTTAATTGGGCATTTACTGTTGACTGGGTTCTGCTCTAGGCATTAGTAATATATCAATTTTCAAAGCAGACAATGTTCTCTGACTTTCTGGAGTTTATGCTGCGATGTAGACAGTCAAAATATACTGGCAAGAAAAACATGTAATTCTTTCAACGGCATTGATG
Organism: Neotragus moschatus; assembly: GCA_006410615.1. Lineage (NCBI taxonomy): Eukaryota > Metazoa > Chordata > Mammalia > Artiodactyla > Bovidae > Neotragus > Neotragus moschatus. The sequence goes on along the minus strand of SJYA01000449.1, from coordinate 575,793 downwards.
ATGAAAATTGCTTAATATAAAATCAAACAAGAAATTCCTAAAGAATAATAGTTTGCATGACTGCTGAGTATGTAGTAAGCACCCACTAAATAGTAAAAGATATGTATGGTGGAATTGTTTGAAGGTGTGACATACTTAATAAGTTGAATTTTCCAAGTATTAGGAGTGAGGATCTTTGATTTAGGCAAAAGCAATTTAGTCAAAACAGATTGGTTGAGATGCTCTTGAGTAAATTAATGACATGACTAAAACTGATTATATTTGGAATGAGAGTATCTTATATACTATTGATAAGAACAGAAATTGGTACAACTATTTGTGAAGGCAGTATGGGAATATTTATAAACATTTTAAAGGAACATGCTCAAGCATTTTAGCATATTGGGAATAGGAATTTATCCTAGGAATATACATGCATGTGAAGAGAAATAGATTCAGGAATTTTAGAATTATAATGTTTCCAGTAGTGAACGTTTGGAAGACACCTAAGAATTTATTGTTTAAAAATGTTATAGCATATTAAATAGCATTTAAAAATACGGTAAATTATTTATACTGCCATAGGGAGATGTCCAAGATTCTTTGGGCTAGAAAAAAAGCAAGGTATGGAGCAGAAGTTTAATTTTTAAAAAATTTACTAAATTTCATTACCAAATAAGGCATACCAATGATGAATGACTACTTGGAAATTAAAAGTAGAACCTCCCAAGACCAAAAAGTTCTGAATTCACTTATTTTATTGTTTTATTATCTTATTTTCACTTCTTTAATTTATATTTGTTATTACAATGTCAGTGCACACCAGCACAGAAAAACTGGAAAATGTAAGAAAAGAAAAATGAGAGCATAAATAATACCTGCAACATCAAGCCATCTAATAATTCTAAGCCCCTTGGTGAATATCTATCTAAATACCTTCTGTTCATATAAATGTTTATTTCAATCAAAATATGGAGTACCCATGCCTTTATTTAATCTGCTTTGGTTTAATAGCAATGAGACTGTTTGGGGAATGACTTCTCTTTCTTAAAAATAACTTTTTACAATTTAAGCATCTCAAAATAAAAGATAAATTGGCTGAAAATAAATCTAAAACAATACTAAATAAATTGGGATAAAACAGATTTAAATGATTAAAGATAATCTAAAGTTTGAAAACTACCTCAGATATACAAAAATTATCAATATGTGAAAATTCAGAGGCTCAAACACACCTGAAACTAAAATTTTTGATTATACATTAGGTACTTTTTAGTTGTTAAGTTACTTTTAAATGTTGACTAAATTTACATGCTCCACCCCCACAAATAATCCAAATCCTTAAAGGCAACCCTGTGTTCAGAGTCTTGCAGTCATCCCTGATTTTATCAAAATCCACATATAAATTGTTTAAGTGAAATGTATGACCATGTTGCATGGAGCTTCTTATGTCAGGACTCTGAAAGAATAGATTAATAGTGTTCTTGTTAAAGCTTGATGAGAATCTTTTATAACAAAGCAAATTTTATTTAACTATCCTTTTACTGATCTACTTGGTGGTTCAGCTAAATTTTTTTTCTCTTTTTGTCATGGAAAAGCGTTTTATTTTATATATTGCAGTGTGTACATGTCAATCCCAAGCTTATCAATTAAATTTTTTAGACATATTTGTGAGTGTACCTGTGTGTGTATCCTTACACACACTTACATAAATGTACTTGTGCAGTTAACTGGGTAAAATTTATTCTTACAAGTTAAAGTTCTAGGAGAAAATAACTTGAATAAAGACTTTGGGTCAGAGTCAAGGTTTGTGATTCCTTGAAACCATATTATCAAGGAATATTGTAACACCTGGATGGGTGAAATCAATGTGAAAAAAAAAAGTGCAAATACCCCATCATTTAGTGGACTACCCAATCCTGTCTTGAAGTACAACACTTTGAACCTATTGGTTTTAAATTGTTTCACTGTACTGGGTCCTCATATATTTAATGAATCGCTGAGGAAAATTCCCCAAAGTGCTATAAAAATGCCATGATTATATGTTCGGTTTAAAATATATACTTAAATAGTTTAGAAATCCATGAAAATTTGATTTGCTATGGATACTGAAAAATGCCATTTTTCAACAGATTGAGGTGTCCCAAGTTTGCCTATTAATATCAGTTGTGTTTGCATGTAATGTCAATGCCTGTAATTTTGAGTTGTGTTAGGTTACCACTTCTACTTCATGCATTTGTATGTCATGAAATGTGATTCAGTTCAGTTCAGTTCAGTCATTCAGTTGTGTCTGACTCTTGGCGACCACATGAACTGCAGCATGTCAGGCCTCCCTGTCCATCACGAACTCCTGGAGCCCACCCAAACTCATGTCCATTGAGTTGGCAATGCCATCCAACCATCCCATCCTCTGTTGTCCCCTTCTCCTCCTGCCTTCAATCTTTCCCAATATCAGTGTCTTCAAATGAGTCAGCTCTTCACATCAGGTGGCCAAAATACTGGAGTTTCAGCTTCAACATCAGTCCTTCCAATGAACACCCAGGACTGATCTCCTTTAGGATGGACTGATTGGATCTCCTTGTAGTCCAAGGGAGTCTCAAGAGTCTGCTCCAACACCACAGTTCAAAAGCATCAATTCTTCAGTGCTCGGCTTTCTTTATAGTCCAACTCTCACATCCATAGATGACTATTGGCAAAACCATAGCCTTGAATAGACAGACCTTTGTTGACAAAGTAATGTCTCTGGTTTTTAATATGCTATCTACAGGTTGGTCAGAACTTTCCTTCCAAGGAGCAAGCGTCTTTTAATTTCATGGCTGCAGTCACCATCTGCAGTGATTTTGGAGCCCAGAAAAATAAAGTCAGCCACTGTTTCCACTGTTTTCCCATATATTTGTCATGAAGTGATGGGACCAGATGCCATGGTCTTAGTTTTCTGAATGTTGAACTTTAAGCCAACTTTTTCACTCTCCTCTTTCACTTTCATCAAGAGGCTCTTTAGTTCTTCTTCAATTTCTGCCTTAAGGGTGGTGTCATCTGCATATCTGAGGTGATTGATATTTCTCCCGGTAATCTTGATTCCAGCTTGTGCTTCATCCAGCCCAGCATTTCTCATGATGTACTCTGCATATAAGTTAAGTAAGCAGGGTAACAATATACAGCCTTGACGTACTCCTTTTCCTATTTCAAAGCAGTCTGCTTGTTCCATGTCCAATTCTAACTGTTGCTTCCTGACCTGCATACAGATTTCTCAAGAGACGGATCAAGTGGTCTGGTATTCCCATCTCTCTCAGAATCTTCCACAGTTGATTGTGATCCACACAGTCAAAGGCTTTGGCATAGTCAATAAAGCAGAAATAGATGTTTTT
>SJYA01000449.1:526480-570997 GCA_006410615.1 Neotragus moschatus | reverse complement strand
AAGGGAGTCTCAAGAGTCTGCTCCAACACCACAGTTCAAAAGCATCAATTCTTCAGTGCTCGGCTTTCTTTATAGTCCAACTCTCACATCCATAGATGACTATTGGCAAAACCATAGCCTTGAATAGACAGACCTTTGTTGACAAAGTAATGTCTCTGGTTTTTAATATGCTATCTACAGGTTGGTCAGAACTTTCCTTCCAAGGAGCAAGCGTCTTTTAATTTCATGGCTGCAGTCACCATCTGCAGTGATTTTGGAGCCCAGAAAAATAAAGTCAGCCACTGTTTCCACTGTTTTCCCATATATTTGTCATGAAGTGATGGGACCAGATGCCATGGTCTTAGTTTTCTGAATGTTGAACTTTAAGCCAACTTTTTCACTCTCCTCTTTCACTTTCATCAAGAGGCTCTTTAGTTCTTCTTCAATTTCTGCCTTAAGGGTGGTGTCATCTGCATATCTGAGGTGATTGATATTTCTCCCGGTAATCTTGATTCCAGCTTGTGCTTCATCCAGCCCAGCATTTCTCATGATGTACTCTGCATATAAGTTAAGTAAGCAGGGTAACAATATACAGCCTTGACGTACTCCTTTTCCTATTTCAAAGCAGTCTGCTTGTTCCATGTCCAATTCTAACTGTTGCTTCCTGACCTGCATACAGATTTCTCAAGAGACGGATCAAGTGGTCTGGTATTCCCATCTCTCTCAGAATCTTCCACAGTTGATTGTGATCCACACAGTCAAAGGCTTTGGCATAGTCAATAAAGCAGAAATAGATGTTTTTTTGGAACTCTCTTGCTTTTTCCATGATCCAGCGGATGTTGGCAATTTGATCTCTGGTTCTTCTGCCTTTTCTAAAACCAGCTTGAACATCTGGAAGTTTACGGTTCACGTATTGCTGAAGCCTGGCTTGGAGAATTTTGAGCATTACTTTACTAGCGTATGAGATCAGTGCAATTGTGTGGTAGTTGAGCATTCTTTGGCTTTGCCTTTCTTAGGGATTGGAATGAAAACTGACCTTTTCCAGTCCTGTGGCCACTGCTGAGTTTTCTGAAGTTGCTAACATATTTAGTGTAGCACTTTCACAGCATCATCTTTTAGGGTTTGAAAAAGCTCAACTGGAATTCCATCACATCCACTAGCTTTGTTTATAGCAATACTTCCTAAGGCCCACTTGACTTCACATTCCAGGATGTCTGGCTCTAGTGAGTGATCACACCATCATGATTATCTGGGTTGTGAAGATCGTTTTTGTATAGTTTCTGTGTATTCTTGCCACCTCTTCTTAATATCTTCTGCTTCTGTTAGGTCCATACCATTTCTGTCCTTTATTGAGCCCATCTTTGGTATCTCTAATTTTCTTGAAGAGATCTCTACAGGGCTATTAAGTGGGGCTCCCCTGGTGGCTCAGATGGTAAAGAGTCAGCCTGCAGTGCAGGAGACCCATGTTTGATTTCTGGGTCAGGAAGATCCCCTGGAGAAGGAAACAGCAACCTACTCCAGTATTCTTGCGTGGAAAATCCTATGGATGGAAGAGCCTGGCAGGGGTTTTTGGGGTTGCAAAGCGTCAGACATGAGTGAGCGACTTCACTTTCACTTTGTTTGCCTGTTAATATCAGTTGTGTTTGCCTACAATGTCAATCATAGTCTTGTCTGTAATTTTGAGTTAAGTTGGGTTCCCAAATCTATTTCACTTATTCTTATGTCTTGAAATCTAATTATAGGGCAAGAAGGCAATGATGAAGTTCAGGAACTCCATGGACAATTCACAGGGAATGAATCGATATCAATTTCCAAGCATTAACCGTTACATTATGCCTATTCCTCCTCCACTTCCTCCCACCAGTGGAAAAATCACTAGAGAAAATAGACCTGAAACATGGAGAAGGAGAAGATTTCGTCCAACCACTGCTCCAAATGGCTTAGAACCTGTTTTTACTAAGGTGATTATGGAATCAACTTTTCTTTCATTAATTTAGCACCGATTTCTTTGCACTATTAGATTTCTGGAGGTGCAGTAACAGAATCTAGGGAAATTGAATGCCAAATGACTTGCATAAACATATAATAATTTTGTAATATAGTAATTGTAAACTTAAATGAATCTGAAACCAAATTTGAGTAATCCAGTTGAATAATTTAGTATAATTGATAAAAAATTAAGTAAATCTTATACTCAAATTTAGTTTGTACTATACCCATTTCCAAATCATTTATGTCATTCAATTTGCCATTCAATCATGTCAGAAAGTATTTTAACATTTAATTTGTGAATATTCAGTAACATATTGAAAACCACAATGTACCATATAAAATAATTATTAAAACTCACTTTTAATAATTTTTGGCAAATTACTGTATAATATTTATAAATATTTTCCTTTCCATGTTCTTAAAATATATTGTTTTGTTGTAATCATTCTTCAAAACACTGATAAAGAATGTAGCTCTAAGGGCATTTACACTTTTACAGATACAGACTAGTATGAAGGTCAAAAATCTCTTACTTTATAGTGCAAATACACAACCAATATGCTGTTATATGCAATTTCTGTGGTTATTGGCAACTGGCTGGGTCAATGTTTCACTGTTGGAGAATCAGGGAGTGAAGTTCCAACACTGCACGTTGATAGCATGCTGGCTCTTCAAAACCAGCCTAGTTCAAGTGCTTTATTTACTCCCATCCACATCTCTCTCCCAGCAGCTATCCTCACCAATAACCTTCTCTAAAAAGTGTGACTATCTTCTTCTTGGTTTCCTGGTGGCTCAGACGGTAAAGTGTCTGCCTGCAGTGCGGGAGACCAGGGTTTGATCCCTAGGTTGGGAAGATCCCCTGGAGAAGGAAAGGGCAACCCACTCCAGTACCCTTGCCTGGAAAATTCCATGGACTGAGGAGCCTGGTGGGCTACAGTCCATGGGGTCGCAAAGAGTCAGACACAATTGAGTGATTTCACTTTCACTTTCCTCTCGCTTGCTTAGATTTCCTTCTTTCAATCCACCTTTCACCAATTCTCTATCTTTGTTACGGTCTCTGTCAGAGCATTATATCCTTCATCCTTGAGGTTCCTGCCCCCCCCCCCCAGCCCTGTTCCTTGAGCATATTTTTCCCATTACATGGCACTTGGCACAGTCTGTCATTCTTCTCTCCTATTTGTATGTTTATTCTTTCCTCTAATATCCATCTATCTCTCAATATACCCAAGCCTTATATAGAGTAACTAAATCCTTTCCTTGCATTCTGTAGCCTGAGACTTCTGTTATCTCCTTTCCTACTGCAGAGTTCTGAAGTCTAGTTTACTATAACTTCCTTCTAACAAGCAACCCCAGGTGACTCAGATTACAGCAGCAACATCTTTTTATCATTATTGTCTATTGGTGTTCAGTGGCAATTCTGAGACCCAGACTGGATGAATCATCCTTGCCTGGGGGTGTTTGCCTTATGGACAAACAGAGTCATGGAATGCTTTGTAGATTCCATTCAGGAGTGATACTTGTCACTTACACTTGAATTCCATAACTAAAGCCTGACACAGAGTGGAGGTATCATCTAGTGAATATTTGGGGCCATGATATTAGAATCTACTAATCCACAAATTTACTGTGTATTCTTTGAATGCTGGCATTTGTCTCCACCAGGTCAACAAACCTGCTCTCTTAAAGGTTGTGGCCTCCATTTGCAAGAACTGTAATTTCCTCATCATCCTTATTTGGTGGCAAATTTGATTTTCTAATGTTAAAAATATATATTACTGAGATGAACTCTACCCAGTCCTACTTTTCTAAAAATGTTTAAATATCATATAAACCATAAGAATATGTAAAATCTTTATGTTCAGGTTAAACAACAATTAAAAACCTATGTATATGCCATTGCTTCTCAACAAAGTAGCAGACTTTTGTCATATGATAAGCCCCTCATTTCCTACCTTGTTACATCCCTGACTCCTTCTCAGAGCAACCACTATACTGACAAATGTATTAATTGAGTCCCTGCTCTTCTTTGGAGTTCTGTTATTTATATGCATAAAACATAAAAAAAAAAACCCTCACTCTTAGCATTGTAATGAAAGGCTAATATTTCAAGGAGAAAATAAACTGAATAGAGCTTTAGGTCACCATTTAGGTTTGGCTCCTTACAGTTTTAAAAAAGAGCTCCTGGTGGGGAAGTAAGAGAGGTCAGGTCATGAGTGCTCCTAAAAAAATCAGTTCAGTTCAGTCGCTCAGTTGTGTCCAACTCTTTGCAACCCCATAGACTTCAGCATGCCAGGTTTCCCTGTCCATCACCAACTCCCAGAGCTTGCTAAAACTCATGTCCATGGACTCAGTGATGCTATCCAACCATCTCATCCTTTATCATCCCCTTCTCCTGCCTTCAATCTTTCCCAGCATCATGGTCTTTTCCAGTGAGTCAGTTCTTTGCATCAGGTGGCCAGAGTATTGGAGCTTCAGCATCAATCCTTCCAATGAATATTCAGGACTAATTTCCTTTAGGATTGACTGGTTTAATCTCCTTGCAGTTCAAGGGACTCTCAAGAGTCTTCTCCAACACTGCAGTTCAAAAGCATCAATTCTTTGGCGCTCAGCTTTCTTTACAGTCCAACTCTCACATCCATACATGACCACTGGAAAAGCCATAGCATTGACTATTATGGACCTCTGTCAATGAAGTAATGTCTCTGCTTTTTTAATATGCTCTCTAGCTTTGTCATAGCTTTTGTTCCAAGGAGCAAGTGTCTTTTAATTTTCTTAGAAAAATGGGGCTCACCAGAATCAGGGCATCTAGTGAAGTCCTCATGTGAGCCCATTGCTGGATGTCCAGCAGGAATATACTCAGGCAAATGGGCTTCTGTAGCTGTGCACAGAGGAGAGAGCAGCAACTTCTCCACCCTGTGGTCATGACCAGTGAAGCATAGATAGATAAGCATCTGAGCCAGCTTCCCCTGGGCATTCTACTTCAGGTTAGGAACACAGCGGATGTCAGCAGGCATCCTGGCTCTGACAGACCTTAGTGTGTCTGGCTCTTGAGTTCACAAGGCTTCAGTCTGACTTGGTCTTTTTTTTTTAACTTCTGTTCTCTCTTTTTGGAAATCTTATTTTGAGAATGTTGGTACTACTAGACTGATGCTTTAATATTCTTAGCTTTTCTCTCATATTTTCTACTTTTTTACCTCTTTGTTCTACTTGCTGGGAGATTTCTTCAGTTTTATCTTCCACACATTCTACTGACGTTTTTCTTTTGTAAAGTTTAATTAAAGTATAGTTGATTTAGAATGTTCTGTTAAACTTCAAATGTACAGCAGAGTGACTCAGTTATATATCCTTTCTCATATCCTTTTCCATTGTGATTTTTCACAGGATATTGCATCTAGTCTCCTGTGCTATATATTGGACTTCCCAGATGGCTCCGTGGTTAAAAAAAAAAACCACCTGCCAATGCAGGAGACGCAGGAGATGTGGATTCAGTCTCTGGGTCAGAAAGATCCTCTAGAGCAGGAAATTCCAGTATTTCAGTATTTCAGGAAATTCCAGCCCATTCCAGTATTCTTGCCTGGATAATTCCATGGACAGAGGAGCTTGGCGGCCTATAGTCCATAGAGTTGAAAGAGTTGCACAGGACTGAGCACACACGCACGCTAGATTGAGGGCCTTGTTGTTTATCAGTCATGTATATAACAGTCTGCATCTGCTACTCCCAGACTCTCAATCTTTCCTTCCGCAAACCCCTTCCCCTCGTCAACCACAAGTCCATTCTCTATATCTGTGGGTTATTGGCAATTTTCTTTTCCTGCTGCTGCTGCTGCTGCTAAGTAGCTTCAGTCGTGTCCGACTCTGTGTGACCCCATAGATGGCAGCCCATCAGGCTCCCCCGTCCCTGGGATTCTCCAGGCAAGAACACTGGAGTGGGTTGCCATTTCCTTCTTCAATGTAGGAAAGTGAAAAGGGAAAGTGAATTTGCTCAGTCGTATTTGACTCTTAGCGACGCCATGGACCACAGCCTAACAGGGTCCTCCATCCGTGAGATTTTCCAGGCAAGAGTAAATCCTAGAATGCCTTTTGTTCACTGAATGCTCTCTTAAAAAGCATCTTGTTCTGTATGATTTTGATCCTTTGGTACTTGTGGAAATTTTCTTTGTGGGCTAAAATAAGCTCAATTTTTGTAAAGAATGTGATTCTCTAATTGTTGGGAGGAGAATTCTTGTAATAGGTAAGAAATGTCCAATTGTGTTACTCATAATTTTACATCCTTATTATTCTTTTTATCCATGTGGTCTCTTAGTTCTTGAGTTCTAGTGAGAATTAATTCTCTGTAGTTGTGGATTTGTCTGTTTCTTCCTGTAATTAATTGAGTTCTGTTTTGTAAATATTGAGAATACTTGGCTATATGCCCTCAGATTTAGGATACTTTATCTTATTGGTGAAAATATTCTTTATTATTAAAAAAAGATCCTCTTTATTATTACTTTTGGCCTAAAAATCTATTTTGTCTAATAGTATTTCTCCTTATTTTCTTTAGATTATATATTGTTCAGTTGCTAAGTTGTGTCTGACTCTTTGAGACCCCATGAACTGCAACATACAAGGCTTCCCTGTCCTTCACTATCTCCCGGACTCTGCTCAAACTCATGTCCATTGTGTCAGTGATGCCATCCAACCATCTCATTCTCTATTGCCCGCTTCTCCTCCTGCCCTCAATCTTTCCCAGCATCAAGATCTTTTCCATGAGTCAGCTCCTTGTATCAGGTGGCCAAAGTACTGGAGCTTCAGCTTTAGCATCAGTCTTACCAATAAATATTCAGGACTTATTTCCTTTAGGATTGACTGGTTGGCTCTCCTTGTAGTCCAAAGGACTCTCAAGAGTCTTCTCAAGCACCACAGTTCAAAAGCATCAAATCTTTGGCACTCAGCCTTCTTTATGGTCCAACTCTCAGATCTGTACATGACTACTGGAAAAACCATAGCTTTGACTAGGCAGATCTTTGTTGGCAAAGTCATATCTCTGCTCTTTAATATGCTGTCTGGATTTGTCATAGCTTTGCTTCCAAGGAGCCAAGCATCTTTTAATTTCATGGCTGCAGTCACTGTCTGCAGTGATTTTGGAGTCCAAGAAAATAAAATCTGTCACTGTTTTAACTTTTTTCCCATCTATGAAAACCACAATCACAGAAAGATTATTTATATATATATGAATATATATATTTATATTCCTTTTACTTCCACTTTTCAATGTCTTTAAAGCTTTAGGCTTTAAATATGTTGATGTAGCATATGTGTGCTTTCTGTTTAGTTCAATTATATCCATTTAATTAGTGAGTTTAATTACTGACTTATTTTATTTTGTGGTATATTCAGACTTCTTTCTACCATCTTAGTTTCTATTTTCTATTTACCAGGATTTTCCTTTGATAGTAGCATCTTATGTTCTTACTGCCTCCTCCTGACCCTTCTCTCTCTTGCCTCGTGGCCCTCTACTTTCACGGTTCTTTGCTCTCTCCTTTTACCTGTTGTCTTGCTCCTCTGTATCTCTTTCATCTTCAGCCCTAAACCTGGACATCCCCATAGGCTTAGATAGACCTTGACACTTGTCTTTCTATTCAAAACGTGATCATCTTCTCACATGGCTTCAGTAGTTTTCTCGATGTCTCTTGGATTTGTCACTAGCTACTAGGTCCTGGGTTTAAGAACGAAATTGGCAGTGGGGTAAATCGTGTACTTTCATTTCAATATTTGGATTTATTTTAGATTTGACCTAGAAAAGACTCATTTAAGGAAAGGTGGCTCTCATGATTAATTTACACATTAAATCCATACTTTCATGACTACCATCCCAAAGAAAATGCTCTTAAAAGAAAGAGCCAAAGAAATATGGCTTACTGGTGGCCCATCCCCTGTTCCTCTGTGCATTTGTCGAGCAGGATCCCTGGCTTCTTTGGTCTCTGTCTCTAGGCCATGATCCAGGAGGCCAGATGACATGGTGTAAATTTCACAGCCCAGCACATTGCTTCTGTGCCCTGTTCTTTATAATGTGAATATATAACACCTGCAGAGCTTATAATGCTTTTATGGAATCTCTGCAACGAGTTAGATTTTACTCTGAGTTTTACCTCACCAATCTGCAGATTTTTGTGTTTCCACTAGGACTGCCTAGCACCTATTCTACACGGCCGCCTACTGAAAATGTGGATGTCCTATGTACTGTTTATAGGTGCGAATAGTGTTTGTAGATGTGAAAATAAAGGCTTTCAAATAAGAACTTGCATGCATGCCGAGTTGCTTCAGTTGTGTCCGACTCTTTGCAACCCTATGGACTGTAGTCTGCCAACCTCCTCTATCCATGGGATTCTCAAGACAATAATACTGGAGTGGGTTGCCATTTCCTCCTCCAGGGGATCTTCCCAACTCAAAGATCGAACCCGCATCTTCTACATTGCAGGTGGGTTCTTTACCACTCGAGCCACCAGGGAAGCCCAAATAAGAACCTACTTAAACATTATGTTTTTCAATTTAAAAAATGAAAGATAGCCTGCTTTAATTTCTTATATGTTTTATGAAAGAGAGGGAAAAGAGTTTCTCCAAGCTAGAACTAGTCTGGGGCTTTCTCCTATTTGCCTGAGGTCCGCTGTCCACCTTCTAGACTTCAGGTAAGCACTATGCAATTACAGATGCCTGAAAGGTGGGTAGGAAGTTAGCAAACAAAATTAGGGAGCAGAGAGTTAAAGGCAGGAATGGGGAGGAGTGTAAGCAGAGTCCATCTCAGGAGTAGTGGATTCTGAATAATGGTGTTAAAACTAAACTTTGTAGAATAGCTCCTAACTTTTTCTCTCCCCTGCTTAAAACCTTCCACTAGCTTCTGCTTTCCTAATGAAAGTGAGGTAGTCTGCCTGCTTTAAAATGTCACATTATTATTCACCTATGTTGAGACCTATAGATCGGGATACTTGCCTTTAAGTTTGTCACTTGTCCTCAAGAGGAAGGGACATGGCCGTTTATTTTAGTCAGGCTTCCATCTAGAATATTGTTTGACCACATATCTGGCACTGTGGCTCAGCAAAGTTGATAGATAAAAGTAACCATCACAGCAGGCCTTGTAGGGTCACCCAGGGAAGCACCAGGACTGTCAGGAGTGAGGGTGCGAGGAAAAGGTGGGACAGAGCATCTGTTGTGGTTTCTGAGGAAAGATCAGGCAACGGAGGGTAAGCAGGCTTAGGACAGGATGGTATGAATGATTTGGCAGACTTCGGTGTTGGGCTGTCCTCAGTTGTCTGGTGCCTGTTTAAGGGGAATATGAGCCCAGTTTGTTAGAAACTGGGGGAGGGTGGATATGGGCTCTCAGTTGGTTAGTTTGTATATGATAAATGTTCTCCTAGGCAAGTCATTTATTATGTCTGGTGGTTTAGTCACAATGTTGTGTCCAACTCTTGTGACCCCATGGATGGTGGCCTGCCAGGCTCCTCTTTTCATGGGATTTCCTAGGCAAGAATACTGGAGTGGCTTACCATTTCCTTCTCTGGGGGATCTTTCTGACTCAGATATTGAACCAGAGTCACCTGCGTCTCCTGCGTTGCGCAGGTGGATTCTTTACCGACTGAGCCACCAGGGAAGCCCTTAATATGTCTAGGAACCCGTTAGTCTTGGGTGAGGTATATCCCAGGGTCAGCAAGGACCCAGATGTCAAAACATCAGAACAAAGGGGCATGCTTAGTGTACTAGCATTTAAGGGCTTCTGATTTGGGCCCTTTTCTAGCTTTCTCTCTGCTCCTAGCCACGCCAAGCTGAACTATTTTCTATACCCTCAACTGGTTGGTCTACTACTTCCCCATCTCAGGTATATACTTTTTAAAAATTAGTTTATGCCAGATATTCTATGAATTGCCTGAGAATGCATAACAGATGAGAAGAATGTATTTCTCCACCTGCCTTTCCCTGATCTTCTCAAAGACTTTATGCTCTATACTGTATTTTTGTACACAGTAATAGGATTCCATCTCTTCTTCCCTTCAAAAGGACTTTGTTACTTTTCCTATGTTCTTTAATATTTTCTGCTTAACATAAATATTCACATACCTTTATTCTTACTTCTACTTCCAGGTTATGAAGCTTGTTGAGAACAGGTGTTTGATTTTATTTACATTTAGTCACATATTTATTAGCAATGTGTTCATAAATGGGTACTGCTTAAATCCATGCAAAAAGTAAGTTTTAGTTATACTTTTTAGCTTAGGTAAATATTGCAGATGACAATTATGCCTTTCAGGTATAGATCCCTTTTCTCCAGAAACAAATAAAGCCTACAAATATTAGCTTTGTGGGGAAACTGCACATATCTTTTGTTTGACTTAATTTAAGGAATATTTTTAAAATTTAATATACTTAAAAAATTTCTTCTAGCCAGTGCATTACCTTGGTATTTTTACTGTTAGTTTTTCTCATCAGTAGACTAAGATTTGAGAATGAAAAAGGAAAAACATCAGTATGATTTTAATATATGGTAATTCAACATATTTCATGGTAGGCTTGATTTATTTTAGGCAACATTTTCCTTTAAACAATGCTTTTGCTTAAAATTAGCACTGCAGTTTGGTAACTACATAACTAAAAAGAACTTAAAAACAATATAAAAAAGTCAATTCAACAATCAAAATATCTTTGCAGCTGGCATTGTAGAATAACACCCTAGAAGAAAGGAAGAACCAGAAATGCTTCTAGGAGTCAGGGCAGACTATTACTAAGAGGGTCTGATTTGGGGGCCTTCTTACCAAAATCAAAATCCAACTGGATAATTTCTGGTCTTAACAGACTTAATGAATTTATTCTGTTGCGGGAGACAAGGAAGTAAAGGATCCAGGGTCAGTTCAGCATCCTCAAAATCTGGAGCTCAGATTCCTCCAGAAGTCCAGAAGGACCAAGGCGTTTGGGGGTATGGGAGGAATTTGCATGAGATATAGGTCATACGGTAGTAAGAAAAACAGCCAGGGGTAAAGGGCAAGGAAGATGCATAGTAAAAGCAAAGGAGCGAGAAGGAGAGAACAAGTTAAAGCCAGTGAGAAAGAGAAGGGAAAGAGCAGAACTAAATGAGGAAAGTGAAGACAGGTTTCCATCACAACCAGCAGCTTCCTGAAACATTAGAGTGTGAGCACTGCGGCACTCTTCCTCTGGCTCAAGTCAGAATTTCCTCTCCTAAAGACATGAATAGGGCTTCCCTGGTGGCTCAGTGGTAAAGAATTTGCCTGCCAGTGCAGGAGACATGGGTTCAATCCCTGGGTCGGGAAGATCCCCTGGAGAAAGAAATGGCAGTCCATTCCAGTATTCTTGCCTGGGACATTCCATGGACAGAGGAGCCAAGCGGGCTGCAGTCCATGTGGTCGCAGAGTTGGGCTTTGATTTAGTGACTGCACAACAAGACCTGAATCAAGAGTCAACATGAAGACTGTCTGCTGCTCTTTATGGCCAGGCTTTTTATCAATATCAAGGCTTAATCAACAAAGGTGGTGTCTTGTTTAACAGGACAACATGAAGCACTTTTCATGCTTTAGTACCTATTGAATTTCTGTAAATGTAGAAAGCTTCTGATTTGGAGTGGGGTCAGCCTGGTCAGAATGTGGAATCTCTAATTGTTCCATGGCTGTATCCAGTCAGATCCATGTACTAGGTGTCAGTGGGCTTCCCTAGTGGTTCAGCTGGTAAAGAATCTGCCTGCAATGCAGGAGACCCCGGTTTGGGAAGATCTCCTGGAGAAGGGATAGGCTACCCAGTCCAGCATTCTTGGGCTTCCCTGGTGGCTCAGATGGTAAAGAATCCACCTGCAATGTGAAAGACCTGGGTTTGATCCCTGGGTTGGGCAGATGCCCTGGGGGAGAGCATGGTGACCCCTCCAGTATACTTGCCTGGAGAATCCCCATGGATAGAGGAGCCTGGTGGGCTACAGTCCACGGGGTCGCAAAGTGTCAGACATGACTGAGCAACTAAGCACAGCACAGCACAGCTGTCAGCACTGACAAGACATAGGGGGTGGGGCATAAAGATCGGCAAGATCCTGTCCTTATCTACTGAGAGAGGAATACAAGGAAACAGGTCAATGCCATGTGACTCAGACAGTTATATAGGCCTTGAGATTAAAAGCATGTTGGTCATGTGTGGACCGTTACAATTAGTTCAGTTACTGTACCTTCAGATGTAACACAAGAATTGCAATAGTTGAAAGATAGTAGGAGTTAGAGACTATAAGGCTTTTTTTTTTTATTTTTTTTTTTAACCGTCTGAGGAATGTTGAACCTTATCCCATGGATATTGGGGATCACTGGAAAACTTTAAGCAGGAGAGTCACATGATCGATTTAGTGTCAGTAGATCACTCTGATATCCAGGAGGAGGGAGAATTTGAAGGACAATTGGATAGACGTGTGGGGGTCAATTAGTAAGGTAATCATGCATCCAGACTTCCTGGGACAGCTCAAATTTACTCTTTTTTTCTAGCATTCTAACTGCAAGTTAATTACAATGATCCAGGTACGATACGATGTTCAGAGTTCATCAGGGCTGGTCTTATAGATAGAGAGAGGGGCTGCCCAACACATCAACAAGAACAGGGACTTTGACACTTATTCAGTCTTTAAAATCCACCTATTATGTAGACCTGGGCAGGGATAAAGAGGTGCCAGTGAAAATTTAATATATCCCCTGAATGCTAAGTATTACAAATATATAGTAGCTGACTGGTTCACTATTCAATAGGCTTGCTGTTTGTCAGTTCAGATTATACTTGCTTGAGAAATCTGAAAAGAAATGAGAAGGAAAGTCATAAGCAACTGGTCAAGGAAGTAAGAGAGATAATCCTTAGTTGTACAGAGGCTTGAGACTTGCTCCTGTTCTTGAAACGCAACTGAATTTTCATGGAAGGGTCTGATACTTGCTTGAGGACAGCAGAAAGGACCATGAAAGCTTGTTGAAGCTTCATCAGTCTGGTTCATTATAACCTTGGAAGACTGTAAGTTTAGAGGCAGTTTAGTCAACTGCAAGAAACAGTCCTTCATTTCTTAGTGGATGTATTTAATCATGAGCTGTCACTTAGGCCTCCTATTAGAACCCAGAAGGCATTACTTGATAGCAATGATTGGGGAATATTTTAAAAAGGAATGAAACAACCAGACCCAAGAGAAAAGAGATGTTGCTATCAGAAATACACTTTAGCAGAAAAAATATGAATATGAGCAAATGAAAAGGGTGAAGAGCTCTCCTTGATTTTATTTTTAAATATTCTTCCATCCAGGTTTTCTTGTTGCACTGACGAGGCAGGCCCTTCCTCCACTCTAATCCCACTATTACCTTGTATTTAGGTAGTGCTTATCTCCCAGAAGCTCTCAGGGCTACCTCTGAATCCATGCCACTTCAGAAAGTATTGCTTAACGAAGTGGGATGTTCTTATTTAATCCTCCACATCATTAAATGCTCTAGTGGGAGCTTGGAGCTGGATTTGCCTTAGGCTGGTGATTGTGGGTTGGGCTGCACACGTGCGTGTCACAGCTCCATAGTCGCTCAGGCAAGAGGAAACATGGGATGACTTTGCAACTAGGAGCTGGGCCTGCCATCATACCTATGCTTTCAGCTGTGATGCAGAGTGAAGTTTCTAGTCTTCAGAGAATTATCCAGTTTGCTGATTTGCTGTCGTGGCTCCTGAAGTCCCTGAAATAGTTCTCTGGATTATCTCTCTATTTGGGAGCTCTGTCCACAGGCAAGACAGTGTGCTCAAATTTTAAATCTCAGAGTGGCATTTGCAGAATTTCATCAAATTTACCTCCTCTGGTTTTTGCTTCAAAGAAATAAAAGTGAATGAAAAGAAAGAAAGAATCCTCCAAAGTAGAAGGAAATGGATTTAGAGATAGAAGTATTTTAGTAGCTCCTTCAGACTTTTTTTTTTGAGCTTTGTCATTCTCAATAAAATGCATGTTTCCAAGGCATCTGTAAGTCAACGAAATCAAACTCGGATCATTGCCTTGGATTCACTGAAAGCTGGTCTTTTCACATTTTTCATTTAGCTAAAAATTGACTTTTAGAAAAGTGAAGTAGATTAAAAGTAATGCCTTGTATCTGTATAGTTCTAGCAGCCTACAATATTCTTACTGGGACCTCTTGAAGTCTTTCAAGGAGCCATTCTGTTTCGCTGCCTCTTCTTCCTCTTCCTTTTCCTGCTTCCCTTTCCCTGTCTTCCTCTTAGAGGTTAGGCGAGCAGTGTGCTTGTTCACTACTATGAAAAAATACTTCAGAATATAAACCAGGAGGCAAGGCTTTGGATATTTAATCTCACATTTGAGTTTATTGTTTATTTTATACATAATTTAAATTGGTCAGTGCCATAGAATACCAGATAGGCTTATGAGGTGATATTTTTTGGTTGGGTATATTGTTTGCTCTTTAAGACGAATATTGATAGTGTTGGGTTTTCATTGAACTGAATGCTTCCTATTAAACTGGATAATCCCAAATATCTGACATATATAATTCCTGATCCTCAGAGTGACTGCAGGAAGAATCAAATGTATGCCTCTCCCTCTCATATAGAATAAACTCAGGGAAGGATGTCTTGTCAGTGCACAAGCATAAAGATATAACACTCAAATACAAAAACAATTGCTAAATCACAGTTAACATCAATTTGGATTAGAAGAAAATTTTGTCACCAATATTTATTTAATTAATTTGACTTACATTTTTATTTGGGAACCAGATAAAAGAACCAAGAGTAGTTTTCCTCTTCACGTCATCGATGTTTTTGTTGCATTAGAAAAAGACACGTACATGAGTTAAAAGGTGACAAACTTTGTCTAGATCCCCAGAATTTACATTAAAAACACAAAGCCAAAATGTATATATGTTATAATTATTAAGGGTATTTATTTTGTAATGGGATTGACTTTTTGTGCACTGTGTATGTTGACATAAAGTTTTTTTTTTTTTTGCTAGGTACATAAAAATAGCCTTTTGTATTCTTTGTATTATAATGTCATCACATTCTGATTAGAAGGAGATTGGTTAATAAGTCCCCCCTTTTGTTTATTCTAGGATTCAAGAAGGATTCATAAAACACCACTGCACAGTAATGCAGCTATTACAATGATCTATTTGGGGAAAAATGTGCACCTAGCTTATGATCACCCAGATTTCCGGGATGAAATAAAAGTTTATCAACAGCACTGTGGTGGAGAAAACCTGTGTGTCTACACAGGCAAGCTACTTGAAAAAGGTACACATAAAATGTGAATTTTTTAATTGCTTGCAGTTGATGCTATAGATAAGCTATTGTTGATATAATATCAAAATGACTTCAATCACTCTATGAAATTATGCATATCCAGGGACATATAAACCAGCTGC
Source organism: Neotragus moschatus (assembly GCA_006410615.1). Taxonomy (NCBI): domain Eukaryota; kingdom Metazoa; phylum Chordata; class Mammalia; order Artiodactyla; family Bovidae; genus Neotragus; species Neotragus moschatus. The sequence goes on along the minus strand of SJYA01000449.1, from coordinate 555,635 downwards.
CTAAAAGTAAATCCAGATTTACTGCTCCATGATTGAAACTGAAGCAGCAATTACTCTTGCAGATTGTGGAAGAAAGAATTTGGAGTGATTTAACCCAGTAACAGATTAATCTTGAGATATAGATATGTGATCATTAAAATGTCGCACGAATAACTGTCCCCCAAATTACAAGTTAACTATTTGGCTTGCCATAGTGAATTATATCATACATTATTCTAAGAGAAAAATATTAGATTGGCAATTTGTTCTTTAGAAGTATGCTGAGATAAAATCACAAATCCAGTAACATTCAGGGTGGACCACACCTAAATAATGCAGTACAAAGTTTGGCTAAATGCTTTTATTACATTTTCATTTCCCTTTGATTATAAATCCATGTTTGTTAGCATAAGATAATTTTTATATCCAATATCAGTTCAGTTCAGTTCAGTTCAGTCGCTCAGCCGAGTCCGACTCTTTGTGACCCCATGAATTGCAGCACACCAGGCCTCCCTGTCTATCACCAACTTCTGGAGTTCACTCAAACTCATGTCCATGGAGTTGGCAATGCCATCCAGCCATCTCATCCTCTGTCGTCCCCTTCTCCTCTTGCCCTCAATCCCTCCCAGCATCAGAGTCTTTTCCAATGAGTCAGCTCTTCGCATGAGGTGGCCAAAGTATTGGAGTTTCAGCTTAAGCATCAGTCCTTCCAATGAACAACTAGGACTGACCTCCTTCAGAATGGACTGGTTGGATCTCCTTGCAGTCCAAGGCACTCTCAAGTCTTCTCCAGCACCACAGTTCAAAAGCATCAATTCTTTGGTGCTCAGCTTTCTTCACAGTCCAACTCTCACATCCATACATGACTACTGGAAAAACCATAGCCTTGACTAGATGGACCTTTGTTGGCAAAGTAATATCTCTGCTTTTTTTTTTTTTTTTGATGATCATATGATAACTCTAATTTTTATTGTTATTTATTTATATTTTAATACAAATTTATTTAATTGGAGGTTAATTACTTTACAATATTGTATTGGTTTTGCCATGGTCATAACTTTCCTTCCAAGGAGTAAGTGTCTTTTAATTTCATGGCTGCATAGGATTTCACATATAGTACCAAAGTGTTTTTTGGTCAATATTTAGTTCTGTGGAACTGCAATTAAAAGGAAGTATTGTTATAGGACTGTATTTGTTATTTCCTTACTTAAGAAACTCTTTAGAAAGTGAGAGAGTTTTTATTGATTAAAAGAAATATTTATATTTGGGTAGTCTAGATAAAGACTTAGAGATTGAAGGGAGGAGTTGGGAGCAAGCATGGTGTTGTTACTTTTGACTTTTCTGATTTCCCTCATCAATCAAAAACAGTGACTATTAACTTAAAAAAGTTCTAGCACTTAAAAAGAACTATACGTATTTAGGGATAAAATATTGAAAACTTTCCAACATAAGAAAGGATAAACATCTGAATGTTGGTTTTAACTTAGAGTAAAATATTATATAATTAATTATATACATATCAAATTATATAATGAACTATATATATTGTTTTATAATGAAAAACTTTTTTCTTTATAAAGTGTAAAAAATTTATTTTAAAAAATACTAGAAATTATTTTCCCCTTTTTATGTACTTGCCTGAAATAGAATTTACTTTATTTTGTCATAGCATTTGAGAATTCATTCCTTTTATTGTGTAGATGAGAAAAATGAGAGGCATCAGAGGTACAGACCTTCCCGAGGTCACTCTCCCAGCTCTGACCAGGGTTGAGAGCTGATTCCACCCCTCTCCGCCACTAGGTGCAGGACTCTTGTTTAGTATTCAGTGCTGTCTGGCCGCAGTTAGCTATTCTCAGTAGCAAAGGGTTTCAAATATTTTCATAATATGAGGGCTATGAAATCCCTAATGATAAATGATTGCACTTATTTTTTGAAAGTGTCATTTTCAACTATTAATTTAGAATTTCTAAAATTAGCTATATCCTAAAATTGGAATTAACATAATGAAACCTTTCCTGGGTTTTGGATCACGCTTTATTCAACAGAATTCATATATAATGGCTTTTTGACTGTTGGAAAATGTACATACAATTGAAAAAAGAACAAGACGGCTGAAGGATTTTCTGGGAGATGATATATACTGTGTGATAAGTTTGCAAAAGGTTACTGGAGAGTGTTACTCAGCTAAGTGTTATTTTGCATGCATATTGATCCTAGGACGGACTTTATGTTATGTCATTGGACAATCTTAAATAATTGAATGGGGACTTAAATAATTGAATCTTGTCCACACAATAATTTTATCTCAGCTTGCCCTTGATTGCTAAGAAAGTAATTTTTCAAAACTGAAAAAGTCGGGAGGCTTTAAGTTGACTTGTAGTTCAGCAATCTTAGCAATTTAGCTGGACTGAAAAGAATCTGCCCTTTTACAAATCAAAGCTGTGTGTGATTCAGTGAAATGTGAATAGGTTTTTAGAAGGTTTCTGCTTTAAGAAAAAGGGCTTTTAGCATTATGCTTGGAGCAGTAAACTCATTAAAAATGTGGCATTTGTTAATTTGTCTTGCTTTTGGATGAGCATAACAATACAATTAATTATTTAGGAACATAGCAAGTGCATCTTTTATTATCATTGTGATTCATGATGTCTTGCAGTTTGATTTTAGACATCAGGCCATAGATTGATTGTATATTATGTACACCTGTGAAGTCAAAGAATATTTTTGCTACTTGTAAAGAGTACAGTTCTTCACAGCAGTTTTATTTACCATTCATCTTTTCAAATAAGGCAGACATTGGCCTCCTGGGTTCATGTGGATACGAAGAACAAAGTAACTTTTTTCTGGCTCTCTCATAATCCCCTTTCTGCCCCATCTTCTTGTATTTCCTAAGCTGATCCTGTTGTAACTATCTGTGCATCCCTTACTACTTCTTCACAAACACAGGAGCTGCTTCACTGGTCCTCTGCCGCCTCCTCCCATTCCCACCACACACTGTGACCTGATCTTTTCCTGTGCTAGTTTCTTTGTAACAGGACAAAGAATTTTAAATTCAAAATTGTATTTTAAATTCAAATCTTACCCATCTTTTAAGATTCAGATTCAGATTGTGAAGTTTCCTCAGCTGACTTCTATTCTATTTTATCCCTGTCTCTTGATCGGTCATGGTTCTTAGTCTGTACCTAAAACTGAAGTATCTTACTGTACCCTGACTTATGTTAACTGCTTTTTTTCCTTTTACTTATTATTATATATTGATTAAAAAAAATTTTAAATAGGTGTAGCTTGCACTCCATAAAGTTCATCCACTGTTAAGTGGACAATTCACAGATATTTAGGAATTCTATAGGGATGTGCAGTCATTATCACTGTTTTCCTCTGTGCCCACACTTTGACAATGAATCCTCACTCTCATAGGCAGCCCCAGGGCAGCACTGATTTGCTTTCAGGTTCTACAGGTCTGCCTTCTCTGTACATCTTGTAAATGAAATCATACAATAGGTAGGATTTTGTATCTTGCTTCTCTCAGTTAGCATATGGGGTTTTTAAACTTATTATATATAATTTTTTAAAATTTAATTAATTAGTTTTTTGCTGTTGTTTAGCTACTAAGTTGTGTCTGATTCTTTGCAACCCCACAGACCATAGCCCACCAGGTTCCTCTGTCCATGGGATTTCCCAGCAAGAATATTGGAGTGGGTTGCCATTTCCTTCTCCAGGGGATCTTCCTGACTCAAGGATCAAACCTGTGTCTCCTTTATTGGCTGGTGGATTCTTTACCATTGAGACACCTGGGAAGCTGGAGGATAATTGCTTTACAATATTGTGTTGGTTTCTGGCATACATCAACATGAATCAGCCATAGGTATAGTATTTTTGAGAGTCATCCACTGTAGCATTTATCAATAGTTGCTCTCTTCTCATAGCATTGAATATACTCCATTTTGTGGATCTACCACATTTTATTCATTTACCCAATTGGTGGATATTTGTATTGTTTCCCTGGTGGAATTCCCTGATGGCTTAGACAGTAACGAGTCTGCCGGCAATGCAGGAGACCTGGGTTCGATCCCTGGGTTGGGAAGACTCTCTGGAGAAGGAAATGACAACACTCCCAGTATTCTTGCCTGGAAAATACCATGGACAGGCTACAGTCCATGGGGTCAAAAAGAGTTGGACATGACTGAGTGACTTCACTTCACTTGCACTTTTCCCAGTTTGGGACTATTATAAATCATGCTGTAAAGAGTATACAAAGACAAGATTTCTGTGTAAACATCAGTTGCCATTTCTCTTGAGCCATGTCCTAGGAGTGGGTTTGATGGCTTTCACTTCCTGAGAATGGGTCATACCCTTTCCAGTTTCTTTTTATCTTTGAGGGCTTATTTTTGTTGTTATTGAAAACTCGACATTTGAGATCATGTATTACAGCAGCTGTGGATTCTGAATTCCACTTTCCCTCTGGAAAGTTATTCTTGGTTTTGTTGTTTAGTAGCTTATCTAGAACAAATCTGAAGTTCATGCCCTCTTTCCTTGGTATATAGCCATCAATGTCTCTGCTGTGATTATTTTTAATTTTGTTTATATTTTTAGGCTAATCTCTTAGGCTTGTCTCTGTATTCTCATAGTTTAGTGATCATCCAATCATTTGTCAGAGTAAACACTTTGAGCCAGTGTACCTCTGTCTTCTGCCAATGAATCTCTTTGCCAGTTTATTAGGTCCCTGGGGCTGACATAGAAAATGCTCCTAAATTTGATGGCTTAAAACAATAGAAATTTATTGTGGTTCTGGAGGCCAGAAGTCTAAAATTAAGGTCTTAGCAGGGCCATGCTCCCTCTGAAAGCTTAAGGGGAGAATCTTTCCTTGCTTCTTGCAACATCTGGTGATCCTTAGCAAAATCCTTGGTGTTTTATGGCATGTAGCTCCATCACTTCAACCTGTGCTTCTCATCCTCACATGTCGTGTGTGTGTGTGTGTGTGTGGTGTGTATATGTGTGTCCTCTCCTCTTCTTATAAGGACATCAGTCATTGGATTTAGGACAAAACAAACTCTGGGTAATCTCATCTTGAGCCTTCCCTGATTATATCTACAAGACCCTATCTCAGAATAAGGTCACATTCTGAAGTTCTGAGTATTCATGAATTTTTGGAGGGCAATATTCAACCCACTACAGTGGGTTCAGGAGTACATTCGAAGTTCAGACAGTTTTCAGGTCGGTTTCAACTTTTATTTTCCACCAGGCTCTCATATTTCCTTTGTACACAGGTGTAAGCTCCCAGTAGGACAGGGATGTGTGAATAGGTTGGGCCTACTTCAATCCGTGCTGCTTCCAGTTAGCTGGGGATGTGTGGAAAGCTTATTGAATGTGTCTGTGACTACCTGATTGCCTGTATCTCCCTGTTAAATTTCTGGCTAGTCTGCTGACCTGTTGCTTGCTCTAATTAGAACTACAGTCTCATGGTTAGAAGAACCTCTGACCTTCCCTGTTAATTTGCTTCTGAGATTGTAGATTATTACTCATAATGCCACTGGCCAAAGTCTTTTAGTTTTTTTTTTTTTTTTTTTTCCAAATCAAGTCATCCTCCACTGCAGTTTACTTATGGCATGTTCTTCCCTGCTAGAGGGCTTCCAGGTAGTTCTAATGGTAAAGAATCTACCTGCCAAGGGAGGAGACAAAAGAGACGTGGGTTTGATCCCTGGGTTGGGAAAATCCCCTGGAGGAGGAAATGACATTCCACTCTGGTATTCTTGCCTGGAGAATTGAGTTTTGGAATGTCTAGGGTGAGGCTTCTTCAGAGAGCATTATAGAGACATGGAATGATTAAAACCTGTTAATTACAAGCAGTGGGTCTTAATTTATTGGTGAGACTTTTGGGTGGGTAGGGGATCAAGAAGGGATCTCAAATCTAGGAGGAACTGAGAATGAACTAAAGATACAATGATTCTGCCTCATCTATATATGTATCAGGATGTTTTGAGTCACTGCTTCATTTAAAAACACTACTGAATTAAAAGATAGTCATGTAGAAGCATTACTGAGCTCATAGTCACCGTTCATTACGTGCTTTATTGGTAGATAGCATAGCAACATAGAAGTGTGAAGTCCAGAGAGGTGTTTGGATTCAAACACTGACTCTCTCACTTACTGTGTGATCTTGGCTAAATTACTGAATCCATCTGAACTTAAATTTCTGCATTATAGAAACTAATGATGGTAGTATCTACACTTCATATGGTTGTCTAGAAATAATATATCCAAAGTAATCAAGCGTAATGTCTGGCCATATTAAGTGTTCATATAATTTGAGGTTCTATTATTTTATTATAGGTCAGAGTTTTATAATACCTTGGAGTATTTTTTATACTATGTATATGTAATAGAATGTGTTTTGTGATTAAAAATTGTCCTCAAGTTAAAAAAAAAAGGATATCTAGAAAATAATATTGTACTTATCTACCAGAAAAATGTGATTTAGAATGCTTTAGTTCAAGGTTATTTGCTTTCACTAATGTATTTCCTTTTAAATTTCAGAGACCTTTCAGTTTATTTCCAAAAGGCACCAAGGTTTCCCCTTCAGCCTCACCTTTTTCCTGAATGGGATACAGGTGAACAGGTTAAGCTCCTGCTGTGAATATAAGCATCGAAAAGGTTCCAGACTTGGGGGCAAACGAGGCTACTTCGGGTTTGTGAGTGTCGAGAGATCATCTCCTTGTTACAAGTATGGAAACAAATGTCCTTTGGTAGAGGGCAAGTTTTGCTGCATGCTCCTTTGTATGCTTTTACTGATGTATTTCTCAGCACAATTTGTTAAGAATCATATTAATGTAGATGAGCCTAAAATATCTAGGGTTAAGGTTGTTTATCAGAATCCTGTGTGTTGTATTTAAAATTATAAGATGAAAAGTAGATTTTCAGTTATATTATATAGTGGGGATAAAAGCTGGTGGTGTTTCAAATTCTATTTCTTTTCTACCTCTCCCTTTCCTCGTGATGCTTAAGTTCTGTTTCTAAAAGGAAAGAGGGAGGTTTTTTCCAACCTCATTCCTTGTAGTAATTGATTTGGGGTTGAGCTCCAGAGCATGTGTCAAGCATCCAGCTTATACAGTTGGATATTATAGGTTATGTNCCTGTGTGTTGTATTTAAAATTATAAGATGAAAAGTAGATTTTCAGTTCTATTATATAGTGGGGATAAAAGCTGGTGGTGTTTCAAATTCTTTTTTTTCTACCTCTTCCTTTCCTCGTGATGCTTAAGTTCTGTTTCTAAAAGGAAAGAGGGAGGTTTTTTTCCAACCTCATTCCTTGTAGTAACTGATTTGGGGTTGAGCTCCAGAGCATGTGTCAAGCATCCAGCTTATACAGTTGGATATTATAGGTTATGTATATTAGAGTTATGCCTGCATTATTGTGTAGCCCAATGATCACTTTCATGCCACTAGTTTCTATCTCAGGCGTAAAATAATACATGTAGACAGCTCAGTTCTGACTACTGTTTATCAGTCTTCATATTGGACATTCTATTTGAGATCAGTACATTTTCTTGCAGGCTTTATTTAACTTTCTCCTGAAAGTACTCATGGATAATTAATTGATTCTGTGCCAAGATAGAACATGGGAGTAAACCAACCAAAGAATCTGACCCATGGGGCGCTTTCTGATTGGGGAAGTGCAAGTAATATACCAATAAATCAATGCCAATATACCAATAGTACACCAACCAATTAATGTATGTTATTCAGTCATCCAGTCATGTCTGACTCTCTGTGACACCATGGACTACAGCATGCCAGGCCTCTCTGTCCCTCACCATCTCCTGGAGTTTACCCAAGTTCATGTCCATTGCATTGGTGATGCCATCCAGTCATCTCATCCTCTGATGCCCACTTCTTCTGCCCTCAATCTTTCCCTGAATCAGGGACTTTTCCAATGGGTCAGTTGTTTGCATCAGGTGACCAAAATAGTGGAACTTCAGCTTCAGCATCAGTCCTTTCAAGGACTGATTTCAAGAATATTCAAGGTTGATTTCCTTTAAGATCGACTGGTTTTGATCTCCTTGCTGTCCAAGGAGCTCTCAAGAGTCTTCTCCAGCACTATAGTTCTTCGAAGGCAGCAATTCTTGGTGCTCTGTCTTCTTTAAATATATATGAGATGGTAATAAATGTGATAAACACAAGATAAGGTAAGGGAGATAAAAGGAATGGTAAGGGGTAAAAGGGTCAGAAGGCTGTATTCTATTATGTAGGATGAATAATAAAGGCCTCTCTGATGTCTTTCAAGCAGAAACCAGAAAAAATGTTCCCTTTTTCAAATAGGTTTTCAGGTAGAGGAAAAGCATAGACAAAGTGTGTGAGAGAGGATTATGCGTGGTGTATCTAAGCTTGTGTGGTCAGAGCACAAATGAGGAATGGGACAGTGATAGAAGATAAGGTCAGAGAGACAGTGGGGTCAAGTCTTGCAGAGTCCTATGGTCACTGCAAAGACTGACTTTTATTCTGAGGGGGATGGGGAGCCTCTAAGGTAGGTTTTGAGCAATGGCCTGTCATGATCTGACATGACAGTAGCTCTTATAGAAAAAATAAACTAGGGAGGGCGGGGAAATGGTGGAAACTACTTTAATCTAGAGGCAAGAGAATGGTGGAAAGAGTTATAAGAAATTAGGTTCTAGATGAATTTTGAAGGTAGGGCTTATAGGATTTATTGATGGATTGGATGCAGGGCATGAGATAAAGAGCTGAGTCAGAGTGATTGAAAAGTTTATAGCCTGAACAGCTCGAAAGGTGCCCAGTTAACACAGGAAAGACTGGAAAATGTAGGTTTGGGAGTGGAAGGAAGGCATTTTGGTTTTAGATACACTGAGTTGGAGTCAAGTAGAAATGTTAAATAAGTAGTTGGATCAGTTAATCTTGTGTCTGGTGAGATGTCCAGGCTGGAGATATACATTTGAGAATGGTTTACATATGGATGGCATTTCAAGTCATAAGATGGGATAAATCTACTTAAGAATGGAAGGCAGAAAGAGAATATGTCTGAGTAATGAGCTCTTGTCACTTTCATTCAAAGGGAAGGAAGATAAAGAGGAACCAGGAAAAAAACCTAGGGAAGGAGGGCCAATGATTAAACAGAGAACCTACAGAAAGCAATGTCCTGGAAATGAACAAAATCTTTAAAGAATTAGGCATGATCATCTGGGTCCAAGGTGTGGCTAGGTGAAGCAAAGTGAAGACTCTGGATTGAGCATGGTTGGGTAATGTGTTTTGGTGATCTTGACACAAGTTGCTATAAGGGAGTGGTAGGAATGCACATTTGATTGGAGTGGGTTTAATACACAACTGGAGAAGAGCTGAGGCCAGAGATTATAGACAGCTCTTATTAAAGAGTTTTGCTCTGAAGGATGGAAATTGGGTGGCAGCCAGGAGGGAGAATGCAGGGGCCCAAGAGGGGCTTATTATTTTTTAAGATTGGAGATATTACGATATGGTTAAAAGCTGATAGACGGGATTAATACCTGAGGAAAGGAAAGCATTGATCAGGCATGATATAGAGGGAGATATTTAGTGCTTGAGTAGATGAGAAGAGATGGGATCTGGGGCTCAAATGGAGATATTAGCCTTAGATGAAGTAACATGAAGAAAGATGGTTGTAGGGCAGATAAAGATGTAAATTGGTGGATGTTTTTGGACCACCTGGAAGTTCTCTGCTGATTGTTTCTATTTTCTGGTCAAACAACAATTTATCAGCCGAGGTTAAGGCTAAGGGAGGAAGAATCTGGAAACTGTAGGTGAGAGAAGAGGTACAAGTGGCAGAGTGAATGGTTTGGGGCCAGTAGTAGGAATGCTGAGGTGTACTTAGGACATACCTGCAGTTGCTTTTCTGTTCCAAGTCAAATATACATTCTCCATATTTGTGGGCAAGTCATTTAACACCTTTCTGTTTAACTCACAGGAAAGCTAATGAGTTCACATACAATCACGCATGTGTGAACACGTAGCACTCACTGGGAATTGCTGTATAAATCCAAGCTATAAAATGTTTGGTCCTAAACACTTTCTATGGAGGTTTAATAATCAGTACCAAAATCTGATTGATGGCATCTACTCTCCTATTCAATTCTTACGAGCATTTGTACAATTCTTTATATGATTTCACTTGGTTTCCTCTAGCTTCTTTCTTTGAAATGTTCAAACTGGAAAAGATTGAAGGCAAAAGGAGAAGGGCATGGCAGAGGATAAAATGGTTAGAAAACATCGTCGGCTCAATGGACATGAATCTGAGCCGACTCCGGGAGATAGTGAAGAACAGAGGAGCCTGGCATGCTGCAGTCCATCAGGTCTCAAACAGTCAGAAACAACTTAGTGACTGAACAACGTCAACAAGTAAAATGGTTTTGATATTTAAGAGTAAAGTCTATTCAGTCAGTCAGTTCAGTCACTCAGTAGTGTCTGACTCTGTGATCCCATGGACTGCAGCATGTTAGGCTTCCCTGTTCATCACCGGCTCCCGGAGCCTAGTCAAATTCATGTCCATCGTGTCAGTGATGCCATTCAACCATCTCATCCTCTTTTGTTCCCTTCTCCTCCCACTTTCAATCTTTCCCAGCATCAGGGTCTTTTCAAATGAGTCAGTTCTTCACATCAGGTGGCCAAAGTATTGGAGTTTCAGCTTCAGCATCAGTCATTCCAATGAATATTCAGGGCTGATTCCTTTAGGATGGACTGGTTGGATCTACTAGCTGTCCAAGGGACTCTCAAGAGTCTTCTCCAACACAACAGTTCAAAAGGATCAATTCTTTGGTGCTCAGCTTTCTTTAACTCTCACATCCATACATGACTACTGGAAAAACCATGGCTTTGACTAGAGGTACCTTTGTTGGTGAAGAAGTGCCTCTGCTTTTTAAAATGTTGTCTAGGTTGGTCATAACTTTTCTTCTAAAGAGCAAGCATCTTTTTATTTCATAGCTGCAGTCACCATCTGCAGTGATTTTGGAGCCCAGAAAAATAAAATCTGACACTGTTTCCACTGTTTCCCCATCTAGATAGCATATTCAAAAGCAGAGATATTACTGCGATTCATGGGGTCGCAAAGAGTCAGACACGACTGAGTGACTTAACTGAACTGAACTGAACGAGGTTGGTCAGAACTTTTCTTCCAAAGAGCAAGCGTCTTTTGATTTCATGGCTATAGTCCCCATCTGCAGATTTTGGAGCCCAGAAAAATAAAGTCTCTCACTGTTTCCATGTTTATGCATCTATTTGCCATGAAGTGATGGGACCAGATTCCATGATCTTAGTTTTCTGAATGTTGAGTTTTAAGCCAACTTTTTTACTTTCCTCATTCACTTTCATCAACATGTTCTTTAATTCTTTGCTTTCTGCCGTAAGGGTGTTGTCATCTGCATATTTGAGGTTATTGATATTTCTTCTAGCAATCTTGATTCTGGCTTGCACTTCATCCAGCCCAGCATTTCTTATGATGTGCTCTGCATATAAGTTAAATAATCAAGGTGACAAGATACAACCTTGATGTACTCCTTTCCCAATTTGGAAAAGTATGTTGTTCCATGTCCAGGTTCCAACTGTTGCTTCTTGACCTGCATACAGATTTCTCAGGAGGTAGGTCAGGTGGTCTGGTATTCCCATCTCTTTCAGAATTTTCCACAGTTTGTTGTGATCTACACAGTCAAAGGCCTTGGCGTAGTCAATACAAGCAGAAGTAGATGTTTTTCTGGAACTCTCTTGCTTTTTTGATGATGTTGGCAATTTGATCTCTGGTTCTTCTGCCTTTTCTAAATCCAGCTTGAACATCTAGAACATTCACAGTTCACACATTGTTGAAGCCTGGCTTGGAGAATTTTGAGCATTACTTTGCTAGCATGTGAGATGAGTGCAATTTTGCAGTAGTTTAAGCATTCTTTGGCATTGTCTTTGGGAATGGAATGAAAACAGACCTTTTCCAACCCTGTGGCCACTGGTGACTTTTCCAATTTGCTGGCATATTGAGTGCAGCACTTTCACAGCATCATCTTTTAGGATTTGAAGTAGCTCAAATGGAATTCTGTCACCTCCACTAACTTTGTTCATAGTGATGCTTCCTAAGGTCCACTTGACTTCAGACTCCAGGATGTCTGGCTCTAGGTGAGTGATCACACCATTGTGGTTATCTGGGTTGAAGATCTTTTTTGCATAGTTCTTGTATATTCTTGTTGTCTCTTTATATCTTCTGCTTCTGTTGGGCCCATAAGAATTCTGTCCTTTATTGTGCCCATATTTACATGTAATGTTCCCTTGATGTCTCTAATTTTCTTGAAGAGATCTCTAGGCTTTCCCATTCTATCGTTTTCCTCTATTTCTTTTCATTGATTCCTGAGGAAGGCTTTCTTATCTCTCCTTGGTATTCTTTGGAACTCTGCATTCAAATGGGTATATCTTTCCTTTACTCCTTTGCCTTTTGCACCTTCTTTTCTCAGCTATTTGTAAGGCCTTGTCAGACAACCATTTTGTCTTTTTGCATTTCTTTTTCTTGGGGATGGTTTTGATCACTGCCTCTTGTACAATGTCACAAACCTCCGTCCATAATTCTTCAGGCATTCTCTCTCTCTCAGATCTAATCCCTTGAATCTATTTGTCACTTCCACCGTATAATTGTAAGGGATTTGATTTAGGTCATACCTGAATGATCTAGTGGTTTTCCCTACTTTCTTCAATTTAAGTCTGACTTTGGCAATAAGGAGTTCATGATCTGAGCCACAGTCAGCTCCCAGTCTTGTTTTTGCTCACTGTATAGAGCTTGTATAGAGCTTCTCCATCTTTGGCTGCAAAGAAGATAATCATTCTGATTTCAGTATTGACCATCTGGTGATGTCCATGTGTAGAGTCTTCTCTTGTGTTGCTGGAAGAGGTTGTTTGCTATGACCAGTGCTTTCTTTTGGCAAAACTCTGTTGGCCTTTGACCTGCTTTGTTTAGCTGAAGGCTGAATTTGCCTGTTACTCCAGGTAACTCTTGACCCTCAACTAAAATGCACAGTTCTCATAAGACATTGGTTTTCAATGTTTTGTTAGCTTCATAATCATTTCTCCAAATGAAATCTGTGAATGTCCCAAGTAGAACATGTGGTATTATTGGATGTGTCCCTACTGCAGCTCAAGTGAAAGTCAATTCAATGTAGATTGGTTTAAATGGGGCAGGGATGGACCAGTGAGGGCTCCAGCCTGGCTTGTTTGGTTCTGCTCTACTTGAGATAATTTTGTTTATTCCAGAAGCACAAACACTGCACAACTCCAGTAAAAGTTAAAACCATCCTTCAGGAGATTGCTATAACTGATAATATTCTGTAACTTTCTTTACCTTTACCTATACCTTTTCTTTACCTATACCTTTCTTTAGTTATTTTGAGAGATGTGCTTTCCTTCCCCCAGTTTGTTAAAAATGAAGTTCATTTTAATTCATTTAAAAAACACTGGTTCCTTGAACTTTTATTAGGAGAAGGAGGGCAACTAAAACAGTAGGGAGTTCTATTTTTAATAAGTGATTTGGAATACCTGTTTTGAGGTCCTTAGAAAACAAGAAAAGTTCAACAGTGTTCATTACCAAAGTGTGGAGGTTCCACACTGGTACCCATCCCTCAATCATGGGACCTCTTTGAAGAGGCATGGTAGTTATTTTCAGTTGCTAAAGTGAAACACAGGAAGAAAAATTGCCTAACCAAGTAGAATGCATACTGCTTTGAGCTTCAGTAATCAGAATCAACACCTCAAATTATACTCAGAAGTCAAATAGGTAGTCAGTGACGAGGAGAGCACAGATGTTACCCACTTTGTTTGTCTAATTCCCTTAAGCAGATGGGCCATAAAACGTCTGCACAGGCAGTAGGGAGGCATCAAAGCCTCTACACAGTCACAACATAAACTAAAAGTAACAGCATATCAGAGGCTCCAAATCAATGGATTTGGTGTTGCCATTGATAAGGGAAGAACAGCTTGAACAGAAGGAAATGCTAGTAATCACAGTCTTTGAAGATTCATGATACCTTTATTCCAAGGAAAGCAATGTGCTAAGTATATCATCATTATAGTTGAGAAATACTTTATCATGCTAATATGGGTGAGGTAAGTGTGTTCTTATTATCCCATTTTTCACAGCCCCTGATAGTTACCTTGAGTGCCTATCCATTTAGCCTTATTTTATGGGGAGACAATGAAAGGATAAGTGATTAACTAAGCCCTCATATTTGCTATTGCTAGTCTAGGGATGGCTGAAATTTAGTGCGATCTTCATTTAAAGAGATTGCCATTAGTTTTGATTCACACTGAGATGATTCAGATTTTTACATATTGTTTCAATTCTTCCTGGACTGACAAGTCTTGACTACATTCTAATCCCACTCTAAATTGGCTCAGTTCACCAAGAGTTGTGTGACATAGAGAGAAAGAACTGGGTAAAGTTCTAGAGGAGGACTAGGGAGACCAGTAACTACCAGGCACCTGTTTCAGGTTACAGATTGTCTCTAAGCCTTGGTAAAAACTTCATGTTGTGTTAATCTCTGGTGAGAGTGTGAGTACTTGCCCTGGTGGTAAGCCCAGACGTGTGACATTTGTCTGTGTAAGCAGTCATCCGAGAAGACTGAAGCTGTACTTTATTAATATGGATGTACTTCAGTGTGAGGTGATGGAGTCTAGTATCATGAGCTGAAATCCAGTTTCATCACTGACCTGCTGGTGAACCTGGGCAAGTCATGGAACCCTTAAAGCCTCAGTTTCCTCATTTGTAAAGTGATGATGATAATTCTTAATTGGTTTGTAGGGGAATGTATCCTATAAAATCATGTATACAAAGTACCTAGCAAAGAGACTGGCACAGAAGAAGCGCTTGATACTTTTATTGTTATCATAGTCATATTATTAATGTATATTATCATAATTACAATTCCTATTTTGATATTATCTTGAGAAACAGGAAAAAAGCTATAGAAGAATTTATTGATCTTAATTTTTTTTATAACTGATTTTTAAAAATATTTTTTAATGTCTTAATACATTCATATCATCTGCTGGCTCACCAGACTTGTATTTGAATGACCGTATGACCTCTAGAGATCACTGCCATTTTCAAAACACAAAAACTTATTGCGAACAAAAATCAACAAAAGATTGTGGTACAGGTTTCAAAGTTGTTATGTGTTAGTTGCTCAGCTCTATCTCTTTGCAACCCCATGGACTATAGCCTACCAGGCTCCTCTGTCCATGGAATTCTTCAGGCAAGAATACTTGGAGTGGGTTACCATTCCCTTCTCCAGAAGATCTTCCTGACCCAGGGATCGGAACCCAGGTCTCCTGCTTTGCAGGCAGGTTTTTTATTGTTTGAGCCACCAGGGAAGCCCACAGGCTTCAAAAGACCATTCTGAAAGTAATGGTGACAGTTGTATTACAATAAGCATTCAGGCTCCTGAAGTATTTGTTTAAAGGGTGCAAAAATATTTGACTATGTTTCTTTAAAAAAATCAGTCATTTAGATTCAACCTTATATATAAGTCTTTTTTTGATTGTGATGTTGGAATAATAAATTATCAAAGACTGAATGACATCTTTTGATAATTTTTATCTCAGGTTCCTCTTACTGATAAACCTGAATGTCCATTTATCACATAATTCTAATTTAAAGACTTAAATATCTATCTATCTATCTATCTACCTGACTCTGTTATAGAGCCAAAAATATACTTTAAGGCACAAATCTTAGTTTGAGACTATAATTCGTAGTTATTAAGTTACTTCCTTTTCTTGTTTATTATTGTAGGTAAAACTAAGAATTTTTTTGTGTTTACTTACAAGATTGTTATAAGGAAAAAGTAGTTAATTTGTAATTAACTATGTACACTATGATAAATATGTTTCTTGTAACATTTCTTACTGGGGTAAGAGAAGTAGTTTAAAGATCTTTGTGGTTCTGCTGTGCATAAAGATGAATCACACTTATGTTAATGTTTTTCGTTAGGTGTATTATTGCAATGGGCCTTGACAAAAAATCAGCTTCTCCAAAACCCAGGAAAGAAAAGAACACTGAGAAAAAAGAGGGACAGAAGAAAGATGAGGGGAAACCGAGGAAGGATAGAGAGTACCTGATACCAAGAAGGAGAGAGATGGAGGGAAGCAAAGCTTCAGCTTCAGTCATTGTTTCAGCTCAAGAACTACACACAGGGCTCAGTGAAGTGAGAACTGCTGTGGAAGAAATGGAATGTAAAGAAAAACCAAGGCAAGATGTCTGGGAAGATGACCAAGAAAACATATTTAAATACGGTAATGCATGGCACTGTTTTCTTTTGTTGTTGCTGTTTTGTTGAAGTCTTTAGAATGTAATTATGAAAATTTGGAAAAATATCCATTAAATGTTGTTACTCAGTTTTGATCCTCAGGCAACTCTCTTGCAAGGAGGACTCTCCCTGATCACCTTCCTCCACTGTTTTGCGAGGAGTACTATATGAGCTGGGCATCCCTTGTTGAGTTGGACTTCGTTGGTAAAGAATCCGCCTACAATATGGGAGACCTGTGTTGTGTCCCCGGGTTGGGAAGATCCTCTGGAGAAGGGAAAGGCTACCCACTCCAGTATTCTGCCCTAAAGAATTCCATGGACTGTACAGTCCATGGGGTCGCAAAGAGTTGGACACAACTCAGCGACTTTTCACTTTCACTCTGTGTGAGTTGTCTTAGAGGAGGGCTGCCTAACTCCAGGAGGTTGGAGGTGCTTGTAGGGGAGGCAGGGAAGAGNTCCAGTATTCTGGCCTAAAGAATTCCATGGACTGTACAGTCCATGGGGTCGCAAAGAGTTGGACACAACTCAGCGACTTTTCACTTTCACTCTGTGTGAGTTGTCTTAGAGGAGGGCTGCCTAACTCCAGGAGGTTGGAGGTGCTTGTAGGGGAGGCAGGGAAGAGTTTATATCTGTGTGGGCAGAGGCTCTGTTCACTTCTGCAGGGAGAGACCAGCATTTCGCTTATTTTTTTCAGTGTCTGATGTATTTGAACTGTGGTGTTGGAGAAGACTCTTGAGAGTCCCTTGGACTGCAAGAAGATCCAACCAGTCCATTCTAAAGGAAATCAGTCCTGAATATTCATTGGAAGGACTGATGCTGAATCTGAAACTGTAATACTTTGACTACCTGATGCAAAGAACTGACTCATTTGAAAAGACCATGATGCTGGGAAAGATTGAAGGCAGGAGGAGAAGGGGACAACAGAGGATGAGCTGGCTGGATGGCATCACTGACTCAATGGACATGTGTTTGAGTAAATTCCGGGAGCTGGCAATGGACAGGGAGGTCTGGTGTGCTGCAGTCCATGGGGTCACAAAGAGTCGGACACGACAGAGCAACTGAACTGAACTGAACGGATGTATTTGCTCTGATGAAATTGATACTTTGGCATCAGGAAGGCACAGCCTATATGATTATACAATGAAAGAATATTCCATAACTGAAAACATTTGAAAATATAAACCTGGGGTCCTGGAGCCTGTCTGCATTTCTTGTTTTTTTAATTATTTCTTCCCTTGCCTTCCCTCTCCTCCTCTTCCCTTCCTTCCTCTCCTCCTTTCTCTGCGTCTTCTTCCTTCTAATCCTCCTCTTCTGCCTCCTTCTCCTCCTTTATTTCCCCTCTAAACATATACACACACATATATATATTTATGTGTGTGTGTATATATATATATATATATCCTTACCTTATATATGTGTATATATATATAAATACACACACATCCTCATCTTTTGATGTTATTGTTATTGTTCAGTCACTAAGTCATATCCAACTCTTTGCAACCCCACTAACTGCAGCATGCTAAGCTTTCCTGTCCTTCACTATCTCCCAGAATTTTCTCAAACTCGTGCCCATTGAGTCAGGGATGCCATCCAACCATCTCATTTTCTGTCACTCTTGTCTCCTCTTGTGCTCCACCGTTCCCAGCATCAGGGTCTTTTCCATCAGGTGGCCAAAGTATTGGCACTTCAACTTCAGCACCGCTCCTTCCAATAAATATTCATGGTTGATTTACTTTAGGATTGACTGGTTTGATCTCCTTGCTGTCCAAGGGACTCTCAAGAGTCTCCTCTCGTGTCACAGTTCAAAAGCATCAATTCTAAGACATTTCAGCCTTCTTTATGGTCTAACTCTCATATTTGTATGTGACTATGAGAAAAATCAATGCTTTGACTACCTGGACCTTTGCTGCAAAGTAATGTCTCTGCTTTTTAATACACTGTCTAGTTTTGTCATAGCTTTCCTTTGATGTAGTAGATATCATCACTCTCTCCATTTTAAGAAAATAAGGCTCAGACATACAGAGAGGAAGTAGCAGAGCTAGGATTCATATTGTAGGAAAGGAAAAATGACTTTCCCTCTACCCATCTTAGGTTCATTAGCTGTGTCCATGTAAATAAAACCAATAGGAGATCAAAAAGGGAAAACAGAAGTTTGTTAGCAGGTGCATTGTGCATATGGACGGGAGCACTCAAAGCTGAGTAACTCAAAGTGATGGTTAGAGCTTGGGCTTATATGGCATCTAATAGAAGAATAATACATTTTTTCAAGGAGTGACAAGGCAAAGGAAAAGAACTTTGAGCTTCCAGGGACAGCAAATTGTGGGAAAGCAAATACTATGTGGAAACTAACGTTATACAAGGGCGAGTTTCAGAGAAATTTATGTTGATTTTTCTGGTGCCATCTCTGCGCTGTTAAGGATCAGAGTTGCCTCCTATGATTAACTTCAGTCCTTCCTGGGAGAGAAGAAAGGGGAGACACTTTCAAAAATTTATGTCCTGGGATTCCCTGGTGGTCCAGTTGTTAAGAAGCTGCTCTCCAATGTAGGGTACATGGTTTGAGCCCTGGTCCAGGAAGATCCCAAATGCTATCAGTGGCAGCTAAGCCCCTGCATCACAACTACTGAAGCCATGTACTCTGGAGCCCTTGCTCTACAATAAGAGATGCTACCGCAATGAGAAGTCTGTGCACCACAGCTAGAGAGTAGCCCCTGCTCTCAGCAACCAGAGAAAGCCCTCACACAGCAAGGAAGACCCAGCACAGTTAAAAAATAAATTAATTAAGAGACAAATTTATGCCTTGCTTTTAGGGAAACAGGATGAGGGCTGAGAGCTCTTCTATTTACAACTTCTCAGTTGCCTTCAGCTCAAAATAATCCTTATGGCCAAGTGGCATAGTGTGTGGTGGTATACTCTGCTACCTTTAATACCCAGTAAGTCGACTCCAATGCATATTCAGTGTTGATTTCCTTTAGGATTGACTGGTTTGATCTCCTTGCAGTCCAAGGGACTCTCAAGAGTCTTCTCCAGCACCACAGTTCAAAAGCATCAATTCTTTAGAGCTCAGCCTTCTCTGTGGTCCAACTCTCACATCAGTACATGACTACTGGAAAAACGATAGCTTTGACTATATGGACTTTTGTTGGCAAGATGATGTCTCTGCTTTTTTAATACACTGTCTAGGTTTGTCATAGCTTTTCTTCCAAGAAGCAAGTGTCTTTTAATTTCATAGTGCAGTCACTGTCTGTGCTGATTTTGGAGCCCAAAAAAATAAAGTCTGTCACTGTTTCCTTTTTTTCCCCCATCTATTTCAGGACATATAGGTATGTTTTTGGGGCCATGTTCAATTTCTGTACTTTTTTTCTTAAACCAAAATGGTGCTATGAGTAGCATACTTTATGCCTGTAATACAGCTTTTCTCAAGATCTTTCTAATGGATTTTAAATGCCCATTTCCATTTAAAAGAAAGAAGAAAAAGCTGATAAAGTCTTCAGCTCTCTGTAAAATAGTCACTGATGGTCAGGGCAGCCAGAAGCCTGTGTGGAGGTCAGCCAGGCAGAGTTGCGGCTGGATTGATGTTGACCTTGCACTGACTTGCTTCCTCATTAGTGGGGACGGTAAACAACAACCTAATTACATACTCGGGGAGAATAAAGATGAAATGGAGAAACAGAAGAAATTATGAAAAGGGATCCAAAAAGCAGGCCACTAGTTCATTTATACTGAAAACATGGGTAGACAGATGAAGGAGTTGTTTTGAGCTCTGATACTAATGCGGAGCTCCTGGTTAATAGACTAGTATTTAACTGTGATGACAGAACAAAGCTGGGGCAGCCTTGAATTTCCTATTTGAGAGAAAGCACTGAAGCTCTTGCCAAAAAGGATGCAGGGATTTTTCCTCTGCTTCAATAATATAACTGCAATTGTGTCCTAATTGTGGACACTGTACTTCTCTCATTTGAATCAGGTGCCACCATTAGAGCGTATTGCTGTCAATATAGCACATAGTGTGTGTGATTTCTCCTGTTCTACTACCAACTCCCTCCACTCTCCAGGCAATCACAATTACTACTAATCTCTAGTATTTATTTGGGCTTCCTTGAGGGAGTGGTAAAGAACCCACCTGACAGTGCAGGAGACCGGGGTTTGATCCTTGGGTGGGGAAGATCCCCTGGAGAAAGAGATGACAACTCACTCCAACATTTTTGCCTGGGAAATCCCCTGGACAGAGGAGCCTGGCAGGCTCCAGTCCATGGGGTCACAAAAGAATCGGACACAACTTAGCAACTAAAACAACAAAACAATATTTGTTAGGTACCTACTTTCCTTGGCACTATACTAAGCACATTTTAAGCATTGTTGCTTTTAATATTCCCCAGTTTTGTGAGGCAGGTACTACTCATACCATAAATGAAGAAACCGAAACTTAAAGATGTTCAACAAATTGACTGAGGTCACACAGTTGTTTGGTGCGTGGACACATGACAATGTGACTCCAAAACCCTCCTATTTCACCACTCTGTAATTGTTGATGAAATTGAAGCAATTTATTCATGTACTATCTGCCCCTGCTTATCCTATGACCAGCAGCAAATACCTGTTTCTGATATGTTTCTCTGTGTGTGTGTGTGTGTGTGTGTGTTCTGTGGCTAACTTCAGCTACTCCCTAGGAAGTCTTCCACAATCTCCGAATGACTTTCCTCTCTTAAATTTGACTGTATTCCACTTGTTTGACATTATTTCACATTATTAATCAAGATTCCTATATAAAAATCTACAGCAGTCAAGCCCAATAGTGTTAAAACTAGACTTACTGAGGGTTATGTATAAAAACTGTTCAAATGTAAGTACAGTATTTCTTGTGTATCTATGTCTTATTTCCTCTACAAAAATTGGAGATCTGTTGATAGGCAGGGGCTGTGTTACTGTAACATCTTTTATCTTGCAATTTTATCCTCTTCCACATGGGAAGTTCTCAATAAAGAGAACCTTACTGGACCAAGTGAGGAGTTATCCTCTTACTTGGCCTGAAATATTTGAATCAAGGTATTTGTTTTTATTAGTACTTTCTGTTTGTATTATGCAATATAAACCAAATTTTTCACCTTCTTGCTTATTTTATAATTTTGTCCTACTGATAATTTGCATTTTTCTTTTTATATATTAACTCTCTTTCATGAAAATATTCTCATGATTTCTCTTTGCTTTTTTGTTACAGTTTTTTATTTTATTTTTCTTCTAACATGACCCTCATACCCTCTCTGCATTAAAAGAGCTTTCTGTATATGCACAGGGCGTGCATTTCTGAATTAAGTTTCTCTCATTGTGGCAGAGTGGACCACTCTCAAGTAATTACCCAAGAGGACCCCACCACTGGAGAAGAAACCAGACTAATAACTAAACACAGAAAAAAGGAAAACCTTTATTTTCCCTGTAATCTTTATTTTAAAGATAATTGTTTATTTGCTTAATTGGTTCTGCATGAAATCCTTTTGCTTTCTATCCTTGGCATGTTGTCACTTCAAGATTTTTAGTTTTTGGTGGAAGAAAAAGGGGAATAATTAAATATGAAAGGTGAAAAATTATAACCACAGGGGACAGATGGCGTTTATCTGATGTGACAGATTCCTTTTCCTGCTGCAGATGTGTTACACTTCTGTAGGGAATGAAGCAAATTCATGATTGTGACAAACATCTTTTATTTTATAAGAATTTTTATCCTCGGAATGTAATTATTTTATTGATTGTGGGAATGAATAATGCATATGATTTCAGTTCTAGCCCAGGTATAGAATCCTTCCTAATGCCTTTTTGATGTCCATTTGGTGCTCTCAAAGAATTTACTATTCACAGTGTTACTTCTCAGGGCCTTTGGGCTTGATTAATTGAATTTTTCTACTTCACTATTCATTAACTTGATATCCAAATATTTTGAACATTCTTCCTATAAAAGATGACCTCACTGGGTCTCCAAATTAACTTTCATTATTATAATCCTGTTCTCTTCATTTTTAATTTATTTCTAATTTATTGTTTTCTATCGAGTTCTTCTCTTGTCCATTTTGGTTATTGTAGATGACGATGTCCATTTGTAAATGAGCTTTTATTAGGTTTCAGGCTTGTCATTTGGAGCTTCATTTCTTTAGTGCTCTTGTATGTGTAACTGATTGCTATCTTTGATCATTTGCTATTAGTTTTCCATGTTCACTAATTGTGTGAAAAAGAAGTGAAGAAAGGCCCAGAGAGCAGAGGATAATGGAGTCAAAGTCCTCATTAAAGTGAAATGGGCTCAGTATTAGGGATTCTATTTTCATTCTCATAGTGGAGATTTTCTTTTTCTCAGAATATGAAGAAGATTTTGAAGCAGACGAGGAGAAACAAGATGAGAAAGCTAATGAAGAAGGACAGGCTGATGATCAAATGAATGAAATGTCAAAGTCACCTTCAGATGATGAAAAAGATCATTTAGACCCTGAAAGGGAAAGTGAAACCTCTTTGTGGAAGGCACCAGATGCTGATGACAATGTGAAAGATGAGGGTGACGGACGCTCGGAGAGTGAATTGGAAGATGATAAACAAGGCAAGTTGTTTAGCTTATCATGTGACATAGGCTGTTTAGCAAGTGTACTTGCTACTTTCCCTTATATTTAATGAGATAATCCTCTTTGAAGACCATTTAGAATGTGGTACCCTTACCAGAAGATGCTGGTCAACCCATCTTCCATTGATACCCATTATGGAATCCTTTCTCGTTAATTTGCTGGGATTTTTAAGCAGGGTGTCAGGTAAAACTTGTAGTGACGCATCTCCTGTTTACTTAGAAAGTTACCTCATTAAAAAAAATTTTTTTTCAATGTTCTCTTATGTGCACACACATATAGACCATTTCTTTTGGCTTTGGAAAATGAAAAGTGGTTCCTGTTCAATTAAAGGAAAGTTGAAAATTTCTCCCTTATTTGTGCTCATTTTTGTTTTTAATTTACTTTGATCACAAGATGCTATTATATCAGTTTATGGAAAGATTGATAAAATTTCCCTTTTACAATATTCAAGCCTAAATGACTCTGAATTTCATAGGAAAAATACATAATATTTCAGGTAGATAAAAAACCCTCACCATCTGTAGCATATCTTGAATTTTAAGATTTTTTAAAACATGATAAGTTACTAAGATAATATCCAAAGAAGGAATCCATTTCTGGCTTTGTCCCTTGAAAATGTTTGGCCAAGGCTATGTAGGTCTTAGTAGATAAATGATATTTCTTCCCTGGTACATTCTGGGCATTTTATCAGTGATAATAATAGCCTCTTATATTTTAAGTGTGTGTATGTCTATGGAGTTTGCTTTAAACTAGAGAAATGAGGTCACATTATGATGAGTTTTTGAATTGCTGTCCATTTTCTCCATTTTTTACCTCTCAATTTTTTTCCTGTATAGAAATACCAAAAGTTTGAGTTCAAGGAATATACTTGAATTATAAAAAATAAGAGTAAATTAAGTAATGAAGTAATCAGAAGAGCAAATAGTTTGTCATTTTGTCCTCTTCAAGAAAGAATTTAAGAAAACCTATCCGAAAATTTCATGCAGACATACACAGAACAATAAAATAAAGAACAGAAATTATTTAGAGTAAGAGAGAAGATAATTTTGCTAGGAGCTACATAGGGGATCATGACTACCCTTGAATTAAAATAATCCTGAACTTTCTGATAGTAAAAGCAGAGTGAAGCAATGTGAAAAACACAATGTGAAAAACTTGAATGACTTTAACTTTCAATACATTTGAAAAGATTTGCTGCCATTTAAATTACAGTTGGAAGAGCTACTGTATATTAATAGTCAGGCATTGAAAATTTTTAGTAAAGTCTTAAATTAAGCCTTTTAAATTTCTCAGTACTTAACATTTTATATTTCTAGGCATGCCTATGTATGTTTCTTTTCTCATCTTGAATGTCAATTTTGAATTTAATTCTTATTCCTATATGATATAGAAAAAGTTAAAAGAATTCTATGGAAAAGTGATGTCACCTGAATCCTATTTTAAAGAAACTACTTGAACCTGGAAAAAGATTGAAAATGTGTTTGTGCACAAATATAATCTAGTCAAAATAAGGAGGAACTCAATTTTTTATCTCTTCAATGATGGTGGGGAATTGTCATCTATTGATTTTATAAAGTCAGTACATTATTTCAATATATGGTCATCTGAGGATTATTTTTGTGCTGTGTAATCAACGTCCTTCCTGGGATCAAATGAATTTCTTCCAAGATAGAATAATTTTTTTATGTTCAAGCAGACAAAGATATATGCAATACTTGAATTTTACTTGGAGAGAAAGCTTTAATCATTTAGACCTGTAATTATTGAATAGCTGATAATGATGGGTAAGCTTTAACACTGAATACTGATTGCATTTAAATAACTGGAATTCCATGTTTAGGAAAGTATCCTATCAGTTCAGTTCAGTTCAGTCGCTCAGTCGTGTCCGACTCTTTGCAACCCCATGAATTGCTGCACGCCAGGCCTCCCTGGCCACCTCATGCAAAGAGTTGACTCATAGCAAAAGTATCCTATAGGTATTGTTTATAAGACTCTATTTTGTGCCGAGCTCGTATTAACTATTTTAGATGAATTATCTGATTTACCTCAAACAACTTTTTAAAAAGCAGGTACTTTTTGCCTCCATTTTACAAGTACTGCTGCTGCTGCTGCTGCTAAGTCACTTCAGTCGTGTCTGACTCTGTATTACCCCATAGATGGCAGCCCACCAGGCTCCCCTTTCCCTGGGATTCTCCAGGCAAGGACACTGGAGTGGGTTGCCATTGCCTTCTCCAATGCATGAAAGTGAAAAGTGAAAGCGAAGTCGCTCAGTCCTGTCTGACTCTTCGCGACCCCATGGACTGCAGTCCACCAGGCTCCTCTGTCCATGGGATTTGCCAGGCAAGAGTACTGGAGTGGGGTGCCATTGCCTTCTCCAGAAACTTGGAAATAATGAGATTAGTAACTCACACAGCTGGAAAGTGGTGGAGCCAAGACGCAAAATTCAGAGCCTGGATTTTGGAGAAAAACAATGTAACATTTCTCCAAATCAGTCAACATCTACTTTTCTAAAATTAATGCAAATCCCTCTAATAAAAGGATTTTGNTCCAGAAACCTGGAAATAATGAGATTAGTAACTCACACAGCTGGAAAGTGGTGGAGCCAAGACGCAAAATTCAGAGCCTGGATTTTGGAGAAAAACAATGTAACATTTCTCCAAATCAGTCAACATCTACTTTTCTAAAATTAATGCAAATCCCTCTAATAAAAGGATTTTGTTTCCTTAAGAATGTATATTTTAAAGAGGCATTTATCTTGAGCTCTTCATCTTATTCTATTTTTTAGTTTCTGTTTTGGGGTTTTGTTTTGCTTATAAACAGAAGAAAATAAAATGGAAAAATTTTAATTTTACCTAAATTTACCTTTCTCTTCCATTGATCTACTCCCTGGCCTGTTGCTCATTTCCAGTTCATTGCCCTCCTCTTCCATAAGACTCTCCTACTTCCATAGCCTTCACTGAGCTCTTTATTTTATGAAACTTTATCATGCCATAATTCATTTTGCACTTACAGTTTCATGTGTGTTAAATTTTGCCTTTCAAATTAATCACCCAAATTAATAACACTCAGATTAATTATACTACAAAAGCTAGGACTGTGCTGTTTTTGTTATTTCTCACAGAGGCAATTTCCTAAAGGATATTTTGTGAATATTAAGAATTACTTGATTAACACCAAGAGTCCCAAAATACTTTTGTCAGTGCCATGCTACCTAGTTACATTTACACTACGTGATTATTATTAGAATTTTATTCAAAACATTGTATAGGGTTAGCTGCATAAGGTAGGTATAGAATACATAATCTTTTAAATAGTTAGGTAATGAAAACTATCAGAACATATAGAATCTAGTCCACAATGTTGGGATATTTAAAAGCCCCAAATTAAACTGGTTAACTATTTTTCTTTCATGACATTTTTGAACAATCTTTTTTAAGAGCTCCTTTGCATTCTTGATATTTACATTTAAACTTTGCCATTATTCTGAAGTAAAAATCTCATTGCTTATTACCATTTCTTTCTTCCACCTACAGGCTCTTTTATTTTCTATCCCATTATTTTGATAACCTGACCCTGTGTTATTCAAAAACATGCTTTTTAGCATGCAGAGTACCAGAATTAGAGATTTCATCCGGCAAACAAGAAATGCGTATTAAAAATGATAATGACATAATAGATTCCTTGGTACGCTCTATTGAAAAGCCAGACAGCATTTCATCTTCAAAAGTCTAAGAGGCATATTGTGACCACTGCACCCTAGACACTGGTACATCCTTTTTATTGACATGATTAAGAATCTTGCTGTTAGTGTTTGGATGTGTTTCATTTGAACCTGCCTGCACCTGTTCCCAGAGGGCAAACAATTGCCCAGGCTGTCACTCCTGTGACAAGTCGGCCCCATTTAAACTGCCAGCGAACAATTGTATCGGCCTGCCTTGATGAATATCCTGTGCTGAGCAGCTCACAAGTGATGGAGTGCCAGGGACTGAGCCCCCACTAAGAGAAGACCCTACTTGGGGAATGATGTGTGAGACTTCCCTTCATTTGAAAAGAATGACAGCTTCCTTTTCTCTGCGTTTGTGTTGACAACCCCGGGAGCTAATTCACCACTTGAAAATATATTGTCATAGATAAATGTTATAAGGTTGAGGGGGAAAGTGTCATGTTGCTGAGAATAGACTTTTGTGGGCAGTTTGGATGATAGTACCTATGAGTAACAGGTAAAGACTAAGTAGCTCCTTATGAGAAAGAGAACAGGGGGGAAGCAGAGGGAGAGAGAGAGGTGGCATCTGTTCCTATAACACAGAGAAGGGAACAAGAATTAAAGCAATTTTTTTTCTAGTGAGAAAGATAATATTTCACTTGTGCTATTTTTCACTCTATTGTAGCAGTCGGCCTTAAATACTTTAAAAATCTCAGTGTCACAAAAATATTCTCTTTACTTGACAAACTTCAATATCAGACCCTTTCTGGGTCTGACTATGGGCTGGAAGAGGTGCATATGAGGGAATGATGCTCCTCTGTGTGGAAATTGTATATGCTCCGAAACCACACTCTCTGGACTTCAGTAATCCTTAGACCACAGAGGGCTAGGGGAAGATAGTACACAGCTTTTGGTCAGAAATCTTCATTTTTTTGCATGGTTAGTCACATTTTAATTTTTCTTAACTGTAAGAATTCCTCATTTTGTCTTCACTTTTGGATCACTGAAGTAGGAAGTCATGGCTTTCAGATGGCTACTTAAATGCAGCATGATCTTTTAGTTCACATAAATTACTTATCTCTGAAGTGCTTCTCTATAGTTTTGAATCTGCCTTGTACATGGCAGTGATATTATTGAGACACTCAATAAAATCTTGTGACATGCATGGCTGGTGGATTACATTAATGGATAAATTGAAAAAGACTTAAGCAGCACAATGTGATACATGATTTGATTATATTCTCAGTATTTTAAGTATTCATATTAATGTTTAGAAAACCCAATTAAAGTTAAATATGGAGGAACTTTTAAGCTTGCTTCTTCTCCTCCTGCTACATCTGAATTTACTTTAGATATTTATCCTTACAATGTAATGAATATATTTATCTTACTGATGAATTGATAATGAACTCATCATTATCAAGGGAGGACATATGTTCTCCTTTACACCAAATACAAACATGTCATTGAAAAGGTGAAAGTGTTAGTTGCTCACTTGTGTCCAATTCTTTGCAACCCCATGGACTGTAGCCAACCAAGCTCCTCTGTCCATGGAATTCTTTAGGCAAGAATACTGGAGTGGGTAGCCATTCCCTTCTCCAGGGGATCTTCCAGACCCAGAGATTGAACTTGCCTGGAAACATCTCATTACAAAAGCAGTATTTTACAAAAATTGTTCCTTTATAGTTAATGGACAGTGGATATTATTTAACTTCTGTAGTNAGCTCCTCTGTCCATGGAATTCTTTAGGCAAGAATACTGGAGTGGGTAGCCATTCCCTTCTCCAGGGGATCTTCCAGACCCAGAGATTGAACTTGCCTGGAAACATCTCATTACAAAAGCAGTATTTTACAAAAATTGTTCCTTTATAGTTAATGGACAGTGGATATTATTTAACTTCTGTAGTTTTTACCTTCTAACACAAGAAAAAGAAGACAAGTATTCCTTGGGATTAAATGAATTACTTGTAAAGTGCTTACCTCATTGCTTGGTGTAAGTAGGTGCATAATCATGATCAGGCTTTGTCTTATTTTCCTCACTGAATGGTGACTACGACTACTATTCATAATATAATGTACAGGGGGAAATCATCAGAAAGAAATTTATTAGAATGTACTTATCATGCCTTAGGAAGCATCGCTACAAACAAAGCTAGTGGAGGTAATGGAATTCCAGCAGAGCTATTTCAAATTCTAAAAGATGATGCTGTGAAAGTGCTACACTCAATGTTTCAGCAAATTTGGAAAACTCAGCAGTGGCCACAGGACTGGAAAAGGTCAGTTTTCATTCCAATCCCAAAGAAAGGCAATGCCAAAGAATGCTCAAACTACTGCACAATTGCACTCATCTCATACGCTAGTAAAGTAATGCTCAAAATCCTCCAAGCCAGGCTTCAGCAATACGTGACCCGTGAACTTTCAGATGTTCAAGCTGGTTTTAGAAAAGGCAGAGGAACCAGAGGTCAAATTGCCAACATCTGCTGGATCATGGAAAAAACAAGAGAGTTCCAGAAAAACATCTATTTCTGCTTTATTGACTATGCCAAAGCCTTTGACTGTGTGGATCACAAT
>SJYA01000449.1:495748-515488 GCA_006410615.1 Neotragus moschatus | reverse complement strand
TGTGAGAGTTGGATTGTGAAGAAAGCTGAGTGCCAAAGAATTGATACTTGAACTGTGGTATTGGAGAAGACTCTTGAGAGTCCCTTGGACTGCAAAGAGATCCAATTAGTCCATTCTAAAGAAGATCAGTCCTGAGTGTTCTTTGGAAGGAATGATGCTAAAGCTGAAACTCCAGTATTTTGGCCACGTCATGTGAAGAACTGACTCATTAGAAAAGACTCTGATGCTGGGAGGGATTGGGGGCAGGAGAAGGGGATAACACAGGATGAGACAGCTGGATGGCATCACTGACTCTATGGACGTGAGTTTGAGTGAACTCTGGGAGTTGGTGATGGACAGGGAGGCCTGGTGTGGCAAAGAGTCGGACACGACTGAGCGACTGAACTGAACTGAATCTCCCTAAGTATTATTCTGCAGTTGAAAAAGTTAAATGCTTTGGGTTTTTGTCTGGAATGCTTTTATTTATTTTGTGTGGATCACTGCAACAGAAATGCACATATTTGCTAAAGGATAAGAAATCTATCTGGAGCCTTTTAAGAAATATTGAACTTGTTACTTATTGAAGTATGATAGCTAACACACCCAGATTTGCAGTAAAGTATGGATGAGAAACTTATGAAATGCCTCAAGTAGGTTATTTATGTTGAAAATTGTCCCAGACTACAAAGTCCTGTCTTGCTCTGTGATCCTCTTTTGCCAAAGGCAGATCAATTTCTGAAGGTAGAGGGGAGATATTCTGACCTACAACACAAATTTGTATCTATAGTATAAAGTCTTACCTTGAGCNAAACTTATGAAATGCCTCAAGTAGGTTATTTATGTTGAAAATTGTCCCAGACTACAAAGTCCTGTCTTGCTCTGTGATCCTCTTTTGCCAAAGGCAGATCAATTTCTGAAGGTAGAGGGGAGATATTCTGACCTACAACACAAATTTGTATCTATAGTATAAAGTCTTACCTTGAGCTATGAAGTTATTTGATGACTAAATTTAGATATAGTAGCTTTAATGAGCAGAGAATGGAATGACACCCCATTCCAGTACTCTTGCCTGGAAAATCCCATGGATAGAGGAGCCTGGTAGGCTGCAGTCTATGAGGTTGCTGAGGGTTGGACATGACTGAACGACTTCACTTTGACTTTTCACTTTCATGCATTGGAGAAGGAAATGGCAACCCACTCCAGTGTTCTTGCCTGGAGAATCCCAGGGATGGGGGAGCCTGGTGGGCTGCCATCTATGGGATCACACAGAGTTGGACATGACTGAAGTGACTTAGCAGCAGCAGCAGCTTTAATGGGAGCAATGTATGGGATAATGATCAGTTCATATTGTATTATGATTCTGTTGCTAAATGCTCACGTGAGTACAAGAAACCTAGGCTGAGAACAAGCATATTAAGGTCCTGTAGGGAACAATTATTGCTAAAATGAAATCCTCACTATTTTCCTTGTTGTATAATTTTTTCTGCAAGTCCTAATATTTCATTTGAAAGTGGGTTATATGTATGTGTGTATGGGTGTGTGTGTGTATATAAGAAAGAGAGGGAGGGAGAGAGATTTTATTATTCTAAGACATGGGGTTTTTTTTTTGTTTGTTTTCAACAGTTCTGATGTTCAATTTCCTTTAATATCAATGTGTGTCCGTTAAATTTTATAGCGCTTTTTTTTTTTTTCATCACAANATTTTTTCTGCAAGTCCTAATATTTCATTTGAAAGTGGGTTATATGTATGTGTGTATGGGTGTGTGTGTGTGTATAAGAAAGAGAGGGAGGGAGAGAGATTTTATTATTCTAAGACATGAGGTTTTTTTTTGTTTGTTTTCAACAGCTCTGATGTTCAATTTCCTTTAATATCAATGTGTGTCCATTAAATTTTATAGCTCTTTTTTTTTTTCATCACAGAAAGCCATTATCAAATCATGGTGCATGTTACAGCTGATGGCATCCTAGAATTGAGGAAATGAAATATAATATCAGTAGCCCCTTGATATTATATATAAATATCTCTTATATATAGAAAATTATATGTAATGTCTCCTCCTGCACTTTGAGTAAAGTAACCTTGATTTCTAACCTTATTTTATAGCACTGGATAGGAAGCTAGTGGTGGAGGAAAGGACTGCACTCAGCTCAAACAAGAAATCCAAGCAAGTTGCATCACAAGAGCATACCCTAGAGATGAAAGAAGCAGTGGAGGAAGGAGAAGGTCCTCAACACAGGGATGCTGACACAGAAGGAAACGGGGATACAGCACTGCGGGGAAAAGCTGGGGCTAATGAGGTTCCCTTGGGGCAGGGGAAGCCAAAAGTAGAACAGCTGGCATTAGCAGGACAGTTTACAGAGGAAAGAGAGCTCTCTCGGGGCCTGGCAGTTGAGGCAGAGGCAGAAGCAGAAGGGGATAGAAGACAGGCTAAAGAAGGGTTAGGTGCCAGAGAAGGAGAAGCAGCAAAAGACTCTGGAGGTCTGAATGAAGGTGAGGCTGCTGAGGCACAGGCCTTGATGCAAACAGTGCTGGAGATGGGGGAGGCAGCTTCTGAAGGTGGGCAGGCTTCAGAGAGGGCAGTGCTGGCAAGCCAGGCAGCAGCTCTGAACTCAGGGTGTGCTCCGGAGACAGCAGCCCTAAGCGAGGCAGTGAGGCCAGAGAAGGGAAAGTCTGAGAGCGCGGCTGTGAGTGCGGTTGGGTCTGCAAAGCCGGCCATGGAGGACAGTGAAGAGGAAGCGTGTACGGACCTAGAGGACAGGAGAGCCATGGAAGACGCTACATCTGACAGAGAGGAGGGTTTAGAAGAGGCAATGCTGGGGCGAGACGGGCCGACCAAAGGGAGAGAGGCAGTCACGGGAATGGAGACACCTTTGAGCTCCTCCACTTCTGAGAAGGTTGAGGCTACTCAGATGGGGAGTTCAGTGGACAGCCTGGAAGGACTTCGTAAGGACCAGGTGGAAAAGGAGGGGATGGTGATGGAGT
Source organism: Neotragus moschatus (assembly GCA_006410615.1). Taxonomy (NCBI): domain Eukaryota; kingdom Metazoa; phylum Chordata; class Mammalia; order Artiodactyla; family Bovidae; genus Neotragus; species Neotragus moschatus. Next base: position 512,526 of record SJYA01000449.1, on the reverse strand, counting down.
CAGAGTCTAATAAAGATGATGATAGGAAAGAAATGTTACCTGAGGAATTAGACTCAGAAAAGAGAGAGAGGAGGAAAGCTGAGAGGTCAAAACCACCTCTGGGGGAAACTGAATCTGAGAGAGAAGAGGTGACAAGGGCAAAGGTGCTTCAGGATGAAGACACTTTGGAAGAGGAACAAAATCTTAAAGGGAAAAAGGGGGAACCTGTGCAGGAAGAAAGACCAGAGGAAGAGACACAAGCCTCCCCAAATGAAATGGAGCGTGATGCCGAGGATGAAGCAGCCATGTGGGCGTCTGCAGTGACTGAAGACACAGGGCAGCGAGGAGAGGACTCACTGAGAGACAAGGAAGTTGACACGTTTGAAGCGGCCCCTGGATTTGAAAATTCCCTAGAAAACATAACGGTTTGGGGGAAAGGGGAAGGAGGAGAAAGACTGAGAGATGCCGGAATGACAGAGCACAGAGGCTCAGCAGAGCTGCTCTTTAGTGAGAATGTGGCCCATGAAGAGCAGGAAGAGGGGTCCACCCCTGCAGGAGAGGGGGTGTCAGGAGCTCCCGAAACCAAGTCCAAGTCCACAGAGAGGGCGCAGACTCCTAGGGGTGCAGGTGAGGCCCAGGGGTCTGCAACCAAAGATGAAGGCATGGTCGCCAGCCAGGAGGGGAGGGATAAAGACGGGCCTTTACAGGGGCCAGAGGGAGTAGCCATCACAGCCTTGACCCAAGATGTTCCCAAGGGAGATTCCATGATGGCAGGAAAACTCAGTGACGTGATGGATGAGGACGCAGAGGAGGAGGGGGATAAAGAGTGCACACTGGGGACAGGAGTGCCAAAGAATGGGGACCCTAAGGGGGACAGGTGCGCGCATGGTGTGGTTAAGACTGAGGAAGATCCCCACCAAGGAGGAGGAGCCTCAGAAGAAGCTGCAGAGAGGGAGGACGATTCTGCTGAGGGGAAAATAGAAGCAAATAAGGTCTCCTCCTTTTCAGATGTTGCTGGGGAGGAAGCTTGGCACACAGGCGGTGAGATGCCAGGGGAAACAGCAGGTGCAGAGAAGGCGGCTGTAGAGGGGGTAGTGCTGGGCAGGGAGGACGTGCCGGTGGCCGAGGAGACGACTGCGACTTCGGCGCTGGAGGGTGAGGTGGAGGCTCCAGGGGAACCTTCCAACCTGGAAGGGCAGGTTCCAAAGCCAGGGCCAGCTGGGGAGGCAGAGAAGGCTGAAACCACCCTGGGGGCTGAGTCTGAGCTGGGGGGAGAGGAGGCAGGGATGGGGATCCCTGATGGGGAGCAGGAGTCAGGGGAAGCTGAAGAATTTAGACTGGAATTATCCCAAGAGAGCAGGTCAGAGGCCAGGAGAGAGAGTCCACAGGACACAGAAACACTCCCTGAAAAGCCCAACAGCAGGGGAGTCCAAGAGAAGCAAGAGCTTTCAGTGCAAAGAGGAAGTGAGGACCTGGATGTTTCCTTGAGTCCGGGGAAGGCCTAAGAGACTTCACGGCTGATGGTGAGTTTAAGCCCGACCTGTTTGCAGGATTACACAGATTTCTCCCACCTGGGGTCTCTTCTCCTATGGGCTGTCTCATCCCTTTATCAGTGCCTGCACACACAGGCTTCAGTTCCAGGGGCTGCTGAGCCCATCAGGATAGGGGCTGGGCGAGATGGACAGGCAGACCAGAGGCATACAGGGACCCATTTCTACCCCCTCTACAACTCTAAATCCCAGCCTCTGCCTTTGCAAGCACAGCTATCAAGCAGTGAGATCCTCCTCCTCTCCCTTGCAGGGCCAGGAAGATGGGTACAGAGGAGAGCGTGTGTCATGGGGACAAAAGGAAAAAGGCTTAATTTGCCTTTGAATGGGCTGTCTTCATTTCTGAAGTTCTGTGAAGTTTAATAAATATATATAGCATAAATAGTAAAATATATTAAAATACTTGAAGTATGTTAAAACAGATATCTGTAAAATACTGATGATTGTAACTAGAGGCCAAAATTATTTTTAGCATTTCCTTGTGTTTCTACTATTTGCATGATGTATCCTTAATGCCTGGTTTCTACTATTATGAGTGATTATATTCATAGTTCTATCCTTTTTATTGTCTTTCAGGATATTTTCAAGATGTCTTCCAGAAGACTTGGAGTGGAGGAGAAGGATTCACCTGAATATCTCACCAGAACTTTTTTTTAAATCCCTGTGCTTGTCTGAGGGATTTCCAATCTGCCAGCTGGTCTGTAGCACCTCACGCACCTTGAGAAGAGGTGCTCAGCTCCTTCCTAGAGTGCTGGTTTCTGATGGAGGACTGGAAGGCTCTTACCTAATTCTACACAGTTAACATGTCTATATTCAAATCAAACCGATCATTTTCAAATGCTTGGCTTTTACCAAAGATTACCTGAAAGGCCCAGTCCTGATATCTGGGGTTTCTTTAAATTCCTATTTATTTATAATCACATATTAGTCCCAGCTTCGTACATGAGCATTTGATTTAAAATCTTTGGCTTTGTCTGTGAAAATGAGCTCTAAATGTTCTTCCAGGTACCTTCAGTGCTAAAGATTGCTCCAGACCTGTAAGTCCTTATAGAAAAGGGTCCCATGGCATGTCTATTTACTAATAAATAGTCATGCTTTCTATTTATGCCAGATCAGTAATTTAATGTCCAAATCTTATTTCAGAATGCCCTTTCTTTTTGCATGTTTCTATAGTCTTGCTTTCTGAGGTGATCAGGTAAATGCTTGTGGCATTTTATCCTTGGGGGACTTATTTACAGGGCCACTCAAATTAAATTAATGTAGTAAATAATTTAGCTGAGTAACAATCATTATAGCAGGTAAACTTTGCACATCACCCTGTTTGCCAACATTTGAGACTCTAGACTCTGGTTGGTGTCATTCACTGGAAAAGAAACTTGGATTAAATTAGCATGCTGCTTACCTTCCAAGGTTCTGTTATTTCAAACTTGAGAACTAACCCGGCAATGCATTCCAAATCAACGGTCATGACTGCTTTCTAAATTACCTCTGCTCCCCATATCACTAGAAATAGTTGTGTAGCTGTGTCTCTTGGGGATTTAAATTTCCCTGTGACATCTCTGTTCATACACCAGTGTCCCAAAAGGTGCATATGTTTGGCTATCTTTTCATTATGTAAGGAGGTGAAAGAAGATGTCCTAAAGCAGTGATTCTCCAGTTACACTACACATTAGACTTTCATGGGGGCACTTTCATGAATGAATCAATCCTTGATCCTACCCCAGGCATTCAGATCTAATTAGTTTTAGATGAGTGTAGGCATTAGTTTTCTGTTTTGTTGTTTTAATTTTTCAGTTGATTTTACGACGTAGAAAAAGTTGAGAATTGCTGCCCTAATCATTATATAGTCCACACTGGTTGCCCTATGTCCCTAAAAATCAGGCATGCTATCTTTATTTATTTATTTTTTATCTTTAGAGATGTGTTTCATTTTAATAAAGGAGTCATTCAGTGATCAAAGTTATTAATATAATGGACCAGTGGTTCGCAAAACGCGACCTTGATCAGGATATCAGCATCACCTAGAATTGTTCCAAATACAAATTCTTGCCCTTGTCTCATACCTATTAAATTGGAAATTCTGAGGGTGGGGCAGAGCAACTGGTGTTTTAACAAGCCCTCTGGGTAATTCTGATGTACACTATAGTCTCAAAACTGCCATCATGGACTATTGATTGTATTGAAGATCAGTCTCAGTTGGAAAATGGATTGCAGAAGTATTGTGAACCTTGTCTCTTCCTATCTCTTCTGCCCTGTTCTCTTCTCTCTTTTCACTTGAAGAAATGATGGTCATCATAAAAGTGATGACCTCAACTTTAAACTCATTTTTATTATGACTGTAATGATATATATGTGAAATCCTTCAGCCCCACCCCCTTTTAAGGATGAACATCACTCATGGCACATCATAGATCTCCACTGTCTTAGATTATAAAATAGGTTTCCTCTCCATTATATCCAATTTCACTTATTACTAAGCTGCATTTGTGTGGAGTTCTACAGTATTTTTTCTTTGATCTCTAATTCATTGCTATAGAGCACTTTGAATATATAGCACCTTATGGGAGAGATTATGAACTTGTTAATTCCATTGAAGAATTCATTTTGTACAATGTGTTAAATGGAAATTGCATTGGATTATTTTATATTTAACACATTCCATCAAAACACATTCTGTAAAATTATACTACAATCTGCATGTGGGTTTAACTGTGAAATTCAGTGTTGTCATAGTTCAATGAAGTGAATTCTTTCTCTGAAAATACTATCTGGATAAAATTATTTATGTGTTCAACTGAACTGATTTTTTCCCTAGTTTCATTATTAAAAGCATAAATTAACCATATGTATGTATATAAGACATAAATGATCCTTTATAAGACTAGACTTTTAAAATCTTCTTTGTCATTTCCTTAAAATTTAAACTCCACAGAGTAGAGCAGAGAGAATTATTTTCATTGGTCTGTATTTTGAGTATATGTGTTTATATTCACTCTACATTCACATATGTCTTTCACATACATATAATAATGTCAGAGAGGAAAACTGTTATCACCATTTCATAGATAAGCAAATAGAAGTTCAAATAAGTAGCTTGTCTAAAATCATAATCAGTCTCAGGTCTTTTCACTCCAAACTCTGACTTTTTAAAAAATCACACACACTTCCTTCTAGGAAGAGGAATATTAAACAGATACTAAGGTATTATATGTGTGAATCTTTACATATTTTTGTTTACTTTGTAGAGATAAAAATCAAACCTCATTACTATATAATGTATCAATAAGAAAAGGGTTACTGTTCCAGTCAGTATCAACCAAAGAATATGACAGATTAAGAAAAATAGACAACCAAAGTAAAGATACGAAAAATTAGGTTTTGAATTTCTTTCTTTTATTAACAATTTTATTTTAAAAATATTTATTTATTTGGCTGTGCCAGGTTTTAGTTGCGGCATTCAGGATCCCGAATTTTGGCATTTGAATTCCTAGTTGCGTTATGTGGGATTTAGTTCTCTGACCAGGGATGGAACCTGGGCCCCCTGCATTGGGAGTCTGAAGTCTTAGTCGCTAGACAATCAGAGAATTGCCTGAAATACTTGAGTGAAGCTTTTTCTATGACTTTGCAAACTCTTGTGTTTTAAATTTAAATTATAGTTGAGTTCTTTAAAACTTCTAGATAAATAATTTTGATTGCAATGGGAAATCATTATTTGAGAAAAGAAGACTGTAAAAAAGATTCATCTAGCATGTGAAATATTCCAACAGCTTCAAGAACTGTGGCCCTAGAGAGGAGACTTCTGACCTTGATAACATTTTATTCTAGTCTTTTAAACCACCTGATTGTGTCATTTGAAAGATGTTCCCAGTTACGTGGCCAGAAACAAGAGGTACAAAAGAACAGGGAATAAATACAACTGGAATTCTTTAAAAGCTGCTCTCAAACTCACCCTTTCCCCCCTTTTATTATGTTCTCTCATTCCCTCTAATATCATGCATTGCAACAGGAAAATTATGCTTTTCAAATAACAGAAAACATAAGCTCTACAATAAAATGCTAGATGTTTGAAAATGCACACTCCCTTTGAAATTCCAACCAGAAGTCTCAGACTATTTAATAATCTGTGCAACTGTGTCATATTTTAGAATGATGCAAACCACCATTTTTGTTAGAGAAAATGAGATACATAGAAATACCTGTAACAGATAAGCTGATACCAAAGAATATAGAAGTACTAACTCTCTGCCTTCTTTGTCAAACATTTCCTGGTCTTATTAACATCTGCTTATAATCAAAGGGTATAGGAAGGACAAAATCATAGGAGAAATCTCACACTTGTTCAGGCGAATGTGACACAGAGACCCTCAAGGAGATGAAGCTTTTCAGAGGATGCATGAAGGCGACTTTGTGGATGTCAACCTCCATATACACTTTTGTCATAAAATGGACCTGCCTGAGATCTAGCCTGAGTCAAGGTCTTCCCTTTTGCCAGTCTCCCACTCTCATTCATAATAGAGGTCAGCTCTTCATCCATTTACCAGTTTTACTGTGTTGTCTCTGAGATGACACAAAATGAAAAAGAAATTATTTGAAATATGGTGCAGGTACTGAGGAAGGGAATGACCTTAATGGCTGGTTAATAAATCCTTCTGCAATTCAAGTGGTTTTCAGTTGTTTTCAAGAAAACTAAATGAGAACCTAATTGACTTGTCAGCTGATAAGCCTCTTAAATCATCTTTGGTATTTTATCAGTCCTTCATTTTTGGTAAATTACTCAGGAGTTCAAAGCAGAGCATTGCTGCACAATACAAGCAAACTACCTCCATTCCCATTTGTTTATTTATGTGACATGCACAGATGCTGTACTTGTGTTAGTGTTAGTCGCTCAGTCGTGTCCAACTCTGCAATCCCATGAACTGTAGCCTGCCAGGCTTCTCTGTCCATGGAATTCTCCAGGCAAAAATACTGGAATTGGTAGCAATTCCTTCCCAACCCAGGGATCAAACCTGGCTCTCCTGCATTGCAGGCAGATTCTTTGCCATCCTAACCACCAGGGAAGTCCCATTGTATATCTTAAAAAAAAAAAAAAAACAACCCAGAAAATATAACAGAAATGATGATGAACACTATCATTGTAGCAGGAAATAATACTTGTTCACAAATACACAAACTAATTAAACATAGAAATCACTACCTTAAACACACATTTCTACTTTTACTTTTCATGTATAAGGTTTATCAAAATTTATGTGTGTTATTTTGATCAGATGTACATTACTAATTTTTGCAATGGTCAGTTCAGTTCAGTCACTCAGTCGTGTCCAACGCTTTGTGACCCCATGGACTGCAGCACGCCAGGCCTCACTGTCCATCAACAACTCCCAGAGTTTCCCAAACTCATGTCCATTGAGTCCATTGAGTGATGCCATCCAACCATCTCATCCTCTGTCATCCCCTTATCTTCCCACCTTCAATTTTTCCCAGCATCAGGGTCTTTTCCAATGAGTCAGCTCTTTGCATCAGGTGGCCAAAGTATTGGAGTTTCAGCTTCAACATCAGTCATTCCAATGAACATCCACGACTGATCTCCTTTAGGATGGACTAGTTGGATCTCCTTGCAGTCCAAGGGACTCTCAAGAGTCTTCTTCAACACCACAGTTCAAAAGCATCAATTATTTGGCACTCAGCTTTATAGTTCGATTCTCACATCCATACATGACTACTGGAAAAAACATAGCCTTAACTAGATGCATATTTGTGGTTAAGGTAATGTCTCTACTTTTTAATATGCTATCTAGGTTGGTCATAACTTTTCTTCCAAGGAGTAAGCGTCTTTTAATTTCATGGCTGCAGTCACCATCTGCAGTGATTTTGGAGCCCCCCAAAATAAAGTCTGACACTGTTTCCAATGTTTACCCATTATTTGCTATAAAGTGATGGGACCAGATGCCATGATCTTAATTTTGTGAATGTTGAGCTTTAAGCCATTGTTTTCACTCTTCTCTTTCACTTTCATCTAGAGGCTTTTTAGTTCCTCTTCACTTTCTGCCATAAGGGTAGTGTCATTTGCATATATGGGGTTATTGCTATTTCACCTGGCAATCTTGATTCCAGCTTGTGCTTCCTCTAGCCTCGTATTTCTTATGATGTACTCTGCATATAAGTTAAATAAACATGGCAACAATATACAGCCTTGTATTTTTTTCCTATTTGGAACCAGTCTGTTGTTCCATGTCCAGTTCTAACTGTTGTTTCCTGACCTGCATACAGGTTTCTCAAGAGACAGGTCAGGTGCTCTGGGTTTCCCATCTCTTTCAGAATTTTTCACAATTTATGTGATCCACACAGTCAAAGGCTTTGGCATAGTCAATAAAGTAGAAATAGATGTTTTTCTGGAACTTGCTTGCTTTTTTGATGATCAAATGGATGTTGGCAATTTGATGTCTGGTTCCTCTGCTTTTTCTAAATCCAGCTTGAACATCTGGAAGTTCACTGTTCACGTATTGCTGAAGCCTGGTTTGGAGAATTTTGAGTGTTACTTTACTAGTAATGACTAGTGTGTGAGATGAGTGGAATTGTGTGGTAGTTTGAGCATTCTTTGGCATTGCCTTCTTTGGGACTGGAATGAAAACAGACCTTTTCCAGTCCTATGGCCACTGCTGAGTTTTCCAAATTTGCTGGCATATCGAGTGTGGCACTTTTGCAATAGCATCTTTTAGCATTTGAAATAGCTCAACTGGAAGTCCATCACCTCCACTAGCTTTGTTCATAGTGATGCTTCCTAAGGCCCACTTGACTTCACATTCCAGGATGTCTGGCTCTAGGTGAGTGATCACACCATCGTGATTATCTGGGTTATGAAGATATTTTTTGTGCAGTTCTTCTGTGTATTATGGCCACCTCTTCTTAATATCTTCTGCTTCTGTTAGGTCCATAACATTTCTGTCCTTAATTGTGCCCATCTTTGCATGAAATGTTCCCTTGGTATTTCTAATTTCTTGAAGAGATCTCTAGTCTTTCCCATTCTGTTCTTTTCCTCTATTTCTTTGCATTGATCACTGAAGAAGGCTTTCTTATCTCTCCTGGTTATTCTTTTGGACTCTGCATTTAGATAGTTATATCTTTCCTTTTCTCCTTTGCTTTTCACTTCTCTTCTTTTCACAGCTATTTGTAAGGCCTCCACAGACAGCTGTTTTGCTTTTTTGCATTTATTTTTCTTGAGGATTGTCTTGATCCCTGTCTCCTGTACAATGCCACAAACCTCCATCCATGGTTCATCAGGCACTCTATCAGATCTAGGCCCTTAAATCTATTTCTCACTTCCACTGTATAATCATAAGGGATTTGATTTTGGTCATACCTGAATGGTCTAGTGGTTTTCCCTACTTTCTTCAATTTAAGTCAAATTGGCAATAAGGAGTTAATGATCTGAGCTACAGTCAGCTCCTGGTCTTGTTTTTGCTGACTGTATAGAGTTCTCCATCTATGGCTGCAAAGAATATAAACAATCTGGCTTCAATGTTGACCATCTTGTGATGTCCATGTGTAGAGTCTTCTCTTGTGTTGTTGGAAGAGGGTGTTTACTATGACCAATGCTTTCTCTCGACACAACTCTGTTAGCCTTTGCCCTGCTTCATTCTGTACTCCAAGGCCAAATTTGCCTGTTACTCCAGGTATTTCTTGACTTCCTACTTTTGCATTCTAGTTCCCTATAATGGAAAGGACATCTTTTTTGGGTGTTAGTTCTAGAAGGTCTTGTAGGTCTTCATAGAACTGTTTAACTTCAGCCTCTTCAGCATTACTGGTTGGGGCATAGACTTGGATTACTGTGATATTGAATGGTTTTCCTTGGAAATGAACAGAGATCATCCTGCCGTTTTTGAGACTGCATCCAAGTACTACATTCAGACTCCTTTGTTGACCATGATGGCTACTCTATTTCTTCTAAGGGATTCTTGCCCACAGCAGTAAATATAACGGTCATCTGAGTTAAATTCACCCATTCCAGTCCATTTTAGTCCAGTGATTCCTAAAATGTCAACATTCACTCTTGCCATCTCCTGTTTGACCACTTCCAATTTGCCTTGATTGATGGACCTAACATTCCAGGTTCCTATGCAATATTGCTCTTTATAGTATTGGACTTTACTTCCATCACCAGTCATATCCACAAGTGTGTGTTGTTTTTGCTTTGGCTCCGTCTCTTCATTCTTTCTGGAGTTATTTCTCCACTGATCTCCAGAAGCATACTGGGCACCTACTGAAATGGGGAGTTCATCTTTCAGTGTCCTATCATTTTGCCTTTTCTTACTGTTCATGGGGTTCTCAAGGCAAGAATACTGAAGTGGTTTGCCATTCCCTTCTCAGGTGGACCACTATTTGTCAGAACTCTCCACCATGACCTGTCTGTCTTGGATGGCCCTACACAGCATGGCTCATAGTTTCATTGAGTTAGACAAGGCTGTGGTTCATGTGATTAGAATGGTTAGTTTTCTGTGATTGTGATTTTCAGTCTGTCTGCCCTCTGATGGAGAAGGATAGGAGGCTTATGGAAGCTTCCTGATGGGAGAGACTGACTGAGGGGGAAACTGGGTCTTGTTTTGATGGTCAGGCCATACTCAGTAAATCCTTAATCCAATTTTTTGTTGATGGGTGGAGATGTGTTCCCTCCCTGCTATTTACCTGGGGCCAAACTATGGTGGAGGTAATGAAGATACTGGCAACTGCCTTCAAAAGATCCCATGCATGTACCGCTACACTCAGTGCTCCCAACCCTGCAGCAGGCCACCACCAACCCATGCTTCTGTTTGAGATTTCTGGACATTCACAGGCAAGTCTGGGTCAGTCTCTTGTGGGGTCACCGCTCCTTTCTCCTGTGTCATAGTGCACAAGGTTCTGTTTGTGCCCTCCAAGAGTCTATTTCCCAGTCCTGTGTAAATTCTGACAGCTCTATGTTGTAATTAATGGCGACCTCCAAGAGGGCTTATGCCATACGAAAATCTTCTGCACTTAGAGCCCCCGTCCCTGTGGCAGTCCACTGCTGACCCATACCTCCACAGGAGATGCTCAGACACAGTTCTGTCTCAGTCTTTGTGGGGTCCCTGAGTCCTGGAGGTTTGTTTGAACCCTCTTAGCATCTGGATTTGTGGCACTAATATATGGCCTGACATCTAAAGGGATGGATACAAAGGTGTAGCCTGGGATTCCCATGAATTTAAGGTCATACTTGTTAACAAATTAGAGATAACCCCAACCAATCTGCCACTGGTATGATCCCAGTGGGTCAAAGATCTATATTCTACTGGCATGACCATTTAGCAGCTTGTGTGTTGTGTGTGTGCCCCTTCAATGGGGTTGGACTATGTAACTGACCATATCAAAGCCTTAACAACTTTCATAAGCTTTAAATGATAGTAACCGGGCTATTGGAGAAGGCAATGGCACCCCACTCCAGCCTGGAAAATCCCATGGATGGAGGAACCTGGTAGGCTGCAGTCCATGGCATCACTAAGAGTTGGACACGACTGAGTGACTTCACTTTGATTTTTCCCTTTCATGCACTGGAGAAGGAAATGGCAACCCATTCCAGTGTTCTTGCCTAGAGAATCCCAGGGATGGGGGGGCCTGGTGGGCTGCCGTCTATGGGGTCGCACAGAGTCGGACCCGACTGAAGCGACTTAGCAGCAGTAGCAGCAGCATCTCCGGCAGGATCCTCTAAAGAACAGAGGTTTTTGTGCAGAAGGGTTATTGGGTCGTACTTTGGGATGGGCTTAAGCTTTGGGAGGAGGGGATAGGAGAGAGAAGCAGGAATAGGTTGAAAGGAAAGGTGGGTTGTGGTATAGTTGCCCTAGGGGCTGCATCCATCCCATGGGTGCTCTGGAGCTCTGATAGAAGAATGAAGGCAACAGGGTCACGTCTTTGAGTCCCCACAATGGACCAGTCACTGGATGTGGCTGTCTTCCCAAGAGGGACCACCACCTTTGAGTAGGTATCTGCCTTTCATCAAAACCAGTGCCAGTGGAAGACTCAGATGTGTGGCAGCAGCAGACCCACTCCAAGCAGAATAAATGTGTCAGCTGAAAAGTGTATGCCAGGGTGGCTCACCATAGCATCCACTACGTGGATAAAGGTGCCATCAGATTGGGATGGCATTTCAATTTTTAAAATACATTTAGGAAAGAGATGTAAGCATTTCATCTTAAAATAGTCCATGTTTCTGATCCAAACATGCTAGAAATTATGTCTGTATCTATTATTTAGATTTATGAAAATGCCTTGTTGTTAGTGTAAAAAATATGTAAGAAGGGCCTTACAGTTTTTCAAAGCTCCCTTAGTGGTTAGGGAGCAAAAATATTTAAAGAGCACTGGTGTAAAGGACAAGGTGAACAGGCTTCTCAAGCTACAAGGCGTGGCAGCCATCACAAGTGATTGCAAAACTCTCTATTAATGTGTAAAATGTATTTTGGTTACATGCTACAACAGTGATGATGTCTGATAGAAAAATAAATGAGTGGGTCATGCAGCCTGGGGATGTCTCAAGGAAGGAGTCAGAGTCTTAGGACAATGCCTACCTGTTCCTAGGGAAGGAAGTGTGCCTGTTGAGTGTGTCTGAAAACACGATCACGAAAACAAATGTGCTCCCATAGCAATTCAGTGCTAAAGAGCAGTTTGAGCACAATTTTTCCAAACAGATAGTATGTATTTCAGATTCTGCAGGTTCTAAGTATTTCAAAACTACTCAACAAATGGGTGTGGCTATGTTTTAATAAAACTTTATTTACAAAGAAAGGTGGCCTGCCAAATTTTGCCTGAGGACTGTATCTTGAAAAGCAGTCAATATTTATAACGATGTAGACTAATACTCAAGGAAACGCCCTAAACCCTCACTGCCCCATATGCCACAAATATTTTAATTTTCAAAAATATGCCTTAGGCAAAACACTCTAGGACATAAATCACAGCAGGATACTCTATGACCCACCTCCCAGAATATTGGAAATAAAAGAAAAAATAAACAAATGGGACTTAATTAAAATTAAAAATTTCTTGGAGAAGGCAGTGGCACCCCACTCCGGTACTCCTGCCTGGAGAAATCCCATGGACAGAGGGGCCTGGTGCGCTGCAGTCCATGGGGTAGCTGGGAGTCGGACACGACTGAACGGCTTCCCTTTTGCTTTTCGCTTTCATGCATTGGAGAAGGAGGTGGCAACCCACTCTGGTGTTCTTGCCTGGAGAGTCCCAGGCACGGGGAACCTGGGAGGCTGCATAGTCCAGTCTGTGGGGTTGCACAGAGTCGGACACGACTGAAGCGACTCGGCAGCAGCAGCAGCAGATTAATACCCAGTGATCATGCATGGGAAGGAATGCAGTACACAATTTTATTTACTGTAAAAATGGAATTTAAAGGAAGGTTTGTGTTTATCGTTGAGTTTAAATCCTTTATACTAGGGAAAAAAAATGAAAAACTTCTGCACAGCAAAGGAAACTATGAGCAAGGTGAAAAGACAGCCTTCAGAATAGGAGAAAATAATAGCAAATGAAGCAACTGACATAGAATTAATCTCAAAAATATACAAGCAACTCCTGCAGCTCAATTCCAGAAAAATAAACGACCAAATCAAAAAATGGGCCAAAGAAATAAACAGGCATTTCTCCAAAGAAGACATACAGATGGCTAACAAACACATGAAAAGATGCTCAGCATCACTCATTATCAGAGAAATGGAAATCAAAACCACAATGAGGCACCATTTCACGCCAGTCAGAATGGCTGCGATCCAAAAGTCTACAAGCAATAAATAATGGAGAGGGTGTGGAAAAAAGGGAACCCTCTTACACTGTTGGTGGGAATGCAAACTAGTACAGCCACTATGGAGAACAGTGTGGAGATTCCTTAAAAAACTGGAAATAGAACAGCCATATGACCCAGCAATCCCAATGCTGAGCATACACACCGAAGAAATCAGAATTGAAAGAGACACATGTACCCCAATGTTCATCGCAGCACTGTTTATAATAGCCAGGACGTGGAAACAACCTAGATGTCCATCAGCAGATGAATGGATAAGAAAGCAGTGGTACATATACACAATGGAGTATTACTCAGCCATTAAAAAGAATACATTTGAATTAGTTCTAATGAGGTGGTTGAAACTGGAGCAGATTATACAGGTTGAAGTAAGCCAGAAAGAAAAATGCCAATACAGTATAATAGCGCATACATATGGAATTCAAAAAGATGGTAATGATAACCCGGTATATGAGACAGCAAAAGAGACACAGATGTATAGAACAGACTTTTGGACTCTGTGGGAGAGGGAGAGGGTGGGATGATTTGGGAGAATGGCATTGAAACATGTATATTATCATATGTGAAACTGATCTCCAGTCCAGGTTCGATGCAGGATACAGGGTGCTCAGGGCTAGTGCACTGGGATGACCCAGAGGGATGGTATGGGGAGGGAAGTGGGAGGGGTGTCCAAGATGAGGAACATGTGTACACCTGTGGCACATTCATGTTGATGTATGGCAAAACCAATACAATATTGTAAAGTAATTAGCCTTCAATTAAAATAAATAAATTTATATTAAAAAATTAAAAAAAGGCAAATATTGCAAAAAAAATAAAAACCCAAAAACAAAATATGCCTTAATAGAAAAAGTTAGGAAACAACTAGCACAAAGGACGTAATTTCCCTTTAACTCCTTTGTGGAGTAAGATGATTTATTACAATCGTCCTCTCTTTTTAAGACTATTATTAAAAAGCTTCATTTCAGCCAGGTTTTCAAGCCCTTCTTCCATACCATTGCCATCTTCTCTGGTACATCTGTTAGAATGTAAATATGAGATGTTGTGAGGAAAGGGAAAGGAAGTGTAGACTTGTGACAATTACCTTTCCTGTAACATAGGCTGACTTGTTCTGCAATAGAATGTCAGCCCCATGAGTGAACAGCTGTGGTCTGCTAGGGTCCATGTTCAAATCCCTGTGCCAGGAGCAATATCTGGATATGGTGCACATTCAATAAATATCAGTAAAAGGATGACTAACAGAACTAAAATGCAGAGGCAATACTGTTACGTGTCATTCTGAAATTTTTAAGTCGAAATTTAATTGATGTTGCTAGGATGCAGGGAGTATCTGAATTTGTGGACTGAAGAGAAAATGCTCATTATCTTCATAAAATATTAGAGGTAATAGGAGCCCAAAAGAACAAAGGTTCCTCCAGCACCTCTAGATACCAGACTGAGAAAACAGAGACCCAGTGGGTCTGAGGATTAAGCTACACCCTGGTGGTGGTTGTGGTGGTTTAGTTGCTAAGTCATGTCCAACTCTTGTGACCCCATGGACTGTAGCCCACCAGACTCCTCTGTCCATGAGATTTTCCAGGCAAGAATATTGGAGTGGGTTGCCATTTGCTTCTCCAGGGGATCTTCCCAGTCCAGGAATTGAAGCCAGGTCTACTGCATTGCACATAGATTGTTTACCGACTGAGCTATGAGGGAAGTCCACAGGCTACCCCCTGGTGAGGGTCAAAACAGGATTATAACTCCCATCTCTAGTCTAGAGCTTATTTCACTTCACAATGCTGTCCCTCATTAGTCAGATTTTCTTGTTAGAGATGCAGAATCCCAATTTCTAATCAAATTCACTCTCTAAAACTTGATGGGCTTTTTTTTTTTTTTTGGTTTTGGTTTTTAGAGCAGCTAATTTTGCTCTTGCTTTGCAAACCCTGAAATACAAGTTTTCAAATGCAGCTTATTTGAAACATTTTGGTTGTCTGAATTACAGATGTCCCAAGATCTGCCATTGCCTGTTTACAATCCCCACTGAGAATTCAAAGGTCTATGGTTAGAGACAGCAGAAATACCACATACTAGTTATTTTATGCACACACATGCATGCTTGCACACACACAAACAGACACACACACACACAGACACACACCTCTTATTGATTAAGAAGAGAAAATCTTTGAAAATGAATGGAAACTCTCCCCATTGAACTAAGCATATTATTAGTGATTTCCTGCTAAGCACAGAACTCTGCAATAGAATTCAATAAATTACAAACCTATCTATACATCTATGTCAGCTTGACAAACTCAAGTCTGAATCACGGATTCTCAAATTTGGCTGCACATTAGAACTCCTCCGAGGAGAATTTTTAAACCTCTAGGGGTAAGACTCAGGGATGAGGACACAAAAAAGTCTCCCAAGGTGATTACTATTTGGACTCAAGTCTTGGCCCCACAGATCTCAATTCTGAGGAACTATTGACCTTAAAAAGTAAACTGTAAATGTGATTTCAGAAGCATAAATTAAATCAGTATAACAGTTTAACACATTATACTTTTACTATTTTACTCATTTGCTTTTTTACTCTTCAATTTTTTTCTCATTAAGCCTCACAATGCTATGAGGAAGGTACTATTAGCCCCATTTTATAGATGATGAAATGGAGACACAAAAAGAGTAAGTAACATACTCAAATAATAAAGCTGGAAAGTGTCACAGATGGGGTTTAACCCAGAAAAAAACATGGCTCCATCTGGAGCAGAAGTTTTCAAAGTTGATCTTTGAATTACAATCACCTGGAGGGCCTTTTAGTTAGAATTTGCTGGGTTCCACACTTAAGAGTTTTCAGTTCATTAGAGCTGCAAGTTCAGTTCAGTTCAGTCGCTCAGTCCTGTCCGACTCTTCACGACCCCATGAATTGCAGCATGCCAGGCCTCCCTGTCCATCATCAACTCCCGGAGTTCACTTAGAGTCACATCCATTGAGTCAGTGATGCCATCCAGCCATCTCATCCTCTATCATCCCCTTCTCCTCCTGCCCCCAATCCCTCCTAGCATCAAAGTCTTCTCCAATGAGTCACCTCTTCACATGAGGTGGCCAAAGTACTGGAGCTTCAGCTTTAGCATCATTCCTTCCAAAGAAATCCCAGGGTTGATCTCCTTCAGAATGGACTGGTTGGATCTCCTTGCAGTCCAAGGGACTCTCAAGAGTCTTCTCCAACACCACAGTTCAAAAACATCAATTCTTCAGCGCTCAGCCTTTTTCACAGTCCAACTCTCACATCCATACATGACTACTGGAAAAACCATAGCCTTGACTAGACGGACCTTAGTCGGCAAAGTAATGTCTCTGCTTTTCAATATGCTATCTAGGTTAGTCATAACTTTTCTTCCAAGGAGTAAGCATCTTTTAATGTCATGACTGCAGTCACCATCTGCAGTGATTTTGGAGCCCCC